>JBCHWC010000129.1:62500-439181 GCA_039654765.1 Mylopharyngodon piceus
TGGCACAGAAATACTCCGTCATACGTCCAACTCGTGTTTTGAAACTTTGGCCATGTTTAGCATGAGAATCCAACTCTTTAACAGTGTAAATAAGTCAGATTACATGAAATAGCATTATACCCCCCCTTTAAAAGGTGCAAAAGTTCTGACTTTATTTATCTTTCTTTCTTTCTTTTTTACATCACAAAACCAAACTGTTTTAACAGGGGTGTGTAGACTTTTTATAACCACTGTACATGATTCTAAGTTGTACTGTATTTTTCAACATGCCCTCTGATGTACATTCAGGCTTTGTTTTGTTGTAACTTGTATTAAAGTGAAGAAATGTTTGCTTTACTTGTGCTCCGTGCTGCCGTTGGCTGAATCTTGAGTTCGTAATGTAATTGTCACGATCATCTGTCACCTACATTACCCAGAATCCATCCTGGTCCACCACCTACACTCGTTCTTCAATCACCACCAGCTGTCTGCTATCACCTCATCACCCCAGCACCAGATATTTATGCTGCGTTCATGCTGGTGGTGATTGAAGAATGAGTGCAGGTGGTAGACCAGGATGGATTCTGGGTGATGTAGTGCTGCAGGTGACAGATGATCGTGGCATTTACATTATGAACTCAAGATTTTATTACATTTTGAGAAAATTATTACATTATGAACATTTTATTACAATAATAATGTAATACTTATTACATTATGTGCAGTTTTTACATGCAGTTATTACATTATGAGTTGATAACTTGCTACACTGTTAAACTCACAACATCTGTCATTAAGACTGCAAAGATTAAACTCATCTAATGCAAATATGTGAACAGGCACTGATGGACAAGTATAAAACAGCTTTAATAATGACATAGAAATTCTGTTTTCGGATATTAAATTTGATTTCTCCATATAGAGCACAGAGAACTGTCTCCACGTCGAGTTCCAAAGATGACGAGGAAGGCAGATTAAGTGGTTCAAAATAACAACAAGGTTTATTTAACAAGAGCAAACAACGTGAGACAGAGTGCATGGCACAAACAATACCGGAAAAAGACAGAAAGGAAATGAGGAACTTAAATACTCGGAGATAACAAACTCAATAATGAACAGCTGTGATAATTAAATGAATATCCATGCTAACAGAAGTCTGGTGGGAAAACTAGAACAAAGGAAACAGAAAGAGATGATAAACAAACTAAAAGTCAATGAAAGTGGAACTAACTGAACATAATCGTGACAGCAGCACTTTCTACTTAATGTACATCCACTGACAATCAACTTTGACAACTGCCAAGCTAATAAATAGTCCTTGTGGTGCAGTTCAAAAGCGCTGTTAATTTCTGCTTTTGGCGTTAATGTTTCTCATTAGCAACAGAAATGGCAGCGTTTATCAGTTATCAAATTTCATTTCACTCATGGTTTACCTGCTGTCACCTTGTGTTGACTGTGTGAAACTGCATTATTTGTAAATTATGTGTGGCGGGCCACATATAATGTATTTTAATAGACAAGCTGCGGGCTGTTTGAAATTCATCCCTGGGCCAGACTTTGGACACCCCCGCACTAGACATCTTTGGCCACTGCACTACATCTTGCATCTTTTTCAGCATGTCACGCTCGAGACCCAGCTTTCTTTTCCATTCATCAGCACTGCGGCTCTGCAGTTAGATAGGCTACTATTATGCATGACTCGTGTTTTTAAGAGCAAAAACGGATTCTGTTTGATCATCTCCTTATGCCTCACTCTTAACGGTAAAAAGCCAGAACTATTGTTACTTTTTACCTTGTGTTAACAGCATATTTGTGTATTTACTGATTAAGTAATTCTTGTAATTTTACACTAATATTCTGGGACTGCTGTGTGAAAGGGGCTATTAGTTGTGTCTATTAAAAATCTCCAAGTAGTATTCCATTAGGATTTCATCCATTAGCATTCTTCAAGTTATAATATTGTTATTCAAGTTATAATATTCTCTTTGTTTTGAGCAGGAACAGGAAAGCCATGAATTCTGCAATTTCAAAATCTACTCAGAGTCTTACAACTGCTGAGGACATGAGGAACCAAACCAAACTGATAATGCAGCCCTATACCAACTGGGAAGAGTATCTGACTCCAGCGCCACTGTCCATAGCCATCCTGGGAGAGCTGGTTTTCATCTCGTCCTCAACAGATTTTTCTATCAATAAAAATCCCCCTAAAAATGGCTATAAATTCATCAAATACCCTGATTCCTTTCGAGCTTGCCTCATGCAAGTGTGTAACTCTGGTTGGTGGGCATTTAATGAGGCCCATAAGAGCATGGATCAGATTCGCCTCCATACTGCCCAAGTTCCAGATTACATGAAGACAGCCGTGAAGATTCTGTTCCAAGCGGATGATGAAGTTGTCAAAGCACATCTTCCTGATCAGCTGGACAATATCAGAGTCATTGCAGATGAATGTCTGCAGCTGTCTGATGCAACTGAAAAGCGTTTCACGGATGTCATCAATATCATCCAGGAGCTGCTAGAAGCTTGTATTAATGCAGAGCACTTTTATGGGGAGGAGATGGAAGCAATCAAGAGGAAATTAGAAGAGAGCAAACTGAGGCAGCAGTCAGCTGAAGAAACCAAGAAAAGGACTGAGAAGGCAGTGAGTGTCATGGAGAAGGAACTGGATCAGGCTCATGAGAGCTACAAAAAAGCTCTGGATTCTCTCCCTAATGGATGGGAAATGATTGGCATGGATTTTGTTGGTGGGATAACACAGAGCATTTCAGGCCTGGTTAATGGTCTGGTATCTGTTATTACTGAGCCTGTGAAATTGATGTGTTCTGCAACAACAAATGTATCTCATACAATAAAAAATATTAAAGATCAGGAATGTGCAAAAGATGTGGTTGCTGAAATAAATGTATATAGTAAGTCTGCTGAAATTTTAAATTGTGTGCAGGATATCCAGCTACTAATGAAAGTGAATAGTAAGGATGATGACATTGCTTGGACAAACCTGTATGATCAGAAGAAGAAATATACACAAACAGATTTCATAGCAAAACAGTTAGAAAGAATCAGTGAAGATTTCCAGAAAATCTCTGATTGCCCAGCAAAGAAACAAGCTCAGAATTTATGCAAACAGGGCATGGAAATATGCAACCAACTGGCAAAATATGCACCAGATGGCAACTGTGACAAAGAAAAAAGCACTAAGATAATACATGAGGTCTTGGAATTGGTCAAGTCGGCCCATGTTTTTGATAGCAAAAGCAAAGACATCACAAATTCTCCTGCCATTTCTCCAAAACCACCAATGATGCAAAAAGAAGAAAACAAGTCAGAGAACATGAGTCCTTCACAGAGGGCCACGGAGAATGCACGATTCGCCATAGAGCAGACCCGAGCTCAGGTGAACAAGACAAGAGAGACCTATGAGAAGTGTATGGAGAACCTAGAGAAGAACCAGAAGGAACTAACTGAAATCCTGGTCACTATGAGAAACTGTGAACTGAAAGAGATTGACTTCAAAACTACCATAGAGATGCTGGTCAAAGGAATGGATGCCATGGGGAGAGTGAAGGAGCAGTGGGAGAAGATGGTTCACTTCTTTCAGATGGTTTCCAACATTATAAAAACCAGCCTGAGCAAAACTCTCAAAAACTTTGTTTCAACATCCGAGAAAACACAAAAGCTCTCCTACAATGCAAAGCTCTTCTCAAAAGATCTGCTGTACACTCAAGCCTTCCAAGCCTCTAATGTTGCTAGTCTGGTCCATATGATCTCTGGAACATACACAGATGTTTCCAGCAAGTACCTGATGGACCGTGTCAGTTCACTGGGCAAACTGATGGCCATGGACAAAAGTACGCCAGAATTCGAGCATGAGCGACAAGCACTCCAGAACTCATGTGATGAAGCACAAAAAGGCATCTTAAGGCTTGTCCTGAAGAATAAAGAGGAGTTTGACAAGAAGAGCATTGCAAGACTAGAAACGATCGAACATGAGTTGCTTGCTATTCTGCCCCCTGCTCCTCCAGAAGAAATCAAGAGTATTCAAGAGGCTGTTCAAGCTGGGTTCAGTGATGAAGAAAAGGCATACTACTGAGAGAATCTACTTTTTTACTTTTACAATTTTTAATTTTACATACCAGATAGTACAGCCATATAAGATTTCCAATAACAAGTAATAGTCATGATAGCTCAGTTTAGATTATCATATTATTAGTAGTATCCAAAAGTAGTCTGGATAACTGTTTAAAACTTCTTAAACGTTTAATCAGCAAAGCAGATCCATTTAAATAAACATCAACCAAACAAGAAATATTATCTTGTTATAAGCAGTGTTTGCAGAAGTATCTGCAAAAGAAGATAGAACACCATTCCCAACCAAAACACATGTAGGAGACTTTACAGTTTTCTATATTCTATTCTATAGATAAAGATTTTATAGAACTTGTTTGCAATTTTCAAAACAGATAACCAAATATAATGAATTCTTGTTAAAAGCTTATAAGTGATATATCTCAGATGATAACCACAATGTTCAAAATGTGATGAAATGTGAATAGAAACCCTCATGTGATGCACATATAGTACATGCTTGCCACTCACTCTGCTGTGCATTATAGCACCAAATTAATAATAAAAAAACAAACAAAATATTGACCTGTGTTCTGTTTTCTATTATGTGCTGTGCATGTTTGTGATGATGTAAGAAGAATGCAAATGGAACAGGGTTCGATAGAATCAAGTGAGTGTGAAACCAGACCAACACTGCGGGGGGCTCTGGGAACAATCACACTCAGACTGCAGCAAAAGTGCCCAATGTGAATGCCCCATCTGTTTCAGAACAAAGCAAATGGTCTACAGGTCTGAAAACAACCAAGTTTGGTTTGATTGGGCTTATATGAACACAGCAATCATGCTCGGATCTGCACCAAAACAATCGGTCCGAGATTTCCAGTGTTGAGGAAAATTATTTTTAAAAGTAATGCGTTACAATATTGCATTAGGCCTATACTCCATGAAAAAAATTTAACTGCAATGCTTTTTTTTTTTTTTTTTTGGAAAGTAATGTGTTTACGTTCCCTTTGCATTACTTTTTCGAACCTGGGCTAGGCTTGCTTGTTTGTTCTTTAATAACAAAACCCCAAAAGTTCTCTCTTTTTTTGGCAAATGTAAAAGTATGGAAGCTTGTTTCCGCCACTAAATAATAATAAAAATAAATAAATAAATAAATAAATAAATAAATAAAAGGTAATTGCGTTTTTTTTTTTCTCACAATTGCAAGTTTTTATCATGCAATTATGACTTTATATCTCACAATTCTGACTTTTTTTCTCGGAATTGCAAGATATAAACAATTCAAGTTATAAAGTCAGAATTGTGTGATATAAAGTCACAATTTTTTCTCAGAATTGTTTATATCTCGCAATTCTGACTTAACATGCAACATGCAAAAACGTCAGTCTTTTTTCCCTCACAACACGCAATTGCGAGTTTATATCTCACAATTCTGACTTTATAACTCGCAATTCTGACTTTATAACTTACAATTCAGATTTTTTTTCACGTAATTCTGACTTTATAACTCGCAATTGTGAGTTTATATCTCGCAATTCCGAGAAAAATAAGTCAGAATTGTGAGATATAAACTCGCAATTGCGAGAAAAAAAGTCACACTCTTACCTTAGCCAAACAGTTCAACTTTACTGCAAAATAAAGAACTGCATTTTTTTCTAGTAATGCATTTATTAAAAGTAAATACTAACATAAAAACTACGTGAATAATTACATCTAAAAGATGCTTCACTTACATTCACCTTTTGTGAATGTAGCTTTGGCCAGGGGGAGTTGATGTCATCAGACGGTGTCCAACGTTCATTGGGTGTTTCAACCCTAAACCATAACACCCTCTAGTTGGCAGGTCAGCAGGGGCAGCCAAATCAAAATTCTATAATGATTTTAAAACACTTTCAGCTGTAGATGTACAAATACACTAACGAAAATACACGTTTATTGTAGGCTAATGTTTTTCCAACAGGTTGGGTCATTGAGTAAATAAAGCTTCAAAAAAGGTATTTTTGATGTAATGCATATTTTCTGAGTCAGGAACAATGTGTTTAAACAAGTTTCAGTGTTACATAACATTCCAAAGTGTTTAAATTCTTTTTTTTTCTTTTTTTTTTTTTTTCCAGGTGGTACAACCAAACATTTGTAAATATATCTACCTATACTTGAAATTAGCTGTTTTTATTAGTATTTGAGAGATATCTACAAACCTTTTCACGCTGCCACAATGATCTATTGGGGTCCTCTGGATGTTGCATTACAGTATCAGGCTTAACGTTATTACCTTGTCAGTTGATATATATATATAGTAGTGTCGCGATATACCGGTATTGACGATAACCATGATATTTAAAACATGAAAAATCGATATCGTGTTAATTAAGGGTCTGACAGTATATTGTGATAACCGTAATATTTAAAATGAATAATACACATGATAATATAACACGTAAATAATCCAGCTCCAGTACCTGGTTGACATCCCAAAGTACAATAGGTGGTGGTATTGCACCTTAACGCTGCCATCTGACATAAAACAGAAGATGCAGCGCACGCAGCTGCTGTACTATATGTCGTCTGATAAGACAAAGGAGATTCTCTACACAGCAGAGCATGTGAGCGAAAATGGGTTTTTTTTATATTTATCTTTAAATAGTATAATGTTATTTTTTAATTTAATCTATGTTGATTATGAAAAGTGAACAGCACCAGTAATATAGGATAGCTACATCATAAGATGTGCAGTATATCGGGAGACATGGAGTGGGTCAGACATGATTTTGACCTCTTCATTAAGTTGTGTTTTGTAGAAAGCCTTAAGTTAAAGTGATTTTCGTTTTGTATAAATTGTATCTTAATTTTAATCAATGTTTCATCAACCAATTGCCTGGATTTAATAAATAAGAAGCAAATAAAGCAGACAATATAATGGAGGCACCAGCGCAATCACTTGCACGTGAACTAGAACACGTCCCTTTTCGTAAGGATAATGAATATTTATAATGCTATGCTTATCTACATAGCCTTTATAACTGTATAGAATACTATAAAATAATATAATTTCTGCCTCTAAATAAAATCACACAGCATGGTCTTTAAAATGTGCATCAGAAAGTCTTTTCAGTTCTTCGGGACACATTCAGGCAATGTTTTTTACTCCAGCTTGAAATCAGATAAACTAAATGCTTGCCTTCCTTCATAAAAATTTGCTAAAGACCGAGATTGCAAAAATTAAATATAACTGTGCCTTGTGTTTATCAGTTGTTTGTTTATCAGTTGTTTATCAGTATCTGATTACCCTTAAGTGTAATTGTTGTATGCAATGGTGTGATTCAATGGCTTAAAAAAAGAATGAAAAAGACAAAATAAAGAAAAGATGAATTTGACTGATAACATTAGGTTTTTTTCAAGGTTTCTATAGATATTGCGATATATCGATATCATGAATTCTTTTTGGCCACAGTAACAGTGGTGTGAAAAATCTGATATCGTGACAGCCCTAATATATACAGAGTTCAGGCATGAAACTCTAACCGAGCGCTGATTGGTTCTTCTATGCCGTGGCACCAGCCAATCAGAAGTATTTTCAAATCCACGCAACCACATATATTGTACCCTAGCCTGCGATCGACAGCTGAGCATTAAGTAAAGTAGAGCAATGGTCATATAATTGGGGCTTTAAGCTCTCTCCAAGTAAATCCTGCTATATGTTATTAACCGAGAAAAAAGGGATAGACAAACAGAACTTGAAGTTATATGGCCACAATATGGAAATGGTAGAATGTTTTAAATATTTGGGTATGTGGTTAGATCAAAAAGGAACATGGAAAATACATATAGAAAAGGTGGAATCAAAATGTAAAAAAGTTATAAACTTAATGAGAGCATTAGCTGGGAAAGATTGGGGAGCAGATAAACAATCACTGATGTACATTTATAGGGCTTTAATGAGGTCAACGATAGATTACGGATGCTTTGTGTACGGAGCAGCAGCTAAAACACATTTAATGAAAATGGATAGAGTTATTAATAAAGCTTTGAGGATTTGTTCTGGTGCTATGAGATCAACACCAACTAAAGCAATTCAAGTAGAATTAGGAGAAGTGCCCTTAGAACTGAGAAGAGATAAACTTATGCTTACATACTGGTGTCGATTACGTGGATGTGGAAATGAAAACCCTACAAATAGTGTTATTCATGAATGTTGGGAGTATAACTCTTTTAAAGGTAATGGCTTTGGATGGGTAACAAAGACTAAATCAGAGGAATATAGATTAAACAATATCTTTTTTAACACTCCTACACCTATTAGTAATATTCCTGTTTGGCTGTTTCCAAAAACTGAGGTAGACTTGAATATAATGGTACTAAAGGATAAATGGGAAGAGAGTGAGAAAGGACATATGGCAAGTCAATACATAAAAAGCAAATTTTACAGTTATTTAGATATTTATACAGATGGATCCAAAGATGAAGAAAACAGGGTAGGCATAGGAATATACATACCAACATTGAATGTAAGTATTGGGAAAAGATTACCTGACCAGCTGTCAGTTTATACGGCAGAGATGATGGCAATTATTATAGGGTTACAGTGGGTGGAAGAAGTAAAACCAGATAGAGTGGTATGTTGTGTTGACTCTGTAGCAGCCCTTTACAGTATTCAAAATATGAGATCTAATAGAGAAGATTTAATGCTAGAAATCCACCAAAGTTTATTTAGATTGCGGAGGCTTCAGATAGATGTGAGATTCTGCTGGGTACCTGCTCATGTAAATATAAGAGGGAATGAGAAAGCAGACAAAATAGCAAAGAAATCAACCAGGATAAACGATATTATAAATATTCCATTTGGCAAAGGAGAAGCTAAAGCAATAATTAAAAAAGAAATAATGAAGAAATGGCAGGACATATGGGACATGGATAATAGTGGAAGGAAATATTATAGTATACAGAAATGTATTAATGCACAGGGTATTAATGGAAGGAAAAGAAGGGAGGAGTCTGTTTTAACCAGACTGAGGTTTGACCATACAGGGTTAAATAAAACATTGTTTTTGTTAGGTAAATGTAAATCTGATGAATGTATAGAATGTAAAATCACAGAAAATGCAGAACATATACTGTTACATTGTAGGAAATATAGGGAAGAGAGGAATAGATTAAAGCAAAAGATAATTCAGATTGGAAGGAAATGGAACCTTGAAGGTGTTTTGGGAACAACAGGAGAAGGGGTTAAAAAAAACGCAGGATGCTGTCGTGGAATATTTGAAGGATACAGGGATGTATTATAGGATTTAGATATTTTTTTTTTTTTTTTGTAAAAGTAGATTCATATTCATGCTACATACTCCGATACAGTAGGTGGCGGTATGCACCTGATCAGCCATGGTTGCAATCTGCCATAAAACTAAGAAGAAGAAGAAGAAGAAGAAGAAGATCGACAGCTGTGCAACGTGCCTACATGCATCGCATATGGAGCAGCAAGCAGATATGTTGCAAGGATACAGAAATATAGCTTACTAAACTCTAAAGTGAAATGGGCTTCACTTTTTCACATGAAATAGAGCTACAGCATTCCTAATATTTAAGCATCAGCAGCATGCTAAAACAAATGACCATATTAGCGAATATCAACAGCATATAGAACGCTAGCAGAAGTAAATGCGTTTCGCTATCGAGTAACAATTATCTGCTAACTACGGGTCGATTACTCTTGATTAAAATGCAACATATATTCACTTAGCATACTAAGTACGTGAGCAGCTACATACATTCTTTTGGGAAAATATACACTACTTCATACGGGACGAACAGAGAGTTACGCCCATGTCGGATACAAAATTCCAGTTATCAGATTTCACTGCTGTCCTTCAGAAAGGTATTCATACAACTTACCTAAAGTGTGCAAGGTAGTTCCAGTATTTTCAACGAAGCAAGTACCGGTTGACGCCGTAATTAGGCCTTTTAACTGGCAAAGCTTTATGGGTCGCGTGGAGAGCATCGGGTGTTCCTTTTGCGGCGCGTTGCTGGGCTGCGTGACAATCACGAACATGTTTGTTCATCCTGAGTGTGGCTTCAGAGGTGTTTATTATCAGTCAGAACCAATAACTGCTCAAACATAAGTATTTGTTTAACAACAGGAGAGTATAGGCCTAACAGATTCATTGCAGTGCGGACATTCCTTCGATGCAGCGGCACTCCTACGTGCCAAGGCGAGTGGTTTTGCACGATCTCGCGGCTATATGTAAATGAGTTCATGCTCCTATGATGAGCGCCAAGCTCTATTGTGTTTTGATATACGCTGTGTGTGTGTGATAAACACTGTGTTTGATATACGCAATTTTGAACTTTTCCTATACTCATGTACTAAAGTGACAAATATAATAGTGATTTGATAACCGGTTGTGAGAAATTCTAAGAAATTCTTAAGTGTAAAACATATTTTAATATTATGTTATTTTTAATCCAAGTTCTTTGTCATTGTTTATAAATAACAAGATAAAATTAGAGAATCCTACAATGCAAAAGTGCAATTAAGTCCATAAAGTGCAATCCATTATACATTGAATCATCTTGTACCATTTGGCTCAGTCAGCAGAGACACAGAATTGTCCATATGAAAGAATATAATGCAGATTGTGGCATAAATACTGCAGCAATGCATACTCCAGTCCCAGCTACTGCGTTTACGTAGGAAAGCGTGGTGATGTGATGGGCAGGTGACGCTGGGCATCCGGGTATATTAATTATTAAATTTAGATACAATTATTTCGATTTGATCATTTGCGGAGGTTAGCAATGACGTGTATGCGGCAATTTACAGTAGCCGAATCCTCGGCTAGTGGAGGGGAGGATCTCGGCTGCGAGATTTGAGTTTGATGCAGGGGACCGGGGACGAATGTTCCGGAGCGGTCCCCATCCAAAAACCAGCATAGCATACACTGCATTAGATAAAACCAATCACATTCTATAGGCATGTTATTTATGCATATGAGCTCTGGCTCAGTGTCATTCTAATTTAGGCCACTAGGTCAGATGCACATTTATAGGTAAGCTCAATAGCGTTAAGCCACTCGGCAAAGCAGGCCCAGGCACACATAGTCATACACGCGCCTATAGCTCTACGGAGCAGCAGCAGTACACATATTTTGGCGTTCAGATCTGCTGGGTGGGGGGTATCAGGCCGAAGCTAACTCGGCCGCTTGCTTAACTTGGGTAGCACGGACCATGCGGTCCACTGCTTTGAGGGGGTTCTACCATTCCTGCAACAGCCTTTTCTTTGTTGTTTTATTTGACTAAGCTGAACAAATTTGTATTTGCTCAGCAGCAGCAGCAGTAACAGCAGCAGCAGCGTAGCAGATCTCGTACGCCAAAATCAAGCCATGTATACTTCATGCCCCATGCCAATAAATGCTGGTTGAATTTAATCCACTCCGAGAGTTGTCATGACTGAAATACAGAGTTCAGGCATGAAACTCTAACCGAGCACTGATTGGTTCTTCTATGCCATGGCACCAGCCAATCAGAAGTATTTTCAAATCCACGCAACCATATATATCGTACCCTAGCCTGCGATCGACAGCTGCGCAATGTGAAAGCTCTGTTATCCCTCCTCCTCCCCAGCGCCACCTGTAGAGATCTGCTACGGGGGTTCTACCATTCTTGCAGCAGCCTTTTCTTTGTTGTTTTATTTGACTAAGCTGAACAAATTTGTATTTGCTCAGCAGCAGCAGCAGCGTAGCAGATCTTGTACGCCAAAATCAAGCCATATACTTCATGCCCCATGCCAATAAATGCTGGTTGAATTTAATCCACTCCAAGAGTTGTCATGATTGAAATATATATATATATATATATATATATATAAAAACATTCTATGGGGGCTGAATCCAGAATCCCCCCCATACCCTCAGATAGGGCTCCCCAGGTCCAGGATTAAGAACCACTGAATTAGAGTAATTCTGATTTTATTAGAAATCCACCTCGCCTCCCACCCCTTCCACCCTGCTTGCTACTTTCACTATGTCTATATCTTCTTACAATTTCTCTTCTTGCTCTTTCCACTACACCAGTGTCCTCCACTATACTCAGCTCTTCTCCTATTCTCCTTTTTTACTTCCTCCTCTCTCCTATCTCATATATGATCTCCTACTATATGTTCCACTCTTCCTTTCCTTCTCATTACACCCCTTCCTCTACCCACACCACCACCTTTACGCTTACATCTCTTTATTTTACCCTTCTCTTGCATATTTTCTTGGTATGTATACTTTCCTTTTTATATTTTCCATATTACATAATGCAATGCGTAAACATTTGGGAAAACTGCATTTGTTGTGTTGTGTGTATGTTTGCCATGTGCTCCCTGATGTCATGTGATTCCCTGCTCCTCACGTGATCTTGTCATGTGCTTCCCTAGTCTTATGTGTATTGTTGTCATTGGTTGATTTAGTCATGTGGTTTATCAGTTCTGGGGCACGTTCAAGCTTAAACCAGTGCGCAACGTTTTGCTATGGTTTCCGGGTTGAACGACATGTTTCCTGGAAACGGTGTGCAATGGGGTTTGAGATACGTTTTCTCTTGTTTGGTGGGTGTGTCAAAAATGTCAGCCCAATCAGCAGCAACATGTATATAAACCATGCGGAATTAAAGAGACAGCTCGCACAATGGGTATTAATGTAACATAAAAATACTATACATATTTATATATTTTGTTATTGTATTGTGGAGTGACATTTTCATAAACCTTTCTATACTCCTCTGATTATATAATGGTAAATATTATATCATAGCACAACAACAGTGATCAGCAATAATGATAATCCTAATACTTATCTGATTAGATTTGTGCTAAAATATATTGAACGTAACTTTTCAAGAAACTAATTAAAATATAAATTGAAACTGAATAAAATGTCTTTGAAACTTTAAAAAAAAATCAATCACAGTCAAAATGTTTAACTTTGTTTTTAATACACTGCATATTTTGATAACTGTTTGCTCCTTTTTCTTTTGCTGATCTGTATGCGTTTCCAGAGTTTTCATTCACGCTTCTGAAGTTTTCATTTACGATCTCAGAGTTTTCGTTCGCTATTCTGGCACATATCTCTCGCGGGGGCGGGGCTAGCAATGGTGTGTTCTCATTGGCTACCGAGTTTTTGATTGACAGCTTCTTGACCTGGAAGTGAAGACGTCAGTGTTGCGTTGACATCATGGTTGACGTGTGGATGCGATTGTCTGTAAGCGGCTTCCTATTTCATTTTAGTGATATAAAGATAAGAGTTTATATATTATTATTTTATCTGCTGCTAAACTATGTTGAGATGACTTCTTAGGAATAGCACAGACAAATGATATAATCATTACCATCAGGATACTGGATACTCGCGGTAAGTAATTATTTTTTAAGTGTAAAAAAATCAATATAAGTACTTGCTTTTGCTTTTTCAGGTGGAGAGGTATTTTAGATCAGACAATAATCTTATTTTGTTCAGACACATCACTTTGACTGACTGGGATCTTGATCTTCAGACACCTGATATTATGCAAATATTTTAATTTCTTTGGAGTTCTAGATTAAAACAAACACAGTTCACAAATACACAAGAGGTTGCACTTTATTCTTATTAGTCTATGCTGATCTTGGATTAGCATACTAACAGAATATGAATGTTAAGGGGATTGTTCACCCAAAAATAAAAATTCTCACATATTTTACTCACCCTCATGCCGTCCCAGATGCATATTACTTTCTTTCTACAGATAAACACGTATTAAGTCCTAAAGAGTCCAAAGACACTTTAAAAACCACACACCGACCGTGACGGTGAAGTGAAACAATAGATAAGAAAAATACTAATAATTTAAACTGTTTTAGCTATTAACAATCGCTTCCGACCAACTGTCATACGTGCATGGGTTACAATCCACTTGTATTATATAGAGTCACAGAGATGGATTATTTTCTTAAAAATCTTTGTTTGTGTTTATGTGAAGAAAGAAAGTCATATACATCTGGGATGGCATGAAGGTGAGTAAATGATGAGAGAATTTAAAATGTTTTTGGGTGGACTATCCCTGTAAAGACTGATATTGCACTCCATTACAACATAATGTACCCACCCAGTCACTGTTTTGTTACTTTGTGCTGTAACAGGAACTGTTCAAAGCATCGATTCATTTACAATATATGAATTTTACACATGTATTCAATATATGTACTTGTGTGCATTTTTATAGTAATGTATATCATGAGAATATTGTGCATTACATGAATACTATGCAGTTAGTGTTTTGTGGATTCTGGTCTTTCCTGTCACAACATAATTGCATCCAAGACTTTCACCTACTTGTGTATATGCTGTAGTGACAATAAAGAATGTAAAATTATTTGAATTGATTCATATTTTCATTTACATTTATTCTGTTTTTTATAAAAGTCACAATTGAAACTGTTGATTGTTAAAAAAGTATTTCTAATTTTAAATGTTAGATGGTAATGTTAACTAAATAAAATAACTAAATAAAATGTTCAGAATGATAAAAAAAAATGGCAACAAGAACATTCTTTGTGTGGAATATGTACTGAAATGCCCTTTGAGGGCTATACCATCTGACAGCAAGCCACGATTGTAATTTTCATATTGTTTGAATTCTTCAGAATTAAGTGATCATTAATTGTGATGGTGTAAGTGCATATTGCTAACGATGTGTGTGATGGCCAGGGATTCTAACCTTGATTACCTGGCTGGAGTGAGACTTTCTCGACAGCTGAATATATCACATACATGTGTATGATACTAGCATTCTCTTTAAATTGTAACAGCACAGCCTAATCAGACCCAACAATAGAGAAGAATCATCAGGAATAAAGAAATATTCTCCGAAAACATTGGACATTATGCAATATTTTCAGTATTATATATAGTACTTCAATGTACAATTAAACCTCAAGACTTTCATTTTCTCTCGCGCTCCTAAAAGCTTATGTCAACAAAGTAGTAGCAGCAGATAAAAACAGATAAAATTCAAAAACAAAACTCCTATCTTTATATCACTGAAATGAAATAGGAAGCCTCTTACAGACGGTCTCATCCACATGTCAACAACACTGACGTGACGTATTCACTTTCAGGTCAAGAACCTGTCAATCAAAAACTCAGTAGCCAATGAGAACACACCGCTGCTAGCCCTGCCCCCGTGAGAGATTTGTGCCAGAATGGCGAACGAAAACTCTGGGATCGTAAACGAAAACTTCAGAAGCATAAATGAAAACTCTATAAACGCATTTGTAAGTACAGATCAGCAAAAGAAAAAGGAGAAAACAGAAAACATGCAGTGTATTAAAAACGAAGTCAAACATTTTGCCTGTGGTTTTTTTTTTTTTTTTTTTTTTTTCCAGTTTCAAAGACATTTTATTCAGTTTCAATTTAAAACGTTACGTTCATTTTAATTGGCACAAAATAAATTCCATAAATACTCAAATAATAAGGTCATATAGATCATAACACAGTCTCGGAGGTAAGAAGTGGATTATCCTTCACCTGAAATGTTTGTCTTTTCATCCTGAAATGCGAGGCAAATGTTGGATCACAATAATTAGGAACCACAGTTTCCACAAATCCCTTCACTCGATTCGGATGTTCTATTTTATTCTGGATGGTAAGGGCAGTGACTGTAACATGAGTGTATTTTGCAGTATTAAACATGTATTTATACCGATTTCATCAGGCTCTGAAAATTCTTCAAAAAGAACACAAAGAATGGCCTTCTCAGCTACCATAGTTGCAACTCTTGCATCATCAGAACAAGGTGTTCAATGCACCACCGTTTCCATTTAAAAAAACGTTTTGCAACGTTTTGTCGGGGCTGAACGCAGCCCTGTTCTTTCATTGGTTCATTGTCTTGATTGTTCACAGGTGTTCCTTGTTTGTCATTAGTCTCTTTGTATAAATAGCCCTCATGTTTCATTGTTATCTGGTCTAGCTTTGTTCCATGTAATCGCTGTTTGGTGAGTTTTATGTCAGGTCATGTCATGTCATGTTATGATTAGTCAAGTCTTTGTTTATTTTGTACACGTTTATGTTAAATGAATACTGCACTTGGGTTCTCACTACACTCGCCTCCAGTGGAATCATTACAGAAAGCTAGACCTTCTACAATGAACCCAGCAGTTTTCTAGTGATGGGCAGATCAAGGCTTCGCGAAACACTGAAGCTGTTGAAGCAAATGTGCCGTAATGTGTCGAGGCTTCAAAACAATCTGACACCTGTCTCCACGTTGACCCCTAAAACACCATAAAAACACCTTTTACAAAATTTAATCTATTGCAAATGTTTTATTGAAAGTAAAATATATCAAATGCAATTAACTAATCATCTAATAAGATTAAATATAGAGTGTCTGTATAATAAGTGTTCTTTTATCAATTTTCAGGGCTTGTTTGTAAGCTAAAGGCCAATAAGAGATTAATAACTACCATTATTCATTTTAATTATTCTAATGTCTAATGTCTACAAATGTTTAAAACTGATCAGAGATCCAGTAAAACCATAAAGCTCATAGACACTTGTTCAATAGTTCTCAGTGAATCTGCTTGATTCATGGGTTCACTTTATCTTAGCCCTCTACCAGTGAACCACTGAAATTTCGAACTTTTATGACGTAATGATGCCTCGTTTACTGAAATCACGTGACTTTGCCAGTTTGATACACGCTTCGAATCACTAATTCGAAACAAAAGATTCATAAAGCTTCGAAGCTTCATAAAGCAGTGTTTCGAAATCGCCCATCACTACAGTTCTCCTCTTGGATCTCCATCAGGGCAATCGCCCCATAGAGGAATATGTGGAGAAATTTTGTGGACTTTCTTGCAAGGTGGGGTTTAATGATGTAGCCTTAAAGGACATTTTTCATAACAGGTTAAATGAACCCATTCGTTCAAGGATGCCAGGGGGAAAAATCCACTGGACACTGGAGAAATATATAGATCATGCCCTTCTGCTTAGTGGATCCTCATTTACTGTAGGAATTGCGAATGAGAAGCCCCGCAGTCCAACAGCATCCACCACACCAGAGTTTTTCCACGTCCCAACCGTCATGTCTGGAGTTGTTCACATCACGCCAGGGCCTGTTCACGCCACGACTGCCACACCAAGTTCTGTTCACTCAATGCCAGCCAGGTCAGTTTCTGTTCACGTCATGCCTGCCCAGACAAAGACTGTTCATGTTGTGCCTGCCCAACCAGAGACTGTTCACGTTATGCCAGCCAGGTCAATGCCTGTTCATGTGATGTCTTCCAAGCCACAGACTGTTCACATCATGCCTGCCCAGCCACAGACTGTTCACGTCATGCCTGCAATTCCAGAGCCCCGTCCCAAGATGGCCGCCATTCCAGAACCTCGTCCCAAGATTGCCACTATTCCAGAGCCTTGTCGCAAGATGGCCGCCATTCCAGAGTCTCCAGAGAATGCAGTGCTGACCATTATGGCCACTGCTATTATGTGTGTTTGGGGCACGCATGCATCCACTCCAGCCCGTCAAGAGGGGACTCCAGCCCCTGACCAGCGTCCAGAGGGGACTCCAGCCCCTGACCAGCATCCAGAGGGATCTCCAGCCACTGACAAGCATCCAGAGGGGACTCCAGCCTCTGACCAACATCCAGAGATGGCTCCAGCCCCTGTCCAGAGGGGACTCCAGCCTCTGACCAGCATCCAGAGATGGCTCCAGCCCCTGACCAGCATCCAGAGATGGCTGCCACGCCTGAGCCCTCAGCCAAGATGGCTGCCACGCCTGAGCCCTCAGCCAAGATGGCTGCCACTCCTGAGCCCTCAGCCAAGATGGCTGCCACGCCTGAGCCCTCAGCCAAGATAGCTGCCACGCCTGAGCCCTCAGCCTGCGGCTGCGAAGCTTGGTCCACCACTGCCCAGGTCCTCCAGTGCACCAGGACCCTCTGCTCCACGACCCAGGTCCACCAGTGCACCAGGACCCTCCGCTCCATGGCCCAGGTCCGGCAGTGCACCAGGATCCACTGCTCCACGACCCTGGTACGCCCATGCTTCAAGGTCCAAGTCTGCCAATGCTCCACGGACCAGGTCCGCAAATGCTCCACGCCCCTGATCCGCCCATGCTGCAAGGTCCAAGTCTGCCCATGCTCCACGGCCCAGGTCCGCCCATGATCCACGGACCTGGTCCACCTCTGCTCCATGACCCAGGCCCGCCATTGCCATGCTGTGGTCCAGGTCCTGTCCCCCTGCACAGGCCTGGCACCCCATCCCTCCACCAAGACCGCCTCCATACCACCACCCTCCGGGACTCTGTCTTGTTTTGGTTTATGTTGGGTGTCGGGAGCCGCCTTTAGAGAGGGGGATTCTGTCACGTCTTGTTTTGGTGTTATGTTTTACGTTCATGTTTCATGGTTTATTTTTCAAGTTCATGCTTTGTTTCATTGCTTTGTTTGTTATGATTGCCATGTGCTCCCTGATGTTATGTGATTCCCTGCTCCTCATGTGATCTTGTCATGTGCTTCCCTAGTCTTATGTGTATTGTTGTCATTGGTTGATTTAGTCACGTGGTTTATCAGTTCTGTTCTGTCATTGGTTCATTGTCTTGATTGTTCACAGGTGTTCCATGTTTGCCATTAGTCTCTTTGTATAAATAGCATTAATGTTTTATTGTTATCTGGTCTAGCTTTGTTTCATGTAATCCGCTGTTTGGTGAGGACACCCTGACGAAGGCAAAATAGCCGCAACGCGTAGGTGTGCAGACTGTGCACTTGTCACCTGTTTTTAACATTTAGCCATGATGAAATAAAGGCTTTTTAAAAACTTATTCTATAAGATTTGAGTGCCTTGGACCATCCTTAATTTTACGAGTTGAACTATCCCTTGCACCCAAAGAGCACCGAGACGGAACTCATACCCCGTGCAGAACTTCTTTTGCAATCTTTACAGTTGTTCATTGTTTGTTCATGTTTGTTTACAGTGCATTAACTAATGTTAACAAGATTTTAATAATGTATTAGTAAATGTTGAAATTAACATTAACAAAGATTAATAAATGCTGTATAAGTGCAGTTCATTATTAGTTCATGTTAACGAACGTAGTTAACTAATGTTAACTAATGAACCTTATTGTAAAGTGTTACCAATGTGATATTTAACTAAAGTCATTTTTGCTTATTCATATGGTTGAATTGGATCATAATAAGTCAGCAGCAAAGGCATTGGTTATTAAAGTGAGATTAAATACATAAAGTATATTTGTGTTGCAGGGGTGGATTATATAAATAATCCACTGCCACTTCAATACATATCCTTTTGAGTGATTGTAATCAAGTTATTAATCAGTATTTAGCCTTCTAAAGTATTATTTTGAAATTTTTGAATGACTTCTTAAGCTTATGAGATTTAAACAGTTATAGAATTACATCTTCTCACTGAAACATGCTATCTCCGTGTTTTTGAAAGAAGCACACAACACATGTTAAAATATATATTTACACTTCTAGCTGACCATGACAGCCTAGGTCACTGGGGTGTAGCATCTGCACAGGATCAAGATCATCAAAACAACTTTAAATTAAAGAAAGCTTTTAACGTTTGACCTCCTTCATATAACTCACAGACCATGGCTCCGGCAGGTCTGGGTCGGATTGCCCCATTGGCATCTTTGTTGCCTCATAGAAGCTAAGCAGAAGACATTCTCACCAGCTCCAGGGACTTCAAAAGAGTCACCCTAAATCACCCCATGTTGGGCTAATGGCCATGTGGCCCACAGACACTGGCCAAAACCCCCAATACACATCACACACACACGCATGGAGACTGTATTTACATTTAGCCTCAAAATATGACTATGCCAAAGTGTACCCCTTTTTGTATTCAGTGTGTATGCATGTATCCATATTATATAAGCTTAGTTACGACTAGTTGTGTTAGTTTTACTCTAAACGTTTATATGCAAGTATAAGACTGTATCTCTCTCTCTTAATGTCTTTTCCACCCTATCATGTTTAATGTTGTTTTAAAGCTCTCCAAATATTTTAATTAACAATGTATGTTACGTTACTGTAAAATGCATTTTTCTATTTTTAATAGTACTTCGAAGAAAATGTTTTCAGATCTGACACTCCATATACTATGCAAATTAGGTCGTAAATGGAGACAAAGAAAAAGTTTGCCTGCTAAAATTGCACCCTCGCCATTGGCTGGCGCATCCAAGGAGGCTTTTTGGCTTGTTTGTCCTTGAAAGACAACGACACACGTCTCTCAGTAGTTGAGTCTTCTTCATCCTTTGCCTTCACCCGAAATCTTCACTCTTCATTACCTACGAGACAGACTCTTTCTTTCTTATTTTCCGGCTATCTTACTCTTAAGTTAAAACCTTGTTTGAAAATCCCGCTGAAGGCCCTTCCTCGGGAAAAGGACCAATCGCTCCAGCTCGCACGCGCTGAAACTCCTGCAGAAAAGCGAAGCAACCACAGCACCTGAACCTATGCAAGTACAGAACCATTTCTTTCGACGTGCTTTAAGCTCCATGTGTAAGTTTTGAGTTTCCTTGCTGGCTCTCAAAGGTTTTAACTGTTTGTAATTTGCCATTTCGTTGATCACCTCTGTTTTCTTGACTTTACTTTAGTTTTATTCTATATATGTTCCTTTGTTATATTTTAGTCATATATTCATAGTTCGTATCTATTAAATCCATCATAGTTATACTTTTATTGTCTCTGTTGCTGCTCATTTATGAATGAAAGTCCCTTCAACGTTTGATTTCGCTTATGCTTTTGTAAGTACTTAGATCGGAGATGTTTTCGTGGCCAGAAGAAAATTCCTTTTTAAGAGCTGATAAGAATAACCAGACTTATTTTTTGCTGGACAAAATAGATCAGTTTTTCTAAAGTAATTCTAAAACCAGAACTAATTCTAGACCATATATATATATATATATATATATATATATATGGTCTAGAATATATATTTTATAGATATACGTATAGATGATCAGTTACAACGGATTAGCTATAACCAATTATGAATATATATATATATATATATATATATATATATATTCATAATTGGTTATAGCTAATCCGTTGTAACTGATCATCTATACGTAATTCCCTTTTTGGTCGATTTACATTATGATTAATCATAACGCGTTATGATTAGTTATATATATATTTCACCCATAATTCGAGCTAATTTGTTAAATCGTTACAGGGGTCACTCAGGCCTGTTTCCTATGTGACTAGTTAAAGCATTTACTTTATATATATATATATATATATATATATATATATCTTCAATCATTAGAAAATAATGAAGAATATTGTCTGAACAACTTACTGAGAGAAAGTACATCTTAACAGGATGTTTTAGGAAAGTTTCCTGATCAGAGAGCTCGCCCAACTCCAACCTTGAAGAAGCTGTGTATCTGTGTGTGTGTGCGTGTGTGTGTGTGTGTATGTGTGTGTGTGTGTGTGTGTGTATCTTTTGTTATAGGTTCTGGCTTCTGTGAGGTGAACAACTGGCACCCAAGGGAGATGAAATGACCATCTTTTAAACAAACTGGAGCCTAGAAAACCTTGGTGGGTCACCTCGTGCCTACCCTTACAAACAAACGTATACTTCAAGTTAATTTTATCAAGTATACTTAAGTAAAGTTCAAGTATATTTTTTAAGTATACTTTATGTAGTAAATATACTAATATTAGTGAACACCATACTTAGTTTACTATTTATATATTATTTTTTGCACTTTAAGTATACTAATTATTTTAATTAATTAAAACATTTTTTTTTTAATACTTGAAATATACCTTTGACTGTACTCTTTCCATTTTAAAAACATGTTATTCTAGCTTCATGCATTCTTTATCAACACTTGAATGTGGGTTTAATAAAAAACAACGACATTTTAAACAAAAAGCTGAGAAAATCGCATTTTTGTCAAAGAAAACATCCTGATCGGATTCAGAATGATGATCAAAACGCAGATGGAGTAGAAGTCCATCAACACCCCAAAAGCTTCATTGTTAACACTTCCTGGGTCGTCATTTCATTCGGTAACGTTAGGCAGTTTTGAACTTATATGCTGTTATGCTTGATGATTGCGTTATG
Organism: Mylopharyngodon piceus; assembly: GCA_039654765.1. Taxonomy (NCBI): domain Eukaryota; kingdom Metazoa; phylum Chordata; class Actinopteri; order Cypriniformes; family Xenocyprididae; genus Mylopharyngodon; species Mylopharyngodon piceus. Next base: position 84,658 of record JBCHWC010000129.1, read on the forward strand.
TTACATTTCCGTAAGCAGTCTTCTATCATTTGTTTCTACTAATTCTACACCTGTGTTTTGATTCAGAGATTCTGTACTATTTCAGAAGATGTGCAATAGCGCCCCCTATTATACATGGATAGCCAGAAAATTCAGTCAATGGCGGGGAAAGAGTAATGTAGATTTGAAGTAAATTCTTATGTACACTACCTGTGGACTAGCTTACACAAAAATTCAGATACTCAGAATTAGGAACATATGTTTTCTTTATAAATTAATATTTTCAAACGGCTAAGTTTATAAGACAGTATGTAAAACTATGTGAAGAAAGGTATTTAATAGGCTACTCAATCAAAAGAGTAGACACTACAAGCAAGTATATACTTAGAATACAATTATACTTTTGGTTTATCTCGGTCAAAACATTGAGTACAAATATAGGCCAAATATACTTAGACTTTTCTGTCAGTATAAGTCATTATGTTCAATTTTAAGTATAATTCTGAGAAGTACATAAAGTACATTTCTGATAAGTACATAAAAAGTAGACCAAGTATACCTTATTTTTCGTTTTTAAAAAAGTATACTAATATCACACTTGAATGAACATCTTTTTCATAAGGGTAACACCGTGTCCTAACCAGACGTGACGCGACGCCGTGACACGTGTCACGGCATCGCGTCACGTCTGGTTAGGACACGGTACGCGATAAATGGTATCTTTTTCATGTTAATCGGAGTTTTTGTCCTAACTAGCCGCGACGGCGACACGCGACGATTCTATTTTAGAAACAGTTAACTGAATTAATTTCTATTTCTCCGCGACGTCGCGGCTGGAACAGCAACACAAAGAATGGCAATGATAATATCAGGTACTGTTTATGTGCTTTATTTAAGGTTAAAAGCATCTGTTTGAGTTTGAATATCATTTCTGTGTTCCCAGCTTTTTAGCTGTAATGAAAACAACACTGGCTAATTCACCTCAGATACTGAAAATAAATAAATGGGCACAAGAACGTTCAAACTGTCAACTCAATGCGAACAAACAATTGTATTCTCTGACAAAGATTGGTTCAGTCACTCCGTGTGTACTTTAAATAATGTTTAGTGAACCGTGAACCGGAAGTTGCAAACGACTTTTCTCCAGTGTTTTAAGTGAAAACAGAATATTGAGTAGTATGGCGGGCCGGAAGGTCCAAAAATATGGCTACCGACTTGTCGCGGGAATTCACTATACAATTGCCAGTAGCCACTGAGTTTACCACTGATAGGCCGGCGGTGCATCTGTATACACACTCTCCTCACGCAGCTGACCACTGACTCTCCTCAGCTGGCGACTCACTTTCCTCACGCAGCCGGCGACTCACTTTCCGCAGCGGACGACTCACTTTCCTTACACAGCGGGCGACTCACTCTCCTCACACAGCGGGCGACTCACTTTCCTCACGCAGCAATTGACTCTCCTCACGTTTCTTTTCAAATACTGTGATGGTGCAATAACTAACAACATCTAGTAAAGTTTATCATTTTTGTGTTGTAAATGTAATTTATTCTGAAGCAATATTCCCATCAGTGTTCTGTAAACTGATACTGTTAAGATGTAAACTGTTAATCATCAGATTTGTATATGCTCCCTTAAAGGGATAGGTCAATCAAAAATAAAAATTCTGTCATCATTGACTTACCTTCTAGTTGTTCCGAACCTGTATGAGTTTCTTTCCTCTGTTAAACTAAAAATATTTTTTGAATGTCAGTAAACAGACAGCTGACTGAAGCGAGTGACTTTCATAGTAGGAAAAAAAAAATACTATGGAAGTCACTGGCTACCATCAACTGTCTGGTTACTGACATTCTTCAAAATATCATCAACAGAAGAAAGAAACTCATATAGGTTTGGAACAACTAGAGTGTAAGTCAATGATGACAGAATTATCATTTAGGTTTAACTATCCCTTGAAATTGATTGTCATGGCATTTTTTTTTTACCTTTATAAAAAGGTAATTTTCCCCTAACCTTGGCTATCAATTTCATGTTAATTAGAATAACTTACTGTAGGGCTTTTACCATTATTTTTTCCAAGGCAGAGGAAACAGAATCTGCATCAGAAGTGGCATTTAGATGCATGTATAAAATTGAATATGAATGTGCAAAACAAGCATGAAAAACACTGTTTAACAACTTTACAATAAAGATCTATAAAGCTTTTGTGGATTTTACAAATTATCTTTAATATAAGTGTTTGGACAAAAATAGTCTGGGAATTAATTGCATATTTATGGAGATTTTTTTTATTTAATTTGTCATGTACCTGCTTTGCAATATTTTTGGGTCAATTTATTTTCTTTGGTATGATTTCGTAAAAGCAAAGCACAGCTAATATAATGGCTTTGCTACTTAAGGGGAATACTTAATTTTATTAAAATTACATAAATCACTTTTGTGTTTTGTTTTTGGGTTTGATGGATCTGAATTTGCTTGATTCATGCAACCCAGTATAGAACTGTGTAATGTGTATTATGTACTATGAAAAAAGGCTCATTCTGAAATGCTTAAGAAAAAACAAGTACAACAACAAAAAACATTTTATTTCATTTTTATGAGCATTTGAAAAAATAATATATAACACAAAAATGATAAACTTTACTAGATGTAGTTAGTTATTGCACCATCACAGTATTTGAAAAGAAACGTGAGGAGAGTCAATCGCCGGCTGAGGAGAGTCAGTGGTCCGCTGCGTGAGGAAAGTGATTCGTCCGCTGCGGAAAGTGAGTCGCCGGCTGCGTGAGGAAAGTGAGTCGTCAGCTGCGTGACAAAACGGAGTCGTCCGCTGCGTGAGGAAAGTGAGTCGTCCGCTGTGTGAGGAAAGTGAGTCACCAGCTGAGCTGAGGAAAGTGAGTCGTCCGCTGCGGAAAGTGAGTCGTTCGCTGTGTAAGGAAAGTGAGTCGTCCGCTGCGGAAAGTGAGTCGCCGGCTGCGTGAGGAAAGTGAGTCGTCCGCTGTGTGAGGAAAGTGAGTCGCCAGCTGAGGAGAGTCAGTGGTCAGCTGCGTGAGGAAAGTGAGTCGTTCGCTGCGTGAGGAGAGTGTGTATACAGATGCACCGCCGGCCTATCAGTGGTAAACTCAGTGGCTACTGGCAATTGTATAGTGAATTCCCGCGACAAGTCGGTAGCCATATTTTTGGACCTTCCGGCCCGCCATAGAGTAGAGGGCAGGATTTTACTTTAGCGCTCCTCCATCTCTCGCTCATAGCAGACTCACGGTAGGTGTCCACTTCCGCGGAGCAAAGCGAGCGTTTTCAATTCATTCCTATGGAAGTCGAGCTTTACGCTCGCGCGGTGCATTGTGGGATTGACAGCGGACCGGAGAAAGCTTTGAGAGCGGCCGAGAGCGTCAAAAAGGTTGGGCAGTTCTCGACTTCATGCAAGCGGAAAACGCAGGCGGCAGCCAATCTCTGTGAGGTTCAGGTGGTGACGTCTGTCTTGAGCGTTTAAAAATATGCATACGTGTTTTAATGCTGATTAGTGCGTAAATCATATTGTTTACACAGTGGACGTTTTGCAGTTGTTATATGTTAAATATTGCCGTTTGGATGCTTTCATTATACTGGCTGGGTTTATAAAAGTTTACAAAATTGACAGGATATCTTTACTTGGGGCATTTGGAAACAAAGCTTGCCTATTTCCAAATGTAATCGCGTGCATCTCTGATATTGTCCGTGCTTTGAAAAAAAACATAGATTAAACACACTCGCTACAGACACACCCCAAAGCGGAGGCGTTATAGCGTTGCCAGCGGCACTGAGCGGAGTTTTGACGCTGTAGTGGACACCCACTGTAACTGTGCGTTCACACCGCCGCCGGCGAGAGCGTCAAAATTCGATCTGGCTGCCCTGCCGCCAACGCTGTGCTGTGCATTCAGACCGCCGCCGGCGGGAGCGTCAAAGTAACGGTCAACCAATCGGAATGTAGAAGTCCTCCGCTTGAGAGGATTCCAGAGAATGCAGAGAGAAAATAATGATAAATGTCATTAGGCTTAAATATATAGTGCATAGGGCCTACATATTTAGGTAGGGAAGACGGCTCATTAACCACTAAAAACGGTCGATCGAACGCGATGTTTACCAGATGTTACGATCTTTCACAGACGTCTCCGCGACGTACGTGTGCTATCTGGGTATATAGTAGCCTAATAATATATATTTATATAGTAAATGTATAGGCATACAGCTATGCAATTTCAGACATAGCATGCAAACAATGTCAGACACCTTGGTCCATGCATCATTTTTCTTATTTATGCCCCTGTACGCAAACAGGGACACACGTCGTATTATAGGGAAACCCGCCACGGCAATTATCCACCTCTTCTACGTTTTGCTTGGGAACTAATGTTTGGTTGGAACCAAAGTTTACACGACTGCGTTCTCTGGAATCCTATCAAGTGAAGGACCTCTACATTCCGATTGGTTGCCGCCGAACCGCGTCATAGCTCGTTACCATAAAGTTGACCTGACTTCAACTCCCCTCGACGCCCACACCGTCCAAGACGTGCCGCTGCTTGCCGGAGCTTGCCGACGGCTCACATTGAAAATGAATGACTTCCTGTCACTTTGACACTCTCGCCGGCGGCAGTGTGAACGCACGGTAATGGTTGGAGGGGAGTGGTTATGAAAAACTTGTGGTTACTTAAACTTAAGTTTTTTAGCTTTTAGTATGAATATGTTAGCCTTAATGTGATGAATAAGCTGGTGTGTTCCAAAACAATGACAAAATTCGCATTTAGGAGATGTAAGCATTCAAAACTTACAGTCTCTCACTTCCGCTAAAATGGATCACGGATTTTCATGACATCACATCGCACTTCAGCTTCTCATCAAATCTTATGTCTAATCAAATTCTCTCTAGAATCTGAAGTCCCGCCCCCTCCTACACTATCAACAGACAAGCTGTGGCTGAAATCGGTCATTTGTTCACACATTTACTAGTTTCTACAAGGTGAATGGCACATAGTGCACTATATAGAGAATAGGGAACAATTCAGACAGTGTAAATATGCTTTCCATTGACGCGAATGAAGTCCGTTTTCGCGTTAGTATAACGTGAACTGCCACAGCGTGAGCACTGTCTGCTCTGGCCCAGGGACACGAGAGCACAGAGCGGATCATATCCGCAAGTCGGCTCAGACCACGAAAGGTATCGGACCCATTTAAATTCTGCACAGAATGCTATATTTTAAAGTGATATAGAGGAGATTAGGAGGAGAAACGGTTAGATATTAAAAGGAAACAGAGGTTTTACTGAGTTTAACGGCTCTGGCCAAGCTGTGATATAAACAAAACACTATTGGCTATTTTTTTAAAAAGGGGCGGGGCTGTTCGATATATCGCCCTGTCTTCCTGTTTTAGTTGAAATCACGTCAACACACTGAAAAATGCTGCGCGTTCCAAGACACTTCAGCTGGCCTTTAAGCATTTTCAATCCAAGCCGTCAAACTGACATCATCAGAGAAGGAACACCATTCCAGAGCGGAAGTAACTTTTTCAGATTTTGATTAAAGATTACCCATGACAAACATTTTTTTCTGTGTATTAACTTGCACAGATTAATTGTTCACCACAAGACCAGTAATTTGCGCTAACAAAGTAAATAGGGTCAATTTTGATTTCTTACAACTTTAAATGGTGTAATTTATTAATTTTACTATGTACTTGTCCATTTCATTGTGTCTGCTGTGCTCTTGCCAAGAGAGCCCGCCCACACTCTCTTCTGATTGGCTGTGGTTTTTAATTGATTTTATCACTTCTCATTGTCGCGTCGTGTCTCGTGTGGACAGTCAAATTGCTCGTCGCTGGAATCTTATTGCATCGCTTCTGGTTAGGACACAGTGTTAACCTATCAAAATCATTCAACCTTCAAAGTAATGCCATAGTTTAGAGACCTGTGTTTGAGTATAATTGTTGTTGTATTGAGTGTGTACTCAGAGCGGCCTACAAACTCCTTGCTGAGTGTTGAAGCTGACTTCTGCTGATGAAACTGCAAACTCTTCTTCAGTAAAATTTTCTTCAATTGATTGCGTCTCTGACTCCTGGTCTTCATTCATCATATCTGGTCCTCGGGTCTTAATTATTGAAGGTTTGCATAATATTCTGAGTTTGCATTTCGCTATTTTTATTTATTTTGAGGAATTTTGAATCTGTTTTTGTGCAAGTGAGATGAGTAAATGTATGCTCACATTTAATCTAGCAATAACAAGTTCTGTCATGAAATTCTAGATGGTGCTGATAGGTCTACTGTACATAGTGCAGCTGACTGGTTGATGTTGCATCAGCGGCCAATGAGCTGTGGCTCATCATACAAATACTGGTTGCTGTAGGCAGTCTGCAGTGCGCTTTCAGAAAGCATCTGAAAGTCAACATCTATAAGTGAACACTCTTTTACTTCTGTACATATTGCGTGGTTTGCTTATTCCTAAATGAGCAATCATAACAGTTTAACTTAGCGTCATGTTTAACTGTCTTGTGGAGTGCATTTCATAAGCATATAAACTGCAGCGTTTACACAATTGTAAATTGTTGCAGCAGCAAGCGGTCTATTATATGTAACTGCTGTGAGGATAGGCCGTCTAAGCTATACGAATATGAGAAAAGGTTAAAATGAAATGAGCATTCGTGCTTTAAACAGAGTTATTATGTTAGCTGCATAACTATGACACGTTCATTCATTTCAAAGGGCAATGTTTTCATTAGCTATGCTTAGTGTGTGCGAAGTGTTAGGCCATTCAGAAAGGTAGCCCAGGCACACATAGTCCTAGGCCACTAGTGTTAAGCCATTCGGCATGGTAGCCCAGGCACACATATATATTAAACATGAGGTCTCATGGCTCTTGAGAAAGAAAGAAAGAAAGAAAGAGAAAGAAAGAAAGAAAGAAAATCACCAAGCAACTATACTTTAAAATGCCTGGTAATACCACCAAATTTGGCACTAACCAAGTTGAAACTCATATCTAGAGGAAAAGAATATATATACAGGTGCTGGATTAGAATATCATCAAAAAGTTGATTTATTTCACTAATTCCATTCAAAAAGTGAAACTTGTATATTATATTCATTCATTACACACAGACTGATATATTTCAAATGTTTATTTCTTTTAATTTTGATGATTATAACTGACAACTAAGGAAAATCCCAAATTCAGTATCTCAGAAAATTAGAATATTGTGAAAAGGTTCAATATTGAAGACACCTGGTGCCACACTCTAATCAGCTAATTAACTCAAAACACCTGCAAAGGCCTTTAAATGGTCTCTCAGTCTAGTTCTGTAGGCTACACAATCATGGGGAAGACTGCTGACTTGACAGTTGTCCAAAAGACGACTACTGAACCTTGCACAAGGAGGGCAAGACACAAAAGGTCATTGCAAAAGAGGCTGGCTGTTCACAGAGCTCTGTGTCCAAGCACATTAATAGAGAGGCGAAGGGAAGGAAAAGATGTGGTAGAAAAAAAGTGTACAAGCAATAGGGATAACCGCACCCTGGAGAGGATTGTAAAACAAAACCCATTCAAAAATGTGGGGGAGATTCACAAAGAGTGGACTGCAGCTGGAGTCAGTGCTTCAAGAACCACTACGCACAGACGTATACAAGACATGGGTTTCAGCTGTCGCATTCCTTGTGTCAAGCCACTCTTGAACAACAGACAGCGTCAGAAGCGTCTCGCCTGGGCTAAAGACAAAAAGGACTGGACTGCTGCTGAGTGGTCCAAAGTTATGTTCTCTGATGAAAGTAAATTTTGCATTTCCTTTGGAAATCAGGGTCCCAGAGTCTGGAGGAAGAGAGGAGAGGCACACAATCCACGTTGCTTGAGGTCCAGTGTAAAGTTTCCACAGTCAGTGATGGTTTGGGGTGCCATGTCATCTCCTGGTGTTGGTCCACTGTGTTTTCTGAGGTCCAAGGTCAACGCAGCCGTATACCAGGAAGTTTTAGAGCACTTCATGCTTCCTGCTGCTGACCAACTTTATGGAGATGCAGATTTCATTTTCCAACAGGACTTGGCACCTGCACACAGTGCCAAAGCTACCAGTGCCTGGTTTAAGGACCATGGTATCCCTGTTCTTAATTGGCCAGCAAACTCGCCTGACCTTAACCCCATAGAAAATCTATGGGGTATTGTGAAGAGGAAGATGCGATATGCCAGACCCAACAATGCAGAAGTTGCTGAAGGCCACTATCAGAGCAACCTGGGCTCTTATAACACCTGAGCAGTGCCACAGACTGATCGACTCCATGCCACGCCGCATTGCTGCAGTAATTCAGGCAAAAGGAGCCTAAACTAAGTATTGAGTGCTGTACATGCTCATACTTTTCATGTTCATACTTTTCAGTTGGCCAAGATTTCTAAAAATCCTTTCTTTGTATTGGTCTTAAGTAATATTCTAATTTTCTGAGATACTGAATTTGGGATTTTTCTTAGTTGTCAGTTATAATCATCAAAATTAAAAGAAATAAACATTTGAAATATATCAGTCTGTGTGTAATGAATGAATATAATATACAAGTTTCACTTTTTGAATGGAATTAGTGAAATAAATCAACTTTTTGATGATATTCTAATTATATGACCAGCACCTGTATGTGCAGCAGCAGCATGTCTTACGTGCTCACAGCAATGTCTGTGAATGTATTGGCAGTAACATTCCCATATCCATTACCATGTCGATATCTCAGAAATACCTCAGAAGTCAATATCTCAATATCTCAGAAGTCATGACAGAAATACCAAGTTATGTCATGTAACTCCAGATGGCGCAGGCTGATTGGTCCTTAACTCAGTTTATAGTGTTTACATTGTTATCTACATAGTGCAGCTGATTGGATGATGTTGGATCAGCTCATCATACAAAAACTGGTAGTGTTTGCTGTTAGCAGTCTGCAGCAGAAACCCTCCGCCTTCCCCAGCTCCACCTGTATAGATCTTCTCCTGGGGTTATTTCATGTTTGTTAAATGTGCAGCAGCAGCATGTCTTACATGCTCACAGAAATGTCTGTGAATGTATTGGCAGTAGCAAGTTCTGTTTGCTGTGTAGCAGATCTACCAAATACATTAACATTGCTATATCCATTATCACGCCAATCTCTCTGAGAATTATCATGACCAAACTACAATAACCATCTTGTTTACCAGTGTTGGGCTTGTTACTCAATAAATGCAATTTATTACTCATTACTCCTTTCAAAAGTAATATCATTACTTTACCTATTACTTTATGGCAACAGTAATTCGTTACTCTACCAGTTATATTACTTTTCTGGTAAACCCCACAGAAGTGGTAACTGCATATTTTCTCCTCAAAATTCTTTCTTCGCATGTTAGCCTCTTTGTAAATGTTAGGGTATCTTTTCTATTTATTTTCCACTGAATTATGTCATCTGGTGAGCATTATATCTTCCAGTGCTGTCTCCCTGTGTTTTCACTTCTGTGATCGCTGTTATGACTCAGTAAAAGATTGTTCGTCCTACCCGTCACTGAGGTTTAGACAAATCGTACGAATTCGTACAAGTGAGGTCGTATGAATTCATACAAATTAGCCACCTCGTAAAATACGTATGAATTGGTCATGAGATAGCGTTGGATATGCACGTTTCTGGTTACGTTATTTATCTCTGTGTATTTAAACCCACTGTTCATTCAGTTTCTTGGTCTGGTATTGTCAGATTTTAAAGTGGTTGTGTTCACATTTATCTCTTGCGATCTACTGTGTATTCTTTGTGGATTTATTAAAGACAGTTTTTGTTCCCTATGCCTTTCGTTGTGCACTTCACTATTCACGATTTTTTTTTTTTTTTTTTTTTGCTGCGTTGTTCTTTCTTTTTTTTTTTTTTTAAATTTGAGCGTAGGTCCCCTCAATAATGGACCTACCCGCTGTCCAACTACTCTGCCTAGAGCAGAAGGACTGTTGCCTAACTCACTATCCAGTCCAAGGCACGCCTTGCAGTGAACGGTCCTAGAGAGGATTTCGCCACGTTTGTTCACTATCTGGACTCAGAGCCCAGCCAGCCACCACCCACACACTGCACGGACATGATGCCAGAGCCCACTGTAGACAGAGATCCAGAGTCCTGTTACACTTCAGAAAAGATGCATCTAAAAATAATGCTTATAACTTTATTTACTGACAAAATAAAATAGTTCAGTCATTGAATTCCTTGCCGTAAACCTTGATGACATTACTTGTGAAATTAACACTAAGATCCGGACTAAATCCAGAAGAACTGCGGCAACAAAAATCTCACTGGATTATTACAATTAATGGCAAAAGGAATGTTTGGAAATGTAAACTGATACTTTCTACTGACACTACAGCAAAAGATATAAATAGGGCTGGGTATCGTTCAGAAACTTTCAATATCGATACCGTTACCGATACCTTGACTTCGATACCGATTCCTAAACGATACCTTTTTTGATACCAATTTTATAAAATCTGTTTTAACAAGATTACATTACCTCAAAAAAATCTTTGGTTTTATATTTTAAGTTTGATTTTTTTTTTTTTTTTTTTTTTTTTTTTTTTTTACAGACTCAAAGACTTATCTCCTGAGCCACTGCAGAAAGGAATAAAAAACTCTGCTTATAAATGAACATTTATTTAAAATTAAAGTTCTTATTTGGCTAAATTACATTTCCTTAACAGCCTTTAAACACAGGCTTTACTCCCTTCAAACTTATATTTTGTCACTGTTTCCTTACATCATTGTTGGATATATAATTATATATAATATATAATTATATAATTTCTGTTAGTTAAGCTTGTGTATATTTTTAGTAAAAGCTGTTAAGTTATAAAGAAATATCTCATGTAGGGTTTTCCTTTGTGTTTTATATAATGACCACTAGGAGGTGCTCTAAGCACATGCTTTCCTTGATTGGTTTTCTCTAAAGAGAAATAAGTTCAGTTGAAAACTAAAGTAAAAGAGTGATGCACATTTGTTACGTCTTGTCGTGAAATGAGAGTTCCATATCTTTATTAAAATCAACACATTAATGATTTACCACTCATCCACCCGCAATTAATTGGAATGTTATTTTTTATTACTTGGCCCGACCCGCGGATCATAAACATTATATATATATATGCTTTTTCAGGCGACAACCGTTTGAAAATGTCCGCTTTGAGGGTGTGGTTGATGCTTGCACACAGTGGCAGTATCAGGAGGACATTGATACCACCGCTTTTCCACTAGAATTGTTCGCGTTCTGGAGCCAGATCCTGTGCTCGTGCAGGCGAACTAGAGCCCGTCACGAACCGGTCGCGTCTCCATAGACTTGAGGAACGAACGCTGATGTAACGCTGCTGTGTTGTACCTGCCTATAACAAGTCTAAAAACATTGCGCATGGAGTGACTGTAGTGAACCGGCTGCTCGCATAAACAGCCAGTACTCTCACCCGTCCTTTTCGGAGATAAACTGAAAGTGAAACCGTTGATTCACTCGCTCTCTCGCACTCAGGGTCTCTCTCGCGCGCATAGTTTTATATATTTAGATATAAATAACGATGTAGTGCAACGTTATTACATTGCTCACCGAGACAGCGACAGCATTTCTCCGCCCACTCTCCTCTGGCCAAGACCAGGTGATAAAACCTCACAAACGTGTGCGGCGAGGCAAATTTAATTTCTCCTGGTCTGCATTATTGAAAAGAGGAGGACAAAAGGCCTGCAACACAATAGGTCCAGCCACATTAGTGGGAACTTTAGGAACATAACCTTGCCTGGAGCAAAGTCCAGGCAGCAAGGGGATACCGACAGGGCCTGTAAGTCTCCAATTCTCTTAAGAGACGAAATGGCAAGGAGGAACACTGTCTTGAGCATGAGAAATTTCTCCGGAACCTCCTCAATAGGTTCAAAAGGGGCCATAGAAAGGCCCTCAAGCACAATGGCCAAATCCCAAGTCGGCAGCCTAAAACGTGCCGGAGGCCTAAGCCTCAAAGTGCCACGAAGGAAACGTGTTACCCATGGATGTCTTCCCAAAGACACACCATCTACTGGAATGTGGTAAGCAGAAATGTCAGCCACATAAACCTTTATGGTGGATGGGGATAAACCTGCATCAAATCTCTCTTGCAGAACTGTACCAACTGGGCAGTTTACTGGGTCCAAAGGATGATCCCCACACCAAGAGGTGAAAACTCTCCACTTTAGTGCATACAGTCTCCTTGTGGAAGGAGCTCTGGAATGGAGTATAGTCTCCACAAGCTCAGTTAGGAGACCCGAACTTATGAACTGGGCCCCCCTCAGAGGCCAGGCACACAGTTTCCATAACTCCAGGTGGGGGTAAAGGAGTGAGCTCCCCGTCTGAGAGAGAAGGTCCCTCCTGACCAGAATCTCCCAGGGAGTGACATCGAGGAGAGATACCAGATCCGAGAACCAAACTCGGCCCGGCCAGAACAGGGCTATCAACAGGAGATGAACACCGTCCCGGCGCACTCTTTCCAGAATTCCTGAGAGCAGAGCAATCGGGGGAATGCCTACAGACACAGCCTCGGCCACGTCTGTACCATAGTGAGAGTTCCAGAGGGGCTGGATGTGTGAGGGAGTAAAACAATGCTTTTTGCTCTCGAGACGCAAACAGATCCACTTCCGCTTTCCCAAAGCACTCCCATAGGATCTCCACCACATCAGGGTGGAGTCTTCATTCCCTGGGCCTCAGCCCCTGCCTCGACAGGAAGACTGCTCCCTGATTCAGATGCCCTGGGATATAAACTGCCCTGAGAGACAGCAGTTTCCCTTGGGCCCACAAGAGGATCTGGTGTGCCAATTTGCATAATGGGCGCAAGCACAGACCCCCTTGGTGGTTTATATAAGAGACCACCACTGTGTTGTCCGAGCAGACCAACACATGATGGCCTCTCAGGTCTGGGAGGAAGTACTTGAGAGCCAATAACACAGCCATCATCTCCAGCTGGTTTATATGACACAAAAGATGATGGCCCCGCCACAGACCCTGAGCTGAGCGACCACTCATGATCGCCCCCCCAACCAGTAAGAGACACATTTGTTGTAAGCATTACGCAATGACAAGGAACTCCCAACACTGATCCTTGGGAAAGAAACCACATGACACAGGCACGAAGGCATCGCCGTGTGACCTTGATCATGCGGAATGGGTTTCCCCTCGGGGAGAACCCCTTGGTTTTGAGCCACCACTGTAAGGGTCTCATGTACAGCAGGCCAAAAGGTATCACGTTGGACGCAGCTGCCATCAGACCCAACAGTCTTTGAAACAGTTTTACAGTGAGTGACTGGCCTAGCTTTAAATTGATTACGGCTGTGAGAATCGCTTCTATGCGAGCATTGAGATATATTTGTGTATACTATATTTATATAGTGGCCAACTCGGTGCCCTGAAGCGGCAAACCGGCAGGGAACAACCGAACTGGACCCTCTTCAGAGGGAGCGAATGTCCTAGTGCCGCTACGTTTCCGGGCAGACACTGAGACATATGTTCGCTGACGACCGCTGCGCCCTGAAGCACACAAGGTGGCAGGGTTGGCAGAATGGCCCCCTGAGGGCACCGATATGAGACGGGCACAGTATAATGAGGTGTAATCCGACTCAACCCGGAAGGGAACGGCTCTCAGAAGCCCAACACATCTGGCGTCAGGGCTTCTTTGCCGAAGCCTTCTTCGCAATAAGGACGGTCCTCAGATCAGGCCTACCCCGAGAAGACTTTGGCTGTGACCGCCCACCTGATCTGCAGGGGAGAACGGGTGGTAACGCTCACTTTCTGCTGCGCTCGGTGAGAGGAGCTCGCACTCGGCTGGGGCTGCTACCGCCCAGCAGCCCCAGAGGTATGAGAGCGGCGAGGAAGAATCTTCTGAAACGTCGCCGCCTGCTTCTTAGCCTCCTGAAACCTTTCGACGACTGAGTTTACAGCATCGCTGAAAAGGCCAGAGGAAGAGAGCAGGGTGTCCAAAAGAAAGCTCTTGTCACGTTCTTTAATATTAGATAGATTGAGCCAAAGGTGCCTCTCCGTGGCCACCAAGGCTGCCATAGAGCGGCCGATTGATTTGCCTGTCTCTTTAGTGGCACAGAGAGATAGATCTGTTGCCCTTCTAAGCTCTAAGAACGCCTTGCGACTGACTTCCTCGCCCTCATCAAGATCCTTCAGCAGGTCAGCTTGATAAGCTTGCAATATAGACATTGTGTGCAAGCACGCAGCTGCCTGACCTGCTGCCGAGTAAGCTTTGCCCACTAAAGCTGATGTTGTTCTGACCGGCTTAGTGGGAAGCTTCGGGGCTTTCAGGGACGATGCTGACTCGGGAGAGAGATATAGAATTACCTTTGTGCCAATAAAAATGAATGTAACTTTTCAAAAAAACTAATAAAAATATAAATTGAAACTGAATAAAATGTCTTTGAAACTTAAAAAAATGTATCGCAGGCAAAATGTTTGACTTTGTTTTTAATACACTGCATGTTTTGCTAACTGTTTCTCCTCTTTCTTTCACTGATCTGTACTTACAAATGCGTTTCCAGAGTTTTCATTTATGCTTCTGAAGTTTTCGTTTACGATCCCAGAGTTTTCGTTCGTCTTTCTGGCACAAACCTGGGGCCAGCAGTGGTGTGTTCTCATTGGCTAGTTTAATAATTCTAGTTTTTGATTGACAGCTTCTTGACCTGGAAGTAAAGACATCAGTGTTGTGTTTACAATTACATGTGTGGAGGTGAGCGTCTGTAAGCGGCTTCCTATTTCATTTTAGTGATATAATAAAAACTCCTATCTTTATTTTATCTGTAATTATCTGCTGCTACACTATGGTGAGATGATTTCTTAGGACTAGCACAGACGAATGATATAATCATCATTATCATCAATCATCGTCGTTATCTGGATACTCGCGGTAAATCAGTATTTTTTTTAAGTTTACAAAATCAATATAAGTACTTGCTTTTGCTTTTTCAGGTGGAGAGGTATTTTAGAGCTCATTTAGAGCCCACATTATACAGCAGTGTTGTCTTGATTTAACCCAATCATTACAGGACCTGGTTATGTACTGTACATACAGTTACAGTCTTGGATTAGATCATATTTAAAGGGGAAAAAAGTAGTCTTTAATAATAAAAAATATAAAGTACTGTGCAAAAGTCTTAGGACACCATTAGATGTTGTTTTAGCAATGGTATAATGACCATATAATTATTTTTTCAGTCTAAAGTGGGAAGTATTTAGTGACCTCTCCTTACACTTGAGCAATAGCGTGAACCTGGCTCTCTTAAACCTAAATGGAATGGAAAATGACTGGAAGGCCAAGAAAACTTTCAAAATCTGATCAGAAGTTTCGAAGGGGGTCTTGCCCAGGGTGTAATTCAATGTAGAACCGCCACTGTTTATTCTTATTAGTCCATACTGATCTTGAATTAGCATACCAACAACATATGAATGTTAAGGTGATAGTTCACCCAAAAATAAAAATTCTCATATATTTTACTCACCCTCATGCCGTCCCAGATGCATATTACTTTCTTTCTACAGATAAACACGAATTAGGATTTTTAGGAAAATAATACATGTCTTTGTGTCCTAAAGACACAGTAATCCATGCGACCCCGCTGGATGAATCAATGTCTTCTGAAGTGAAACTATAGATAAGAAAAATACTAATAATTTAAACTGTTTTAATTATTAACAATCGTTTCCCACCAACTGTCATACGTGTATGGGTTACAATCCACTTATGGACTCACAGAGATGGACTATTTTCTTAAAGATATTTGTACTTATGTGAAGAAAGAAAGTCATATACAGTCAAACCAAAATTTATTCAGACATCATGAACATTTCATTCATTAATACAGTTTATTTACTATAGTTTAAAAAAAATGGTAATAAAATGAATTTTATGAATTTTACACATGTATTCTATATATGTGCTTGTGCATTTTTATAGTATTGTATATCCTGAGAATACTGTGCATTACATGAATACTATGCAGTTAGTGTTTTGTGGATTCTGGTCTTTCCTGTCACAACATAATTGCATCCGACACTTTCACTTTGATACTTGTGTATATGCTGTAGTGACAATAAAGAATTTAAATTTATTTGAATTGATTCATATTTTCATTTACATTTATTCAAGTGGTTTTTATAAAAGTCACAATTGAATGATGATTGTTAAAAAAAGTATTTCCACTTTTATATGTTAGATGATAATGTTAACTAAATAAAATAAGTAAATAAAATTATCAGAATGATAAAAAATGGCAACAAGATCATTCTTTGTGTGGAATATGTACTGAAATGCCCTTTGAGGTCTATACCGTCTTACAGCAAGCCACGATGGTAATTTGCGTATTTTTTTTAATTCTTCAGAATTAAGTGATCATTAATTGTGATGGTGTATGTGCATATGCTAACAATGGGTAGAGTGATGTCCATGGTTGCCAACCTTGATTACCTGGTTGGAGTGAGACTTTCTTGATGGCTGAATATATACATGTATGTTATACTAGTATTCTCTTTAAATTGTAACTACAACAATAACCTAATCAGACCCAACAATAGAGAAGAATCATCAGGAATAAACAAATATTCTCCGAAAACTTTGGAC
This sequence comes from Mylopharyngodon piceus, assembly GCA_039654765.1. Lineage (NCBI taxonomy): Eukaryota > Metazoa > Chordata > Actinopteri > Cypriniformes > Xenocyprididae > Mylopharyngodon > Mylopharyngodon piceus. The sequence goes on from JBCHWC010000129.1 coordinate 101,249, forward strand.
ATTATGCAATATTTTCAGTATTATATACTTTAATGTACAATTAAACCTCAAGACTTTAATTTTCTCTTGCGTTTGATCTCTCACACTCCTAAAAGTTTATGTCAACAAAGTAGAAGCTGCAGATAAATACAGATAAAACTCCTATCTTTATATCACTAAAATGAAGAAGAAGAAGCCGCTTACAAGTAATTGTAAACACAACACTGACGTCTTCACTTCCAGGTCAAGAAGCTGTCAATCAAAAACTCAGTAGCCAATGAGAACACACCGCTGCTAGCCCCGCCCCCGCGAGAGATTTGTGCCAGAAAGACGAATGAAAACTCTGGGATCGTAAAAACAAAAACTTCAGAAGCATAGATGAAAACTCTGGAAACGCATTTATAAGTACAGATCAGTGAAAGAAAGAGGAGAAACAGTTAGCAAAACATGCAGTGTTTTAAAAATAAAGTCAAACATTTTGCCTGCGATTTATTTTTTTAAGTTTCAAATACATTTTATTCAGTTTCAATTTATATTTTTATTAGTTTTTTTGAAAAGTTACGTTCATTTTTATTGGCACAAAGGTAATTCCATAGAGAGATAGCTTGCAAGCGTCTCTTCTACCCAAGGCATCGCCCCATAACCACGGTGCTTCAGACCCATGATGTTTGAATAATGTTTGGGGACTGAACACACGATATGAAACTGGCTTTCTCCACAATCTCGATACCTCAGTATGGAGATTGGGGAAGAAAGGCAAGCCCCGGTGAGGAGGTTGTGATCAGGATGGTAGGAAACGTTCATCTAATAAACTTTGATGGCGAACTTCCTGCTTCGTGGCCGGCCAGTCAAAGTTCAACCTGGCTACGGCGCGAGCCACAACCGCTAATAACTCCTCATAAGCCTAAGTGTGAGGTGGCGAATCCTCAACATCACCAGGAAAGATACTAACAACATCCAACTCCTCAGAGCTGGATAATAGTTGTACCGGTGCACCAACCCCTGTGATGCACTGGACCGAGCAGCAGCAGTAGGACCCAAGTTTCACAGAGAGAGCTTGCTGAAGACACAGAAGCTGACACTGTTTGGTTCAGGTGTGCTTTATAGTTCCCTGGTCATGACGTCACCCACCTATGACGTTCCATCACGCCATTGGACTGATTTCACATGTGCTTCATGACGCAATCATGCAGAGGCATTCCCACAGCGCTTTGACACAGCGCGAGTTCCCTTGAAACAATTTTTTTAGGAGTGACACATCGGCATGCCCACTATCTTGGAACAGTCAGCGTGTCATCACTCACAGTAACAATTAATGATGACACAACATAGCTTCTTGTTGTGAAACTGCCGAGATTTAAATTCTCAAAAAAATAGGATAACCTTTCACAGCTGAGAATGTGTTGGTTTGTGTTTTTATACGTATCAACTCAGTATTACAGGTTTTTATACTATGGTAACTTTTTAATGTTGTGATAGCTGACTCCTTCATCTTGTTTTATTGTGTTAGTTTAGCAAAATCATCTGCTGAAGTCTATTGCAGATATAGATATTCATACATGCATCTAGCTACAGTTGCAGACACACAGTCAATCGAGTGTTCAAGGACTGGTGTTTTGACCGTTCCAATATGGTGGACGGCTTACGTATAGTGGCCTATAAAAACAGCCGCTAATGAGGCATCTATGTTTATATATGTATGGTCTTTTATGTTAAAAGCCGTGCTGTTCCGGTCTCGTGAGTCACCCAGAAGGGGACCGTGTGAGGTCATGTGACCAACATAAAAAGTAATTTGTCTCTTGGTAGGCCGGACAAGTCAAAACTCTATTGTAGGAGTGTATATGTTGGTTCCCTTTCGAAAGGGAACTCAACTCTGCATTCGGAAACGCATTGGGGAACGCCTCCGCGTGAACCGGTGTCTGAAAACAATATCAACTCACAACAATCCTATTGGCCGGCGACAGCCTATGACGTCATCATAGCGCGACCCGGAAGTATATAAGGAGCACCTAGAGAACCAGTCAGTATCTTTTTCGTCTTCAGGGACTGTTTTGTTTGAAACGATATCAAACCGATGTTAAGGTAAGACAATTTATGTCTTACAAACGTTTCAGGAAGTATGTGCATCCATGTCCCATAGAGTTGACATCTGATCACATACATAACTTATAACGTTGTCTTTTATGAGAACAAAGAGCATGGACAGGCAGTTCTTGTGGGATCTGTCTGTTTGTTATTGTGAGTGTGTTTTACTTGTAAAATGCTCCACTCTCTTCTGGTCTTTTCCTCGAGAGGAGAAGGACCGGCAGCTGCACCTAATGGTTCGGGTCTTACTCTTGCTGAGGCAGAGTAGAGACTAGATCAAGGAGCTTTCAGCTGGAGCTTGTTGAAGAGTCGAAGGGGTGAAATTCCCCGCGACCTTCGACGGCTGACGGGAGAGAGCTGTGTGATTATGATGATGTGTTGTCTATGACATTGTTAGATTCAGCAGCAGTTGCTCTTCTTGTTCTAAGCCAAACAAGAGAGCAGGAGATGGCTGATGAGGATGAGGATGGTGAGGATCCTGAATCCTCAAAGCCACCCTGCCCCCGCGTATGTACAGCTGTGTGAGATTATGGAACGCGCCTCTGGCAGACTGCGGCTGCCACTGGAGCAGGTTAAGAAAGAAACCGCTCGCGGACCTTTTTTGCCATAATTCTCCAGCCACCGCAAGCTTTCCATTCCTTCTTGATCTTCATACTGAGATCGAGAAGGCATGGAAGAACCTGTATTCAGCTCGCATTCATCAACATCAGCAGGTTAATTCGCTGATGTTGATGGAGTGAGTATGGGTACGCGTTGACGCCTCCTACTGACGAGATGAGTGCAACTATCTCGTGATATAGGTAGGCTCCAACGCTCTATACGTGGCAGCAGGTCAGGCGGGTGTTGCTTACGCACAATGTCTGTTTGTAAGCATGTCAGTTAGACCTGCTGAAATTGGCTTGGAAGGTTTCTTTATGTTTTTGTTTATAATCAGTTTTCTGGATGCGGACTAAGGGCCCTAAAGTTCCATTAGGTTGGCTGTAACGATATATTATTAGGGTAGTACTGTGTTTGTCCCCTTTTTTGGATGTGTTGGCTTCAGACAATGAAGCCACTGTTCATATGTATTCAGATGTCGGCTTTATCTAAGCCGCACTGTTAGCCACCTTTTGGTTAATTAGCTTTCTCCTCTGGTAAATGCTAGAGATTTGAGATTAGCTTTCACTAACTTCGGATAGATCTATGTTTAGCGTCGGCCTTACAGGCCACCTGACATTTTGTGCTTGGGTTGAGCTTTGCTCCTCTGAGCTTTACTTAGAAATTTAGTATTCTCAGAGTTTGCCTCCTCTCAGTGAGAGTCGTTGGTAGAGGCTGGTGTTTCTTAGCCCCAGGCAGATCTATGCTTATGTGTTGGCCTTATAGGCCCACAGCTATAGCTGGTCTAGGCTAGAACAAGGGTTTAGGCGCTGCTAGTAGCATTTTACGCCCTTTTTATACTACCCCTTATTATGTGAGTGTAGTTTTCCTAGTTCTGGCCTCCTCTTATCAGAGTTGTCAGGCCAAGGCCCATTGTCCCTTCGGTGTAGGTGCAAAATAGATAGCAGCTAAGGTAGCAGACTATTGCTAAGTCTCCCTGGTGCCGTTGTCTCAGGCGGTGTAGGCCCTTTTCACTATGTGAATAGAAACTTTGTTGCTGTGGCCCCGCTCCCCCAGAACTATCTAGTGGTACTTTGACTTCAGTGTTTCCCCTGAACCCCTTGAACTATGTTCAAGCTTGAGTGATATGGTTGTAGCTTTTTATGAAAGCTTCTGTTCCCTAGGGTTCAGTACAGATTGTATCTGTTTTTGGTGAGAATTTCTGATGTGAAGTACCCACCCTGTATTTTTCAGGGTTGGATTAATAGTACTCCCTTGTTGTTCAAGGTTATTGTACTTTATTATGTTAGTTCTGATTCCTGCCCTACACTTTGTGAGCTCAGTAACTCTAATACTGCCACAGGCTAGCACCCGTGTGTTCTGGAGTAGTAGGCCTGACTTTGGCCTCCTTTAGAATATGGTGACGTAGTTTGTACTCCCCTTCCTGAAAGGGTAAAAAGTGTTTTTTACTGGGTATATTGCCTGTTGGAATGTATAAGCTCAGGTTGAGTTTAATAAAGTTAACCTCACTACATAGTTTGGTTTTCATATATGGCTCCCTTAGAGCTTGAACACTGCCACAAGCTGACACTCGTGTTGTTTGAAGTAGAAGGCTCTGTTTGGGCCTCCTTCAGAGCACAATAGCTTGTTGTATTACAAGGCTTGTTGGTAGATGTTTTAGTTTGCTCACTTGGAAACTAGCACTGCCACAGGTTGTCATTCTGAAGTCGCAGGTCTTGTTTGGACCTCCCTCAGAGCATGATGGCGTAAGTTTGTACTCCTCTTGCGTAAAGAGTAAAAAGTGTTTTTACTGAGTACATTGCCTGATGGAATGTGTGGATAAAGTTCTATATTTTGCCCTATACGATGTGAGCCCAATAACTCTATTGCTGCCACAGGTTAGCACCTGTTTCTGTAGTAGTAGGCTTTGTTCTGGCCTCCTTCAGAGCATGGTGACTAAGTTTCTACTCCCCTTGCTGTAAGGGTAAAAATTGTTTTTTACTGAGTATATGACCTGTTGGAATGCATAGCTCAGGTTGAGTTTATTTAGGGAACCTCTCTGTACAGTTTGGTTCCTATGTAGCTCCCTTTTAGAGTTTAACACTGCCACAAGATTTGATTGTGTTGTTGGAGTAGAAGGCTTTGTCTTGGGCCTCCTTCAGAGTTCAATACCTTGTTATATCACAAGTTTTGTTAGTAGATGTTTAATTAGAGTTTGCTCACTTAAAACTAGCACTACCACAGGTTTATGCCCGTGATCTTTGAAGTAGTAGGCCGGTACTGGCCTCCTTTAGAGCATGGCGGCGTATATCCCTTGTACTCCCCTTTATGTAAGGGTAAAAAGTGTTTTTACTGAGTACATTGCCTGTTGGAATGTGTAGATTTAAGCTCAGGTTGAGTTAAGTTAGTAACCTCACTTGATTGTTTGGTTTCAGATTACGCTCCCTTGTAGCTTACACACTGCCACTGGCTGACGCCCGTGTTTTCTGGAGTAGTAGGCCATGTTTGGGCCTCCTTCAGAGCACGTTGATGTAGTTTGTACTCCTCTTGTTTAAAGAGTTTGTGTTTTACTGAGTACATTGCCTGTTGGAATGTGTGGGACAGATTTAAGCTCAAATAGACACTGCCACGAGCTCACGCCACGTGTCTTCCTGAAGTCGCAGGCCCTGGCTGGGCCTCCTTCAAGAACATGATGCCATAGGTCTGTACTTCTCTTGCTTAAAAGAGTAAAAAGTGTTTTTACTGAGTACACTGCCTGGCAGAAAATTAGCTCAGGCCGAGTTAACCTCACTGGTTAGTTTGGTTCTCAGATTTGGCTTCCTTGAGCTTAGACACTGCCACCGGCTGACGCCTGTGTCTTTCTGTAATAGTAGGCCCTGTTCAGGCCTCTTTCAAAGCAGATTGGCGTAGTTTGTACTCATCTTGCTTAGAGAGTAAAAAGTGTTTTTACTGAGTACATTGCCTGTTGGAATGTGTTGAATTTGAATTTAGCTCAGGTTGAGTAGTTAACCTCACTGGAGAGTTTGGTTATCATATTGGCTCTCTTAGAGCTTAGACACTGCCACGAGCTGACGCCACGTGTCTGTCTGGAGTCGTAGGCCCTCTTTTGGGCCTCCTTCAGAACATGATGGCGTAAGTCTGTACTCCTCTTGTTTAAAGAGTAAAAGGTATTTTACTGAGTACACTGCTTGTCGGATTGTGTTGAGATAGACTGTTATGTGGGCACTCTACAGTCTTTTTCTGCTAGTTTAACTCGTTTCAATCTGAACGAGTTCCCAGGTTTGTGGGTTCTTGCTTTACCAGCAATTAAGCTGCTTTAGGTGTGTAGGCCACCCTTTAAGCTATCCCTTTTGCAAGGCTGCTGTGATATATTTCTACACGATGTAGAACTACGTCATGTTGTAGGCCCCCTTCTGGGCCGCCATGATTTTGTGCCTACAGTACAATTTATCTGTTAGGTTGAGCCCAGTACTCCCTTCGCTTGAAGGTCGTTCTCCATAGTACTTAGCTCCCTAAGTCTGGTTAGTGGTTGAAGGCCTCTCTGAGGCCTCCCTGTTTAAGATCAGCCCCTAGGCTGGCTGTACTCCCCTTGTCTGGGTCCCTCTAGAGTGCACAGCCTCCTCATTGCAAATAATCAGGCGCTGAGTAGATCCTAGGATTGAGCAGAGTGGTTTATAGCTTGTAGCTTATAGCTTGGGCTGTTGGCCATAGGGAATGCTGTCACTGACAGCCTATGTATGACCCGTAGGGGGAGTGGTTCTGGCACTTCAGTTAAAGCTGCTAGTTCTGACGTTTGTCTAGCCATTTGTGGCATGCACTCCCCTCAAGCATGGCGGCGTGGGTATATCGTTCCCCAATGCGTTTCCGAACGCAGAGTTGAGTTCCCTTTCGAAAGGGAACGTCTCAGGTTACGTATGTAACCATGGTTCCCTGAGAACAGGGAACGAGACTCTGTGTGTTTCCTAGCCATGCATCGGGGCTGCCTGCTGAACAGTCCCTTCAGACGAAAAGATACTGACTGGTTCTCTAGGCGCTCCTTATATACTTCTGGGTCGCGCTATGATGACGTCATAGGCTACCGCCGGCCAATAGGATTGTCGTGAGTTGATATTGTTTTCAGACACCGGTTCACGCGGAGACGTTCCCCAATGCGTTTCCGAACGCAGAGTCTCGTTCCCTGTTCTCAGGGAACAATGGTTACATACGTAACCTGAGACGATACTTGTATATATTTAAAAATAGATATCTATATATTTTGTATTATTATTTTGTTATTTTTGATTCTTTTGCTGGTGGCAGTGCACCTGTGGATTACCAAAGCCTCACAAATAAACATCACCTTGCACCAGAGTGCATGTTCAAGTTGGGCCATTTTTTTTCTACATCACAGACACTTACCATGTCCTAGAAGCCCGCTGAAAAGCGACTTCTCCACACAGACATTCTGTAAAAGATACATGTTACTGTTTTATGAAAATACATAATACTGTTTGAAATTACCTGTAAATTACAGTAAAGTTTTATAGTGAACCTTTGGCCGAAGATGCTGGGCAAGTGACCCTATACATAAGACAAGTGGTTTGGAAAATGGGTGGATGGATAACTGCAACTTACATACTTAAAAAATATCTCTGCCACAGGACTGTAATGAGGACCTAAATGCAGAGAGATAGAGAAAACAAAGTATTTATTAAATAATAAAGGCAAATTGAAAATAACGGTGGGCCGCCATATCTCGAGCCGTGTTTCCTTTGACTTAGAACAAATTTACCAAAATATATCCAGTTGCACTTTTTTTTTTTTTACAGCGCGTGCACTTTCAATGTATTTACCCACAAAAGTACTGTAAGGTAGTGTAGTGTAAGCGGTAGGTTCAGGGTTGGTACCTAGTTATTACCCAGTTAATGTCATTAGTGTCATTACCAGTGTTGGGGAAAGTTACTTTTAAAAGTAATGCATTACAATATTGCATCCTAGGTTATGTCCCGATTATCTTGATGGTTCTACAGATTATCTTATCAGATCACAGATGGTGTGAGGTGTGTTAAGAGTGACTGAATCTGCTCAGAAGAACGTCGGAGGCGCCCCGATCACGAATCGTAAATATTCAACATGTTATCTGACAGAAGACAGAAGCATAACAAACGCAGTCATGACGCAGCACAAAGTTAAATGGATTTGGACAGCAGAGATGGAGGATCAGCTTGTCGATTTGTGGCAGCAGCACAAGTGTTTATACAAAGTGTCCTGTAAAACATACCAAAATCATTCCAAACACTATCAACGCGCCTTGATTTATAAAGTAAATCGAGGGAATGAAATAGTAAATCGTATGCACGTTTTAGTAAATCGAGGGAACGAATTAGTAAATCGTGCACACAATTTAATTTTTTTCCTTGCATGCCATGTGCAGGGCTCCGTAGTAAATGCCCTTTCACTCCAAAAGTGAAGGAGAAGGAAAAGCATATTTACGCCTGTACAGTAGAGGGCGCAGCTCAAACAAACCTTTCAGCTATGCTGATTAAAGAACAGGATACAGGAGAAGGAAGTTCAACACTCTTATTTCTAAATCTAATCTAAAGTAATTTTTGCTTATTAGTCTGGTTGAATTAGATCATTGAAGATCAGCAGCAAAGACACTGGACAAGTGAGATTAAATACATAAAGTATATTTGTGTAATTTAATATAGTTAATTATTACAGGTTTGCGTAAAATTCTGAGATTGCATTTCACTGTGTTTATTCATTGTGTTTCGTGCAAGTGAGATGAGTAAATGCATGTTCACAATTAGTCTAGAACCACAATAAACATCATGTTCACACAGCACACACAACACCTCCGCTCCTCACTCCCTATTTCTCTCCACATAGGGACAGGAGAGCTGTCAGTCAATAAATGTAAAAAAAACTTGTTACTTATTTGAAAAAGTAACTTAGATGTTTTGTTTTGTAAATTGAAAATGTATTGTTACTTTACTAGTTACTTGAAAAAGTAATCTGATTACGTAAATCAAGTTACTTGTAATGCGTTACCCCAACACTGGTTATTATTACAATAAGTACATAGTATGTTCATGCAAAACAGGACTGTAAAAAACTGTTACCATATATCCTTCAGCAAATCTGAGAAAATGATCATATCATAATATGCTACTATCATGTGGGTCAGTGGATAAATATATAAATAGCTGCTGTAGTGTAATCTGATGTAGTGACAACCCCCCCATATTGTAGGGTGGAAAGCGTGCAGGACTCAACAGTGCGAGCATTTCACTCTCATTTGCGACTAAAAATAGATGCGTGCGAAGTACCCACCAACTGCGTCAGACAGGTATAAAGGGAAATATATGCCTTATTAGGGTCTGTTTCTATGGGCTGCTATACAGAAGCTGTCCACCATATGACAAGTTGACTGCATCTGCAACCTAGTTATTCACATGTATGAATATCTATATCTGCAATAGACATCAGCATATGATTTTCACAGTATTTAGTTTATCATTAATGTGATAATGCATATTGAGTTATACATAAAAACACAATCTAGCACATTCTCACCTCTGAAAGGTTATCCAAATTTCTGGATTTCATATCTCTGTGGTTTTTACAGCCATCAGCTGCACAATACTGTGACATTTTCAAAGAAAATGTTAGTGTGAGTGATGAACAGTGTCATCACCATTCCAAGATAGCAGACACATCAACGTGTCTGGAACAGTTGAATGTGGAATTTACATATGTATCTCTACGGTATAATGCCATGGATGAGGCAATTGGACAACAGGCTTCCACAACACCACCACTAGCAGTGGCATCATCACTGGTTCTAAATGAACACCTTTCCATCATTTCTCCCACTTTCTTCACCAGCTCTCATCCTATATCCTCATGAGACTGAATGATCAAATTTAGCACTCTAAATGAAATTTAAAATACATTTCCATAAATTTTTAATTTTCATTTGTAATTATCATTTAAATCGGACTCATTTTCAAATTGTCATAAATAAATTTCTCAGGAAAATGCTATGGGGTTTCAAATCAGAATATGACTTTCTGTTATTAAACAAGGCATGGATTTGAAGAAGAAGATGATGATGATGATGATTTTATTGAGAGGTTTTTAGCTCTCTTTGAGTCTTTTTAGAAAAATGATAAATTCCTATCTCTAAGGCAAAAAGGCATTCCTATATCTTCCTATCTCTACCTTTAAATATTGTTCATGGATTGAATAATATTTATTCAGGTTTTCCCATTTATTTGTTTGCTTGTTTATTCATTAATGTAGAAATGTATATAGGTGTTTATAATCTTGTTCGAAATGTAAATAATTTCAGAGGTTATAAATAAAGGAAAAGTTCATGGTTATATGAATTAACATTCACATTGATTATGTACAGTAACAACATTTAATAAAAGTTCATGTGTTGACAAAAAATGATTCATGCAATATACATTAAAATAATATAAAATTGAATATTGTGTAAATGTAGATCTCCTCCATTAGGAAATCAAAGCTGCAAGCTCCAATTTCTGCCACATGTCGTGATTGTCTGGTGGGCTCCATCAGCTCATCCACAACATTTCCAGCTCCAAGGCAGATATTTGCATCATTCTGCAACTACCACTTTTGGGGAAATGAATTGCTCCAGAGGTAGCTTGAAGAAAGATCGCTCTCCACTGACACTTCATGCTGCGAAAAGATATTTCAATTATGCACCATCCCCCTGGAATGGTATTGCACTAGTCGTGGACTGGTTCTCTGTAAGGTCTCATGAAGCTGATGGGATTGTTGATGCATGGATATCCTCCATCGCCTAACAAAAAGTGTCCAGGTGGTGGGTTGCCACAGGTGGCTGGCTGTCCTACTTATGCTGAGATCCGCCACTGTGGAAGATTAACATTTTTTCAGTGTAGTCTATTTTCAGTATATTGAAAATAAGATGATTGCTGTATTAAGTCTATAATTAAGTACATCTTGTAGATTGTTAACATAGTTCAAGAAGCCCTGTGATCATCTGTATCCAAATATAGCCAGACATCTACCAATAACATTGTAGGGACAGCACTAGGAACGCCCACAACCGATTTCACAGAAAAGAGACCCTGACAACAAGCAAGTCGCTATATGTGTCGACGCATCTTAACAGATCTTGTGACTTGATGAAACAGCTTTGACTTTTGGATAGGGTAAGGATCATTTGATAAAATATGCTATAGATGGTAGTCATGCATATTCTGCTTTAATCCTCTATATTTCTGAAAAATCACCTGTTACAAAAAGAGACTTAACAATATAGCTTACAAAATGTAGGCTACTTTTTGAAATAGACTTATTTCCAATAGACTGGAAAAAAAGTACATCACATTGAAAAATGAAAAATAAAACTATAACTATATCTGTTCCCCCAAATGTGTACAGTAGTTTGACTAAACCCCAAATCAAAGGGGGGCTAATTCTATAATTAAGCTAAATTATACAAACCTAACTATTGCTATTTTATATAGGCTAAATGTTAGGAATTTTAGGAATACTGCATTAAGTAAAAAGGCCTGCAAATATAAAATTAACAATGTATAACAATATGCAGTGCCAAATGTTACATGTTATCAATATACAAAATGCACTTCATTATAATTCTGAAATAATCTTACCTGTATTTTCAGTAGCCTATACTGAAGAAACACACACACTGAAAGATTCCTTATGTCATCTCAAAATAAAATGGACCCCTACTTCCAAAATACTCCATAGGCGTCTTTCACGATGTCCCGACTGTTATAAGTGGCCGAAAGCGACAGAGCGTTCTCTCGTGAGAGCCTGCCTCACAGCCTGGCGCTCCAGTTTACTGCCTTTCTGCTCGCCGTCCATTCCAGTGAAATTATTAAACAAAGTGCAAACATACAAATTTGGTCCACTACGGAGCCCCGGACATGACATGCAGGAAAAAAAATAGTAGGCTAAATCGTGCGCATGATTTATAAATCGAGGGAACGAAATAGTAAATCGAGGGAACGAATTAGTAAATCGTGCGCACGATTTATTTTTATTTTTTTCTTGCATGTCATATGCGGGGCTCCGTAGTCCTCGCTCGTCCGCTGACTTTCCGCTGCAATTATGATTTGTTAAAATATAAAACATATATTTCAGGGTGGACTCATTACTCAAAATTAAAGTGTTGTCACTGCATCAGGTTTCAGCAGCAAATATTTATCTAACCTACAGAATATGATAGCAGCAGATAGGATGATTAGGTTATGAAGTTAAATATAGCCGCAAACTGCCTGCAATCATCGGAATGCAAGCACCAATGATTCATGTAGACCGGGGTGTCCAAACTCGGTCCTAGATAGGGTGACCAGACGTCCCGTTTTTCCCGGGACTGTCCCGTATTTCAGGTCTATTTTTAGTGTCCCGACTTATTAAGAAAAAATGTTTTGTCCCGTATTTCATCTTTCCTAAAGTTTCGTTATGGCTGATAGAACGAGTAGTAGTAGTAGTGTTCTGTCACGCGAGAACAGCCCAATCAAATTCGTCGTAGAACAAAATTACCATCCAATCACAATTCGTTATCGATTAACTTGCCATTAGTCCCTGCGTTCCATTCGGAAGGGCTCATCCCTATGCCCTAATCCCTTCAAAGGCTTTACCCTCCAGAGTGAGAGCTTCGAAGGGATGAAGGGTGTAGGGGTCAAAAAAACTCTTTTTTGGAATGCACTTCTGCGTCATCTTAACGAGACAATCAAGGAGTAGATTGTGCAAGCTGCTCCTTTTGTTTAACGTTAGTTTATTTATTTATTTTTGGTTTATCGCACCATATTGTATATTGTGTCTATGTATTTGAAACATTTGAATGGACTGATAAAGGGAGCTAAAGTATTTTTGTTGTAGTACAATGTCGTTTTGACCATAATATTGTACCAAATCTAACTCGTATAAATATTACAGTAGTATCGAAAAATACTATACATTTATAGGTAAAATCGAACTCCGAGCCTCCTGTACCCATTCTGTGACGACAAACAACTTCCCTGTGCAAAGGATCATGGGGGCCTGAAGTGTCCATCAGTTGTACCCTTCGAAATCCTTCATTCCGAAGAGCCCTTTGAAGTGGCCAGTTTTGAGCACTTCGGTTTGGAACGACCCTTCAATATGGCGGCCTTCGAAGGGCGATATATCCCGTTTGGAACGCACTGAGTGAAGGGGGGATAGGCAGAATCACACTGAATGACACACCAGAAACGCTCTCTCTCGCGCGCGTGATCCAGTTCTCTCAGACAGCGCGCGATCAGTTCTCATTGTGCCTGAATGGTCAAATGCACACATAGTTGCCAAAATGTCCATCGTGTGGACTATCTCATACAGTCGGTTATGCCTTAAAGGAACACTCCACTTTTTTTGAAAATAGGCTCATTTTCCAACTCCCCTAGAATTAAACAGTTGAGTTTTACCGTTTTTGAATCCATTCAGCCGATCTCCGGGTCTGGCGGTACCACTTTTAGCATAGCTTAGCATAGTTCATTTAATCTGATTAGACCGTTAGCATCTCGTTTAAAAATGACCAAAGAGTTTCGATATTTTTCCTATTTAAAACTTGACTCTTCTGTAGTTACATCGCGTACTAAGACCGACGGAAAATTAAAAGTTGCGATTTTCTAGGCCGATATGGCTAGGAACTATACTCTCATTCCGGCGTAATAATCAAGGAACTTTGCTGCCATACCATGGGTGCAGCAGGCGCAATGATATTACGCAGCGTCTCTCACAAATGTCTCCATGGTTGCAAGGCACGCTCCCTGTGTAAACAGGGGGTCACAGGCGCTGCATAATATCATTGCGCCTGCTGCACCCATGGTACGGCAGCAAAGTTCCCACGTGTGCAGGGGCCCCATGTGTGCAGGGGCCCGGGATTGGCCAGACTATTTTTTTTATTATTATCATTTTAAATTTACTTCAGCGCAAACAAAAAGGCCCTCATTGGCCCATAAGAAACATTAAAAAATAATAATAAGCAGGTGATTGGATAGATGTGACATTTGGGTCACATCTGTCCAATCAGCTGCTGGTCAAATCATGTCAATCATTTTCATTTACGTCACTGCTATTGCTAGACGGCATAGCGGCAAAATGTCCGAAAGAAAGTATGATAGTGGAGCACAAAAACGTAAAATACAAAGGTTAAAAGAACAACGTGACCAAGATATACTGAAAAAAAAAAAAAAATCCCTAAGGCACTGTCCTCACGAAGCCAGAGCTTACCCTATCCGATCTTTTTTTTTTTCCTCGTCTCAAGAAATATCTGCATACACACGAAACCACTGAAACGACTCAAAACGATGTAGTATACATGCCAGATCAGTATGTGGCGCTGTAATTCTGCAATAGAGATACACTAAAAACAAAGAATAAGACTTGGAGCATGCGCATAAACTTTGCGCACTGTATACAAACTTTAGTAAAGCTTAGAAATAACGCTTTATTTTGGCTCAGTAGCTTCTGCAGCATAAACACAAGCATGTAGTAGGCTATTATTGTTGTTGTTGCTGTTTTGTGCTGTTAGCGGTGTCTGACTAGGGTCGACACGTGGGGTGATGACATCATCGTTTCACAAAATATATGGATTGGCTGTACACACGAAAACGCAAAGGCGGCGTTTTCAGATTTATCCACTCTGGGACCCGTTTCAAAAAATAGCGGTTTCACCTTACGAAAACGCAGGATCCGTGTGGACGAAACGCCTATCCGATACAAAATTTGTGCGTATACACAGAAACGCGTCTCCATGTGGATGGGGCCTAAATTGACTGGATACATTAAGACAGGAAGTGGCGAAGTCACGCAGTCCATGAGGGAGAGATCATTGACAGCAGAAAATCCAAACATTCGCCTATCATTCATCGACCGCCTATCATTCATCGACCTGGCTTATCACTTGAAACATGTAAGTAGTAGCAACTTTACAAGTCGCTCTAATGCTTGCCATAAGCCTAGTCCTAGCTTTTGTGAAGAGCGTGCTTACTGCATGACATGGAGGCGCCGGTGCGATCACTTGCGTTGAACTTAAAATACTCCGTCATTTTGGTCATACAGATAAGAATAATGCAAACAGTAAAGGGTCCACTTTTATTTCTGTAAAGTCACAATAACAGCAAAACGTTGTGCTTTTGTAAAATAATGAAAACAATCAGGATGGCTTTCAGTTGTCTCGGTCAGTGAACTTGAGCATGTGACAAACATGAACCGAAACTCAGCATAGCCTATACTTCCCTCACAGACACGAGAAATATATCTATAGAAAGCTTGATTGTCTACTTTTAAACGAACCAATTCAAATGGAAAATAAATATTCTCAGATTGTGTAATCCATATGAAACAGGCGCGTCCACTGCGGAGATAACGAGTCAGCATCGTCGACTTAATCTCTGCAGCCGAAAACATAAAACATTATCAATAAATTATTAAAATGTTTAGAGAGTCTCCTTGCTGTTTTTTCACGACACACTCATAATCATCATAATCATGACGTTTGTCGGTGCGCTGCGGCAAGCTTTATGCGTGCGCTTGAGCGCTGATTAGACTATGTATTATAGGCAATTAAAGGCTCATTATTATGATATATTCTGATTTTAAATTTCTCATTTTACCTATGTGATGTGGTGGTAACTTTCTTACTGTGGTGGTCCACCATTTGAAGGAATGTAAAGGAAACACTGTAGTATTGGCACTCTCAATGTGTATGTGTGTATGCCAGTTCACCTTACTTTTTGCGTGTGGACTATGGCACTAAATACATTTTTCCAGTAAAGCATAATGATTAAGGGGGGCCTCATACAAAGAGCAGTCTAGGGGTCCCTGACCACCTTAATCCGCCCCTGGCTCAAACAATATAGGTTATCACTTGGTCTCTTTGTAAAGAAATTTATGAGGAATTGTTTTCCCTTACTGTTTACTTTTTGCCTGATCTTAGCTTGAACGGCGGCAGCGCGATTCGATCACCACACTCCGGAGTCCGGCGCGTCCGCTCTCCCTCACAGCCATTTAGCGCTTTGCAACGTTCCTAGACAACCAATAAAATCATGCAAAATGCGTGCATGCTGTGCTCGTGGGAGGCGCCCACACAGACGTGAGCAAAAGCTTGTCAAACGAGCAAACAGAGAAATAGCGCATACGCAGTGTATGCGCACAATTGTAAAATAATAATAATAATAATAATTTCAGGATTGTCGAGGGCCCCTCACACGCCAGGGCCCTATGCACTCTGTCACCCTTTTCCCCCCACTTACGACGCCCCTGAATGTGAATGTGGTAAATAAACCTACTGTATCTGAAACCTACTGTATCTTAAGTTTATTTCATTTGTATCTCTATTGTATTTGTCGTATTGTTTGTAAATTTCTTTTTTTATATAACAATAATTATCGTGAAATAAAATTTCTCATATTACAAATAAAAATGGTCATATTGCCCACCCCTTGCTCACCCGTCCCGTATTCCACCATGAGAAATATGGTCACCCTAGTCCTGGAGGGCCACTGTCCTGCAGAGTTTAGCTCCAACTTGCCTCAACACACCTGCCTGGAAGTTTCTAGTATGTCTAGTAAGACCTTGTTATGCCCCGTCTAGGGGAAAGGGTACAACATGAAAGACTGAGAAATGTAATGAAATTGAACTTTTATTGAAATTTGGGACTTATGATTCAGGAGCTGACTGGGCCAAAATAACAAACAAAACTTGTTTTAAACCTCTTTCCTAAACCCTAACCCAAAAGAAAAGAAAAGAAAAATACAATATACAAACCTAACTCCCTAACCAAAAGCAAAGATCAAACAGTTTACAATAAACAAAAATGGCGTCAGACTCCCTACTTTCCCAAATAATCAGTATTTAAGATATATACAACCAGGCAAACAAAATTGAAAGGGCAATCCAAACTCAGCGTCAAAACAGGCAAATGGGTCTAATATCACAAAGTTTCTCAAGTACAAACAATTTCAATTCATACAAACAAACAAACAAACAAACAATCAAACAATACTCACAGTCTCTAATACTCTTAACACATTCAAACTCTCTTAACACACACACAGATTCTGCACTATCCAACCAAACACTCTGCTCAAAACAAAAGATCTCTGTCTAGAGGAAGTGATGACATGCTTTTTAAAGTACTGTGCACCAATCAGGACATAGCATCAATCAGCCTGCAGGAACCAATCAGGATGATGTTCCTAGACAAGCTAGCTGCATTCCATTCGACAGGGTCCCTACGCAGTGTTTACTGCTCCCTACTCCCTGAGCACGGTATATCAGTTGAAGTGGACTTCGCTGACAATAATCGCTCATTTGGAATGCCCTGCAAACGTCATCAAAGAAAGTCAACAACGGTGTCGTGCAGATTAATGGTGCGTTCACGCCATATTGTAATTACTGTATCTACGAGATTCTGGCTCGTAAAAAGTGTTCATGTCCTCATAGAGCTCGTAATTACAGCTTGTAAGTTGGGAGTTTTCTGAAAGCTCCCACATGTACCACGTGGCCGCTGTACCACCTGACCGCTGTAGATTCATTTAGGCGTTGATAGTGGTGCCGTAGAAACGCATAATTCCCAGTCAAAGGATGTGAACAGCTCCGAATACAACGTCACGTGTTGTCATCTCAAGATGCCGGTAAATACGAGGTTGCGTGAACGCAGCATATGTTATAACATAAATAAATATATATTATAATTTACTTTCGAATTTAAAATTGACTCTTAACAGATTGGAAGCTGTAACTGTCATGCCATATGAAAATAAATTCTCATTTGGTTAACTGTATAAAGTATTCTTAATCCATGGTTTGGGTCTCAACTCGTGCGCTTTCTTTTCCACGCGCAGCCGTATATTAAACACTCCTGATGTAAATAAAGTAAAATAAAAAATGACAGAGCCTCAGCTGCTTTTCAACACTTTTACTTTGTCATGCCTATTCATACAATAAAATATGCAAATGTAACACTCATTGCCATAACCATTCATACTTTCGTTCGTATAAGAATAACAAAATGTATGAATACTCAAAACGCATACGTAAATTCCTCCATCGCAGAGCCGTTTAAAAACTCTTTCAACGGCTCTGCTCCATCGTAGTTCTGACTGGTGACGCAGTGCGCAATGACAGTTGGGTGATTTTACCTCTCTACTTCCTGTGAAGTGATGTATCGATGTTCCCTTATTCCCTATGCCGTTCGCAGTGCCCTTCGAACTGAACATGTTCGCTCCCTTCAGATTGGAATCTCACTTAAGATGGCGAAATACCCTGTGAAGTCCACTTCGCAGTCCACTTACGGTGGAACGCACCTACACACACACACACACACACACACACACAGAGACACTCACAGAAATAGAACAAAACACAACCATAGGGTCGTAACAGACCTTGATTAGCTGGTTCAGGTGTGTTTAATTAGGGTTGGAGCTGCAGGACAGTGGCCCTCCAGGAGCAGGATTGGACACCCCTGATGTAGATGAGCCGGACCAAGGCATAAGCGAACTAAGCGGCTGCTTAGGGCCACGTGGCCACAAGGGGGCCCCCAAGAGCACACGAACTGACAGCTTGATTTTTATTTATTTGTGATATATTATGTGAATAGACAATGGTAATTATACAAAAATGCAATATTAAAAAAACAACAACAACAAAGAGAAAAAAACAGCAAGATAAAGGTATGTTAGGAAAATTAATGTAAACTAAACTAGGCTATATGTTGCAAGCTAACGTTAGCTGGCTAGTTTATTAACATAGCCTAGGTAGCATTTCATTTCTCCACAATCTGCTTTAGAAGAAGTATCGTAGCATAGTGCTACAGCACACATTCTATCAGTTGCAGTTCTGGCGCCTCCGTCCCAATACTGTACAATTCGACATACATTGACTGTCAGTGTATGTCGAGTTGACATCACATGTTCATGCAGCGGTCACGGAACACTGCACTTATTCACACAAAAGTTCATTAGCCTTGCCGGTTAAACATTTCATTCGCGTGCCTTTCTGACAAGCTTTTTTCTGACCGAAGCGAGCACACACTAAAAGTCTATCAAACAGCACCTGATTACTGGACTTTATCTTTCGCGTCTGATTGCACTAAAACTGTCAAATTCACACAAGGTTTACATAAACACAGCTGGTTATGTCTAAAGTGAAAGTACACAGTTGAGAGAAAATCGGATGGGGTCTGTATCAAACAGTTGCTGGTCCCCACTGACTTCATAAAATAAAATATAGGCCTACTATGGAAGTCACTGTGGACTAGCAACTGTTTGGTTACCCACATTCTTCAAAATATCTTATTTTGTGTTCAGCACAAGAAAGTATTAACACAGGTTTGGAACAAAATGAGAGTGAGTAAATAGTGACAGAATTTTCATTTTTGGGTGAACTATCCCTTTAATGTTAATAAATGTATTGTTATCTTGTTACAGGTCCATTTAATCTGTTCATTTTATGTCAGTATATAGGTATTTAATTTAATATTGGCCTTTCTGTACAATTACATTTATTTTTTTATGTAAGAAGATACTGTTTATCTTAAGTTGTCTTATTTGTAGTTGATTGTTCTGCACTTTTGCACGTTGCCAATTTTTTTTTTTTTTTTTAACCAAAAGCAATTAAAGTGGTTAACTTGTTAACAGTATATAGCATTAAGTGTGCAAATAATCAAGCATTGACAATAGTCAATTGTATCGGCAGTACCGAGGGGCCGTCCCTGCAGTTGCGCTTAAAATTTAGAGAATATGTATTTTTGGAATGGTAATATTTTGATGTTAAAGTGCCCCTATTATGCCTTTTTTAAGGTTCCTAATATTGTTTTGGGAGTCTCCTACAACAGGTTTACATGCATGCAAGGTCAAAAAACTCTTTCGTTTTCTCATAATATACATTTAATTTCACCTGAGTTTTCAATGTTTTGTAAACGATTCATTAGAAGCAGTTCAAAGAATCAGTCTCTCTAAACCCCTCCTTTCCGTGAGCCTACACAGCTCTGATTGGTCAGATGGCCCAATCCTTTGTGATTGGTCTACTGCGCGCTCCACGTGCCCATTGCCATAACTGAATGACAGCTATCAATTCACAAGACATTGTAGACAATGTATGGACAGAAAAGATAGCATCGATTTTACCGTATCAGTTCGAGCCCGAGTCCGACGATGAAACGTCTGAAGTAGTCGATCAACCAGAAACTGATTCGCAATCACGACTGGCAAGTGTCACCTTAGTTATTTATAAGACGTGATAGCAGCGTCACTGTTATACTTTATGTAGGTGCACCTGTGGGAACTGTATCAGAATGCCAAGCGAAGCTGAAAACCTCTAACATAAGATAAACATTTAGGACAGATGTGTACATATGTGTCTATATCATTGTTTGACCTTACAATGGGTGTTTACTGTTTACAGAGAGAATACTTCAACTAGTTAGCATGGACTAGCATCTTAATAACCTATTACAATAGAGATAGAGCTCCACTCTACTGTAATAATAAAAATGCAGAGGAAAAAAGTTAGCAGGAGACATACAGACTGGGGTGTACGTTACACAACAACATACAAAACTACGAATTTTGAATGTTCGCTAGAAAATATAAACATCAATTATTAATCATACTTACCGGTTGAGATTCAGAGGAGCAAGCTGGTCCAAATAAACTGGCCACTGATCCATATTTTAAGACCAAGCGTTTTGTGAATCCTGCTTTAAACTCCCCGAGGTTTGAGAAGCAGTTGTCAGTAAAATGACGGGAACACAACAAAAGATTGTACTGTTGTGGTATTGTTGAAAAAATTAATTTTCCCAGGCGTCTGCGCGCACAATAAATGGGTGGGCAATACGCTAATGTTTCGTTGTGATGGCTTGGCATTCGTTTTACAAACGACTTGTTTAATTGACTCAGAGTCGACTCTTACTTTTGAGAGACAATAACTTTAAATACGGTGCACTTTCAGATTTAAAACTTTGCAGGATGTTTTCACTTACTTAGAGCTATGTTACACACTACATGAAAGGTAATTTTCAAAAATCCATTATAGGGGCACTTTAAGTTGTGTCATTTTGAACAGGTGTTTTTTGTTTGTTTTGTTTTGTTAGGATATGTTTATTCAGTATTAACATGGTCAATGTACAATGCACTTTCCTGAGAAAAATAAAGATACAAACATTTCACAAAACAGGCGATTTTAATTAAACGAACAAATGAACATAAGTTTATGTGTATTATATCAAAACCAATTGGGAAAAGTGTGAGAGTTTTGAAAAATATGCATTTTGATCATCTGTTGTGAGTTTTTTTTTTTTTTTTTTTTCTCATATTGTTCTGATATTAGTGCAAACGTGATTGTAAAAAACTGTATTACTTTAATTACTGTGTCAAATAATTTTGAAATTGTTACTATAGCATGATTTGTGATCTCACTGTCAAAACATCTATACCCCTTTGTGTTTGTGTGTAACAGAAAAAATGGACAAATTCCACAGTCATGAGTAAGTTTTTTTTAAACCTGCACATATTATTTAAAATATACACTGCCCGGCCCAAAAAAAAGTCGCTGTTTGGATTTTAATAAGCAAATATTTAAGAATCTATGAATGGATCATTATTACAGTGATTATTATGTTTCTAGCATGTTATATGTTTGGCAACGGTTCTTTTAACCCTAAAAGATGGAGTGTGTAGCTTTTCATTTCTTAAACAACCTTGTTGGAATATGTATCATGGCCATATTCCAGGATGACAATGCCAATATTCATCAGGGTTAAAACTGTGAAAAAAATTGGCTGGGAGGGAGCATGAAGAATCATTTTCACACATGAATCGACACCTCTGAGTCCAGACCTTAATTTCATTGAAAGTCTTTGGGATGTGCTGGAGGAGACTTTACAGAGTGCTCACCTCTTGCATTGTCAATACAAGATCTTGACCAAAAATTGCTAACCTCTTGATGGAAATAAATGTTGTGATGTTATTTCCATCAGGAGGTGCATCAATTTTTGGTCAAGATCTTGTATTGACAATGCAAGAGGTGAGCACTCTGCCAATTCATGTGTGAAAATGATTCTTCATGTTCTCTGAACCATTTTTTCGTTTTAACCCTGGTGAATATTGGCATTGTCATCCTGGAATATGGCCATGATACATATTCCAACATTGTTGTTTAAGAAATGAAAAGCTACACACTCCATCTTTTAGGGTTAAAAGAACCGTTGCCAAACATAAAACATGCTAGAAACATAATAATCATTGTAATAATGATCCCTTCATAGATATTTGCCTATTAAAATCCAAACAGTGACCTTTTTTTTTGGCCGGGCAGTATATATATATATATATATATATATATATATATATATATATATATATATATATATATATATATATATAATGTTAAATGCACAATGATGACAAGTACTCAATAACAACATTAAAATGTGTTGTAAAATCTTATACTTCCAGTGTTAAGGATTTGCAGTCTATGAAGTCAGTTTCTGGGACTCTAAATGAGGGAATTGTCTCTATCTGTAACATCTGCAAGTCCCTCATGGACGCACATGTAGATCCCACCACTGACATGTGCTCCAATTACAAACAAATCAGGGAACATATTGAGCACGCTGAACAGTGCATGAAAAAGACAGAGACAGTGATTAAAGAAAAGCTGCGATATTTGGATGAACGGATGGAGCAACTCATTAGAGAGAAGTGCAATGTTGAGCATCAGAAGGAAGAAAAGCGTATGGCCATGAATAAATTACACACAGAGAAGAAGTCTGCTGAGGAATCATTAAAGTATTCCAAAGCAGCTTTGGAACAGGCTGAAAAAAACCTAGAATCAGCAAAATATGCCCTAAGAACAGCACAAGAGAGGAGGAACACAGGTGAAGGTGTTGCAATTGCAGGGGGGGTACTGCTTGCAATACCAGTTATTGGATGGATTGCAGGTGAGAAATTCACTTTTATCATCCTCCTGAATAGTACATCTAACAATTTGTGATGGTATGCATTTAAAAATTGTGACTGATGTGTATTAAAGTGCCCCTCTTATGCTATTTGAAAGGTTCCTAATTCTGTTTAGGATGTCTCCTACAACAGGTTTACATGCATCAAAGGTCAAAAAACACTTTCATTTTCTCATAATACATTGCACATCACTACATCTTTTAATGATTCTCAAGCGACTCGTCGGATGAATCAGTCTCTCTAAATCCCTCTTTTCCGTGAGCCTGCTCTGCACTGATTGGCCAGATGGCCCAGTCTGTTGTCATTGGTCTACTGCTTACAGCTCCGGAGCTTCCTAAAGCTCAGCGATTGTACACACTGTAAAGACAGTAATGATGGCATCGATTTTACCATCCGAGTGCGAGTCCGATGATGAAATATTGGAAGAACTAGTTATTCTACCCAGACCTCCATCGCAAGGACGACTTGAGCAGGACGTTTCTCAGTGATACGCTACTCAGTTTGACGTTCATCAT
Source organism: Mylopharyngodon piceus (assembly GCA_039654765.1). Classification (NCBI taxonomy): domain Eukaryota; kingdom Metazoa; phylum Chordata; class Actinopteri; order Cypriniformes; family Xenocyprididae; genus Mylopharyngodon; species Mylopharyngodon piceus. Next base: position 124,398 of record JBCHWC010000129.1, read on the forward strand.
GAGATTTTGCAACGGTAATTCCTCACCATCATCATACAAGTGTATGTCCATCAACAAACCGATGTGTATATTTCTAATTTATTGCGGTGCACATGTGGGAACTGTATTATTAACAGTATCAATAACAGTGCATATGTTAGCCGAGCACTAACATGAATGACTGATGTAACATTAAAGTTTGTAAAACAAATCTTGCTCCATCCTTTATCATTTCTCAAAGTAGTTAGAATGAAAGACATTCGACATTCGTAACAACATTAATTGACATAATTTTAGGTAATAGTGAGCCACAGCTGATTAGCATAAGTATTTCAGTAAGACAGTAATAACGTGAGTTAGCTGGTTAGCCGGAGACATACACAATATAGCTTAAACACAGAACTATGTACTTTGAACACTCGGCATAAAATACAACAATAATTAATCACACTTACAGTTTGTGATTCTGAGGAGCAAGTAGGTCCAAATAAAGCAGGTACTGTCCCATCTTTAACCACTGATTCTTCACAGCCTCATCCTTTGGATATGAAAATAAACCGAATTTCCTTTCACAGCGCAGAGCACAGCGTCTTGTCGTCATGTTATCCACACGAACGAGCTACAGCATTTGAGGGGGGTTCAAGTTTTCGTGGAATGTCCATGCAGAACATAGGTGGGCATTATGCAAATGTATGAACTTGTGACGTGTAAACTTTGCGGAAATAGGATTCGAATTACAAACGACTTATTTAAGTGGTTCAGAGTCGACTCTTTCTTTTGAGAGACAATAACTTTATTTATGATGCACTTTCAGCTTTACAACTTTGCACACTGTTTACATTCACATACAGCTATATTACACACTGCATGAAAGGTCATTTTCAAAAATCCATAATAGGGGCACTTTAAAGAGATTTCTGGTTAGATGTGATTTCTTGTTTCCCTTTAGGTTCCATAATGTTAAGTCAGGGACTGCAGGAATTAAATGAGGCTTCAAATGCCATTACAGCTGCTGAATGGGAGAAACAAAACTCTGACTTTCAAGTGATGAACTGCACCACACAAGTGTCTTATTACCAGGAAACAATCTCCAGGACACAGAATGAAATTGAGCAGACCAATGAGGCACTGAAGAAGATTGAGTGGGAGATAAAAGGGGTTCAAACACATCTAAAGGACACAGGTGACATTCAGGAAATGGTCAGGAAAGCAATGAACCTTCTGGGTGTTCTTGGTGGAAGAGTCACTGTACTGGAGAGGCAAACTCAACGTTTCATCCTCTGGGAACCTGTGGTAAAGACCATGGAAGATGTGATGAAGGCAGTAGTAAATATTGCAGAGAATCGGCTCCTCTATAGTCAAGGTGTACCAGGCCTCATAAATGCTTTGAGGGATAATGTTGGAGGACTACGGGCTTTATGCAACTCAGCCAGTAATTCTGAAAATACCAGCTATTACTGATCACCTCCATGTAAGGCACAGAGCAAAGGCTTATAAAAGAATAAGAAGTTTATTTGTGTTTTAGAAATCACTGCAAGTAACTCTGGAAACTGTTGAAAATTATCTCTACAATAATGTATGCCAGTGCCTTTGGTAGCTGTTTAGCTCACCATATCTAAAAAAAAAAAAAAAAAAACTGAGAAAGTATAACATTTGACATGTATTACGACTATACTTACAAATTATGTTGTAAACACACAAATAAATAAATGCTGCTTTTGACAATGCAAATGAGTTTAAATCTTATCCATGTCACATTCAAGACATCTCAAATGCTTTCATGAATCACTCTATTAACATCATAAATTGATGAAAATGGAATAATGGATTACATGAGAATTTTCTCAATATCTTTTTCATTTCTTAGCAAGATGGGATTTTTTTTGGATGTTAAAATACAATGGGAAAAAATGACAAAAGTAATGAAATTAAATGAAACTTATTTTAACTTGACACACCATTTTAAAAAGCATGACAAGACGCTGAAACAGAAAAACACTATGCAATAGTCAAAGACGTCTGTCTAGTGCTTGTTGATAACAGAAAAACAAATTCAAAAGCTGCGCTATGGAATGCAAAAAAGGATTCAAACGGCATTATAGCCTACCGTTGAACAGTACATGTTCCAGATGGTAGGTAGTTGGCAGGTTTCAACAAACCGTTATTGATTCAAAGAGCTGATGAGGTAATCAAACTGTTTAGTGAAATTGAGAAACTGAGAATGTCTTATGTTTATACTTAAAGCTGCAGTCCGTAACCTTGCCTCTTTGTTGCCATCTCTGTTTGAAACCTGCAATTGCAGTTATATGCGGAATTATCATCTTTACGTGGGTTGTGCATCGGCACGGCTCCACAGCACGGATGAATCTAATGTTTGCTGTCAGTCACCACATCGGTGTGGATACTGTACTTCAGAACCACAGATTCTACGTCTTGGAAGTATGACCAAAATAAGAATTTTCACCGGAAAATGTCATCTGAACAAGTAAGTAACATGTCTGCCACTTTTGTTCTGGCCAACTGAGAAAAAAGCATTACAAAATTGTGATGCCAATGGTGATTAAATCTAACGATCACTTAGCTCGGATCACGTCAAGCCGTGCAAATTATTATTATTGGTATACTTTGTTCTCAAATTGTTAATGTTTACAACACCAGCATTGCGTGACTATGTGTATTTAGTGTGTATTAGTGTTACCTTTAGATTTCAATTTCTGTAGCCACTCCGCAGTCCGAAGTCTTTTGTTTTTGACTATGGGTGAATCTCCAGTTATCACTGATGATTGTCATTTAGACTTTTCTGGATTACAATCCGCCATCAAAATGATAAGTTTAATTATTCCAGCTGCTGTGAGAAAAGGCTATAAATGCCATACTAACATGTGATTTAGCCTACTAGCTGGGACTCATTCTTTATGTGAACCGACGTGACGTAATGACGCAAAGACTAACGGATGCATGCTCGAATTTCCCGCAGAAATCCACCAGTACCACCGGAATTAGAGCTTACCATGAATTGGGCTAAGGTAAGGAGATATGTACTTGCTCAAGAATTGATTTTGAAAAATTTTTAACCAAAAAAGTTACGGACTGCAGCTTTATTAACTGTGCACACTTTTAATTAGGACTGCTAAATGTAAACAAATTACTACTGTGGCCCATGCAGCGAACTATGATTACAATTTTTTTTTCTTCTGATTAACATGGATGAGAATCCTGCAGGCAACCCCATTTGCGCTATAATATTTTCTAAAAGTACATTAAATAATGCATAAATGGCTGTCAGGAGCTATGGAGTCTACTGGGGGCACCGCTGGGTTTGGAGGCCAGAGAAAGAAAAAAATGCTGTTAAAAATGGCCAAATTCTGACAGTAACTTACTGTTTTCCATTAAAACAGTAATATAATGCAGAAAACAATGCATTCTGGGCTATAGTTGTCATTTCCTGAAGTATCCTATACAGCAATATACTGTCTGTGAATTAACAGCGCTCAGAGTCCACACTCAGAGACTGTGTAATATAGTCCTTTTGACAGTATATGAAAACAAGTGAGTGAATTCAGACACTAAGGGCACTGTATCATTAGTGATGAACTTGCTGTTAACAAGCAGACTCACTGAAAGAAAGAACAAGAACAACAAGAGCAATCTCTCAAGATCTCACCAGAGGGTAATTTCTGTAAAGCAAAGTTCAGAAAATGTGAGAATGAGTGCATATTTGCACGTTAGTTACTTAAGCATTTGATCTGAAGATATTTGAGGTTTTATCTATAAATGTTTTAAACATCTTTAATACTGTAATGGTGGGGTAAACTAAGCAATGAGGGGAGGCAAGATCCATGTGCAGCAGTTTATTTAAATATAATAATAATAACAAAAGAACAGAACATGAGAAACCAAGGAAACAAAACCAAGCATGCCAACAAAGTATCCACATAAAGACCTGACCAAGATCAAGTGGAACACAAGGACTACATCTGCGTCCAAAAGCTGAAAATTGCAGCATACAAAGGTAGGAAGGCTTTGTCCGAAGCCAATGATCCTGTCACATCCCATGTCTAAGATACCATCATCTGACCAATTTTTGATGGCAGCATAGATGTGTCCTTTGCTGCCTATGATATCACACAATCCTGTGCTTTCAATTCTGCAACATTTGAGCTGAAAAATAAAAATGGCATCTGAAAGTTGCAGCTGGTGGTCAGTTTGTGTGTAATTGTATGCTTTTTATCAACTTTTTCCACCTTTATTCAACCTTTTCCACTTTTGATGTCATTTCTAACAAGAAATTAGAATTATAGTAATTAGATATTTGCTTAGTTACCACCTCTCTATCTTTAAGCATTTCTAGCACATCTACAGTCCATTCCTCCAGAAGTTCAGTGTCTTTTAAACCTCTGAGTCAAAAGCGGGTATTTTTGGACATGTATGGATATTTTTATAGAAATCCTATTACTCTTAGACAATAATGCAGGTTCTCATGGAGGACATATGGGAATGTAAATCAGCAGCCAAATGGACCATCCCAAAATCCATTTGCATATTGCCATTGTCCCCTTAGTTGCTCTTCTGGCTGATTCCCCTTGACCCCCAAGAACAAACCCCACAAACAAGTCAACCTGACCTTAGCATGGCTGACCTCACCTTCACTCCTCCCTGAAAGAAAGCAGCCCGGACTAGGATTTGTACCTCAGACCACAGTCCTCTCAGCCTAGAACTGCACAATCAATCCTGCCATGGCATATTAATTCCCTTATTACATTTCAATTTGAAATAAATTATGGTTTTGAATTTTGCCTTTAACAAAAGTACTTAAATGTTGTTTTTATTTTCAACTACTGTTTTCAAGTACTTGCATGTTTTAATCCCCAAAAAAAATCTAAATTAGTTTTTGGTTATGGAAATCTCTTCCTTTTTAAAACTTTATCTATTGTTTTGTTTTAGATAGATAGATAGATAGATAGATAGATAGATGGATGGATGGATGGATGGATGGATGATCTGACATTGCCCAGATGCAGATTTTTGTCACTGCTTTTCAGGAAGCAATCCTGGGACATTCCGCATGCTCTGGATCACACGTACATGGTATGTAACACCAATAAGAGTTCGAAACAGATGTCACAAAATCACTCTTGTTAATAGGCATGGACTGTTACACATTAGTGATTTTCAGCAGATCTGGGCATGTCAGCTAAAGACCAGTCCATGGTCTTTTCGCACAAACCCTCATCAATATCCTTTATTATTGCGCAGTTCAATGTTAATGTCTTGTTGAAGCCCCTGTGTCAGCAGCTGCAGTCCCACCGCCCCCTGCTCCTTTCTCACCCTCCTCTCCTCTTGTGTGTTGTCCAGCTGCTGGTGATCCCTGACCTCCTGACCCTCACTCCTGACCTCAACGAGTCTTTCCCACGCCACACCCTTTTGTGTGAAGTTTGCTATGGCAACACAGTGGTCAGTGGTAATATATGCACTATCCTACCAAAGGGACATTTCATAAAGGATATGATTTGACTTAGCACATGAAGCAGAATCACTAAGCCCAAAGAGTCAACACATTAGAGGTGCTTGAGAATGATTTTAAGATATCAACAAAAAAGTGAAGGAAATAACACTTAAGCTAGATTTTTACATTACATCCCACCAGTATTTGATAAGGCGTCACTATGGTGTTTTGGATGGTTAGGGCATCACTAGGTGGTTGTTTATGGTCCAAAAGGGCCCATACACAAGTATATCTCTGATATTTTGGCTCCTACATATAGCTTGGGTTCCTTTTTCAGTGCAAATATATGTGTTTTTCTGCTCATTTTGTCATATGCCAGGCTCAAATTGTATTCCTAAAAGCTCAGAAAAGTAAAATTACACCTTTTACACCGTATATCAATCAAAACACATTGTGCACCAAAGTTTAAACCTTAGAATTAGAAGTCTGCCTACTTGTGAGAATCACTAAAAGTGAAGCCTTGGTCAATGACATACATGATTGAAAAATCATGTCTAATCAATATTACTAAGTTCTCAGAAATGTATTTATATTCATGTTCATTTATTGACTTTAAAATTGACTCTAAACATGTCATCAAGTAAAAATTAATAACATATTTTCTTACACCTTGAATATGTGAGTGTGAACACACTGAAAAAAAAAATTAGCCTCATTTTTTATTTTATTTTATTTTTTTTAGATTTACGCATTTAAATTAATAGTAAAATTCCATCAAATTGAATTGAATAATCCTTACATATTATTCATATTATGAATTAAGAATTTTAAATGAGAAAAAATAGAGCTTAATGACACATTTTGTATAAATCTTAATGGAACAAGGGAATGGACCATTTATGTGATTCGCATTCATAATTTTAAACATATTTTCTTTTCTTTCTTTCTTTTTAAATTTATGAATATGAAGTCCATTCCCTTGTTCCATTAAGATTTATACAAAGTATTTTTTAAGCTCTAGTTTTTTTAATCATTTAAAATTCTTAATTCATAATATGAATAATATGTAAGGATTAGTCAATTCAATTTGATGGAATTTTACTATGCAACTGAAATTTGTAAATCTTAAAAAAATAAAATAAAATAAAAAATCAGGCTTAACATTTTTTGAGTGCATAATTTAGGTGTATATTTGTTAATATTATTATATATTATTAATATTATAATATATAATATTATTACAATGCTAATATTATTTATATTTATTTATTATCATTTTATTTATTTGTCATTTGTTCAATATATATTAAATATAGCATATATAGTACAATGTATAAGCATCACATCACAAGCACCACTAATAGTTAAATATAGGCAGCATATTTCTCTGTTTTTTTTCTCTTTTTTGCTTGTTTTGTTTTATACAACAGTGCATTTTTTTTTTTTTTTTTTCTTATTTATGCTTGATTTTCAGATATGTTTGATTCTTGGTGTTCTCTTTTAATCTGTAATATGTCAAAGACCAACTTTAAAAGCAAATTGTAGCCATTAGATGCATGTGAAGTGACAACTTCAAGATAAAGTCTTGGAAAAAGTCCAGTTTGCTAAGCATATCGTCAAGCCATATTTTATCCAACTCAAGGGCTTGAGACACTCTCTCCATCAGATTGACTATCTACAGCATAGTCACACAAGCCAATGTAGTTATTCTTGCATCCATCCACCTGTCATCTATACTTCTCCCTCACTCTTTCTCCCTCTCTCTCAACCCCTCGACCCCCCAATCCTATGTCACTTTCTCCATGTATTGTAGTGCAAGAGATGTTCTCTTTTCAGGCCTGGTCTCTTAGGCAACCCCACTGCTGCATGTAATGAGATGGATAGAAGGAAAGGGAGAGAAAGATGTGGACACACACAGATACCGACAGAGACAGAACAGGACGCTGACCAAGACGGTCACTGACCACAAACCTCCAGTATGGATTTATCAACAACATTTGAAGTTCATAAGTGATGAAACTGGGGAACTAAAGGTAAGGTGGAAAAGAATCGCAGTGTCATGGAATTTCCATTAAATTAAACAATGTAGTCATTTGACTGGATGTACTTATTTGATTGGTTTGGCATCATTGGGAAGAGAATGTGTCAGGATTACAATAAGATGGATTTTAGAGAGTAAAACTCTACATACAGTCATTTAATATAATATAATATAATATAATATAATATAATATAATATAATATAATATCAATGCAGCTCTACAGTGTGGTGGTACTTTTTTTTTTACACAAGTTTATGATTTATATGTATGATTTATTCTCTGTTTCAGAAGACTTTTGGTGTCATCCTGTTGTCTGTGTAGCAGCTGGATTGAGTTGGATTTCTGTGGCCTTCTCCAGTGTTTCCTGTCCTTTACACCCTGGCAGTCAGAGACTGATTGTCCAAACGCAATTCTTGCATCTTCCTGATAATTGTGCAGGAGTTGTGGATGGACATCATGCCTCTGGCTAGCCGCCCTCATCAATCTGCATGTCCTAAAAGGGAAAAAAGACATGATGAAGGAAGGGTACTAAAACATCCTAGAATTTGTGTAAGACCCTTTTGGGAATTTCTATCAGAATTGAGAACCAATCCTAATAGATCATTTTGGGATTAAATAAGATCCTTCTGGAAAAACTCAAAAACCTATTTTAAATTTAGATTCTGATATTTAAGGTCCAGTTGGATATTGTGTAATTTTTCACAGAACCCTCCTTTGGAGTCATGCCGTGTGATTGGGCTTTCCATCAGGATGGGACACACTCAGTTAGACACACACAAAGACTACCATCTAAAAAATTTGGGTGATTAAAAGTTCTTTTTGATCAAAAATGAAATAAAAATCCCCCCAGGATTCTATTTTTTTAACTTTGATCAATCTTTAACTTTTGTTCAATATAATGCATCCTTGCAAAATAAAAATATTAATTTCTTTCAGAAAAACAAATCTTACCGACCCCAAACTTTTGGACAGTTGTTAAGCAAATGAAGGAAAGTCTTCTATATAGCATGTCCTCTGTAATAATACTGAAAAATGTCAGATGATATGATAAGAAAAATGTAAGATATAAGAAACAAGCAATATTTATGTTTTTTGCTTGCACACTGCTGTATGAATTAGCAATGCTTGTATTTATTAGCCACTTAATCAACATGATCGTTTTTCAACACTGTACTGGCTCCACACATTTGTGCAAGACATGATGATCATGTTATCCAGCATAATTTGATCCAAAGAGCATCTTGTGCTTCAAAGGAAGCAAGGACATCTGACCTTTTGTTAAAATGAGTTGCAAATGTAATGTTATGTGCAGTTCAGTTCAGTTCAATTCAATTTTTTTCTTTCTTTTTTTTTTAGTATAAAATGTATCGCCATGGGATAATTCATATTTTCAGTGCGCAGAGTAGCTGAACACAGATACACAATACGCACTGCAAATATGAATTATCCAATAGTGAAACATTTTATACAAGCCAAACATGGAAGTGACAATTCCTTGAAGATAACTGGCAACAAGTGTCATTGAACATTAGAGGGGGAGATAGGCTTAGATGGCTGAAGCAACAGGAAGCCATATTGGATACACACTGACTGCTCTTTCATTTCCTGGACTTAATGAAGATATTGACTTTTCACTATTTTTGTAGTTGCTTGATTTTCTTGATTTCCTGGACTTAATGAAAATATTGACTTTTCTGCATTTTTGTAGTTGTTTGATTTTCTTGCAGTTGTCTTTTTTCAAGTTTTTGTTATTATATTGTGGTGCTGCGAAGTATTTTCGAAATATTTTGAAAATACTTTTTTCTCCCTGTTCATGTTATACTTTTGCTTGGTTAATTTATTGTTACGTTTTTGTTTGTTTGTTTATTTTACACCTAAGAGACATCTAGTGGCTAGTACTAATAAATGTATAGACACAGGTTAGCCACTTCCTGTCTTCTATTGTTTGGCATCCTGATGAAGGCTTGTTTGGGCCGATACACATTGGTGTTTTTTTAATATGTAGCCCTGCCCTGCAAATAAAGGGTTTAAAAAGATTTTCTATGCGATAGGATCCACCTAAAATTAAAATTAAATGTTTGCCAAATTTGTAGTCAGATGTGATTTTGTAGGTGTAATATGTGTTTTTCTATGTAAATGAAGCAATTAAATATACAAATAAAATATATAAAAAACAAAAAGTTATGTTTTGTCCTAATATTTTATTTAAAATATTGGGTAGGTAAATTGTGAGTAAATAAAAAAAAAATATTTTTTTCAATTTGAGTAATTTATCATATATTAAAACATTTGAGGTCAATTTGACCCTACACATTAAATTTGCACATAACAGGAGGGTGTGTATCCATTGAGAGAGCACAGACCCTGGTTGTGCAATGACAGAAACTGATAACCCCTGTTAATCCCTATAATAACATTCACTCATTTGCTCTTGTGAGACATTTACATAGCAGAGCTGAGAGACCAAAATCTGCTTGGTATCCTCACACAGGACTCACACACTCACCATGAAGGAGCACATGTGTCCTCTTCTCTATCTTGTACATGAGTTGTGCTGTTCAAGGACATAACATTAAGAGGTAAGTATTACAAATACAAAAATGTACATATACAAATATTATATATACATATACAAATATTACTATTGTTGTTTTTTATTATTATTCATAGTAGTAGTAGTAGTAGTTTAATAATGAACCAATACAGTATTTCAAATGGGAACTCTACATTGTGTCTTGGATGGATGCTAAAGGGAACACCATCAGCGTATCCGGTGTCTAAAGCACGTGTGAAAACACTTAAATCTGATTGGTTGGCAACAGTTTGAGATGTCATTAGCAGAGCGCCCGGAAGTATAAGAAGGCACCCATAGCACACACCATCAGCTTTTTTGTCTTCAGGAGCCGTTTGCATTGTTCCAGTTAATGCAAATCCAAGCAAGTGCTTTAGGAAGTGTGTGCCTGCATGTCCCAGGTTTTTGACACCTGAGGTCACACACAACCTGTGCGTTTATTGCTTGAGAGAGGAGCATGCGCGTTCAGCGCTCAGGGGTTCTGAATGCGCCTGTTGTGAGAAATTCACAATAGGGCTTTTCATACTTGAAATAGTTAACCCTGGGTCATTCTAAACCCCTGGTAAACGGAATCCTGGGTTAACTTTATTCAGGTTTCACACTGCTCATACTATACCCAGGGTTGACAGTTAATCCTGGGTATTCATAAGCTACCGTTTCACACTGCACATTCCTAAACCTCGGATTAAAGTCATTATCTGCATATTTGCGGTGTCAGTATCACATTGCTGACTGTAATATCAATTTTTTTTCTGAATGAACTTTTCGAACTATTAAGGTATGAATGACGGTCTCTCTTCACTCCATTTGTCACGTTTTCCATCGCCGTTTGACATTTTTACTATCATACGCAAAAACGACTGTTTGTACATCGCGCAGTGTTTCCATGACTGCCCAAAGCGCATGAATATAAGGCACGCGATTGGTTGTCGGTTGCTAAGCATCTAGTTGTAACATTTTAACACTGCATCGTTTCACACTGTACAAGTTTGGCACCGCAATGAGTAGTTAACACCGCAAAAGCGGTGCTAACCCTGCTCCAGAGCAGGGTTTCAAAACCCCAGGGAAAAAGCGGTGCTAACCCCACATCTAAATTACACGTGTGAAACGCTCCTTTACCCGGGGTTAAAAGCAGTGTTTAGAACAACGATAACCAAGGGTTAAGCGCAGTGTGAAAAGCCCTAATGAGAAAGCTCTGTTCAGGTTTGTCCCTATTCTGGAGGGATGTGGGACAAGCGTCTGCACCCTGTAGCTCAAGCCCCGCTATTGCCGAGGCAAAGAGGAGGCTTCAGTCATGGGGATCGCAGGTCAAGCCCGGTCTGAGGACCGGAGCATGGCTACTTGCGCTCCTCCTTCCTCTCGAACTAAGTGCAGAGGAGGCAAGACATGAGGAAGCAAAGGCAGCATCTCAGGGAAGTGATTAATAAGTAGCGCTTTGGTAAAGACTCGAATGCTGATGAGAAATAACATCTCTCCTATTCCTTTTTTCCTTTGAAACAGTATTAAGATTTACAAGGGTCTTGTATAGTGATTTAATTGCACCAGGTCTTTCTTCCAGGCACAGAATCCATTTACCATCCAGGCTCTCAGCTTATCTCCATCCCATGGTATTTTTAATTTCAATCCACCAAAGAACTAAACTTTTTACTTTTATTGCTTACAGGTTTTTGTGTGGCAGAGCCTGTTCCTGTATTTAAGCTGGTGTTTATATCATTGAGCCTTCCCTGTTCCCTATTATTGTGGGCAGTTGTGGCCTAATGGTTAGAGAGTTGGATTTGTAACCTGAAAGTTGTGGGTTCAAATCTCAGTACTGGCACTCTCATTACCCCCAATCGCTCCCTGCCGCAGCAAAAAATGGCTGCCCACTGCTCCGGGTGTGTGTGTGCCACTTTGGCAATAATAAATGGTATATGCATTTACAGAAGATACATGTTACTAGTGCATTATAATAATATTTTTATTTATTATAAAATCCATTCATTCATTCAAACTGTAAAAAGTTGCAGTTGTTACATTAAGTAATTTTTGCAGTTGTTACATTAAGTAATTTATTCCTACCTGTCCTTTAAAAATTACTTTACTGGTGTAGTCAGGTTGGTTCAGTCACATTATTATTTATTAAATAAAACCAATTTTAAATAATCATAAGAGTATTTGTTACATCATACATTGTAATCAATTAGTAGATTAATGATTTCTGAGATTAATATATATTCTTCATCTCTTTCATGGTCAGCTTGTTATGCAAATAAAACAAGTGGATCGTCTTTGTTGGATGGTCTCACTGGGGTCAGCATCTTCCTTTTCCACTGTCAGGATCAGTCTGGAGCAACAGTCATCTCAAACTGTGACGTTCCCTGCTGTTCCCATGGTAGCAGGTGAAATCCCTATCACTATTGCACTTTATGAAGATAAAGAAGAAAAAACAAAAGTGGATGCTATTCAAAAGATGCTTTTGGTCGAGGTAAGGGGAAGTGGAATGGCAAAATATCCAAATTTATCCCATATTAATCCCTTTGTTGTTTTTGGAACAATGGTATTTCAGTTATTCTCATATTTATCTTTGTCTTTCTTTTCATGTCTCAGAATGAATTTTTTTTTTTTAAAGCTCTGACAAAGTTTGTGACATGGTAACTACAACCTGTATAACAACCTGAACTTGGTTCATCAGGTAGAAGTGACTGGCGCTTGTATATCGATGGATTTTTCCCAAACAACACCGTTCCTGAAACGGATGTCAACTTGTTTGTCAAACTAGAAGGTCCAAAGCAACATGTTTAAAAACTAAGTTGTTGTGAATGCTGTCAAATTCTCCATTTCTGTTATTGCTTATTTATTATTACTTATTGGTCAAGGTCAGACCTAATCATATTTATTGTAATATGCTCTTAGAATGCACTAAAATTGTTTGAATGCAGAAGAAGTATTTGTTTAGTCCATTGCTGTTCTGTTACTCTCACCATCCAAAGTGGAAAATCTGATCTGGGCACCGAAAGGCTTTATGTCTTTTATATCTTTATGTCTCCAACTGCCTTGGCAGTCCACTACATGGACAAAAGCCAATGCTGGCTGAAACTGGAAGCAGGATCCAGAGACAAAGTATTAGATTTCAGTGGGCAAGGTTTAGTGTACCTGTATGACACATAAGAGATAAAAATATATATATATATATATATATTGCCAGAAGTATATATATATATATATATATTGCCAAAAGTTTTGGGACACCTGCCTTAACGTGCACATGAACTTTAATGACATCCCATTCTTAATCCGTAGGGTTTGATATGGAGTTGGCCCACCCTTTGCAGCTATAACAGCCTCAACTCTTCTGGGAAGGCTTTCCACAAAGTTTAGGAGTGTGTTTATGGGAATTTTTGACCATTCTTCTAGAAGCGCATTTGTGAGGTCAGGCAGTGATGTTGGCGAGAAGGCCTAATTCTCTAATTCATCCCAAAGGTGTTGTATCGTGTTGAGATCAGGCCAGTCAAGTTCCTCCACACCAAACTCACTCATCCATGTCTTTACCTTGCTTTGTGCACTGGTGTGCAGTCATGTTGGAACAGGAAGGGGCCATCTCCAAACTGTTCCCACAAAGTTGGGAGCATGAAATTGTCCAAAATGTCTTGGTATGCTGAAGCATTAAGAGTTCCTTTCACTGGAACTAAGGGGCCAAGCCCAACCCCTGAAAAACAACCCCACACCATAATCCCCCTCCACCAAACTTTACACTTGACACAATGCAGTCAGCCAAGTACCGTTCTCCTGGCAACCGCCAAACCCAGACTCGTCCATCGGATTGCCAGACAGAGAAGCGTGATTCATCACTCCAGAGAACACGTCTCCACTGCTCTAGAGTCCAGTGGTGGCATGCTTTACACCACTGCATCCGACGCTTTGCATTGCACTTGGTGATGTAAGGCTTGGATGCAGCTGCTCGGCCATGGAAACCCATTCCATGAAGCTCTCTACACACTGTTCTTGAGCTAATCTGAAGGCCACACAAAGTTTGGAGGTCTGTAGCTATTGACTCTGCAGAAAGTTGGCGACTTCTGCGTACTGTTTGCCTCAGCATGCGCTGACCCCGCTCTGTGATTTTACGTGGCCTACCACTTCGTGGCTGAGTTGCTGTTGTTCCCAATTGCTTCTACTTTGTTATGATACCACTAACAGTTGACCGTGGAATATTTAGTAGTGAGGAAATTTCACGAATGGACTTATTGCACAGGTGGCAACCTATCACGCATGCCTAGGTGCTTGATTTTATACACCTGTGGCCATGGAAGTGATTGGAACACCTGAATTCAATGATTTGGAGGGGTGTCCCAATACTTTTGGCAATATATATATATATCAGGGCCGTAACCACCATAGACATTGAGGGGGACAAGTCTCCCCCAATAATTAGAAATGGCCAAATCGTCCTCCCCAATATTTGATTTGAAATTCTTGCACTGCTCTGCTGCACTTCATTACAGCACTCTGCATGTTGTTAGGATGACAAAAAGGTTTAAAAGTTACATTTTAGTCTGGTCTGCCTCAGCGGTCTAAGAACGCTCGTCAATGTCAAAATGATTGAGATGGCCAATCAAATTAAAAAGTAGGCTGACTTTACGTTCTCTTTTTGCTCGTGCACAGTCTTCACAGCACAGACGGGCGCGTCAATCGATCGCTTAACGCCATTGCGGAGGTTCTATTTTTCCGGTAAAATCACAAAACAAATGCACACAAACGTGTCCCTGCTCTTGATATACAACCATTGATGGACATCTTTGATTTTAATGAGGAAAAAAAAAAAAAAACTAAAAATTAAAAATTCTACCACTAGACCACTAGGGACTTCAAAGAATTATTGTGGATCTATATATTTATTCACTAAATTGAAGAATCTCAGAATTAAAAATATATTGTATTATGAAACTATCACATTAAACGAGTTCTCATTGTACTATTGAAATTGATTTCTGGACATCGTAATGTTATTTTTTTTCTACAATTGTTATTGTACATATCTGATATAGCTTTGTATTAGCAGCAATTTCGTTCACTGTTTTGTTTCTTTTATGCCTTATTAAAAAGAAAAAAAAAAGGTCCTTCCCAATGTTCAAGACATGGTTACGGCCTATATAATAAATAAAAATGAAAGTCTTTAAAAAAATGTTCATAGAAGAAAATTAAAGGGTTTTTAAATAAAGGTTAAAAAGTCAGCACCAAATATCCCTCACACCCCTCTTTGCATTGACAAAAAATTAACCCTCATGCTGTGTTCAGGTCATTTTGACCCGGAGAGGATATTCTTTTCCCCGAAAATGCTAGTTAACTTTATCGCATTGGACTAAAACTTACTGACTTTACTCACCAAGGATATAACTACTTCTCAAAAATTTTTGAGAATTTTTGAGAACACCTTGTTATACTTGTGGTGTTCTCGATCAACCTATCTGATCTTATTATCCTTTTAAACTGAATGATTGTAGGCCTCATTGATCTAACTTATATTGGTAAAAAATTACCATCCATTGAAAATGAATGGGGGAGATTAAAAATAAGAGAAACATTTAATGTTCAGGAGCGTGTTCATCATGTCCATGTTCACATATTTACATGTGTGCTTGCAAAGATAAAGGCCTCGGATGCGTATGTATTGTCATTTTGACATTTCTTTAAGTGACGCTCCGGCTTCCGTAGTTGTCCCTATGTCTCCTCCTGCACTGCAGTACTAAGTAAGGTATGAGCATTGCTCTGTACTGAAGCTCTGTGTCAGTTGCATTCAATTACATTACATTACATGCATACTCACAATACCATGCACAGACACATACTTTCATGTACACAAACTATTTAGAGTATTACAGGCTTTCTTTCATAGGCGGTGTTTGGGGGGGGGGGGGGCAGAGACATTTATGATTTTGTGGGAGCTATGAATAAAATAAAAATAAATTTTAGAATTCACATTTCTCATTTTATTTGTCTTATCCTATTATTTTAGTGAGTAGAATGAGTAAATTAGGGCTAAATCATTTTTAAATACTATACTAAAAAACCAAGAAACCCATTCTCTCCCAAGTCCCAACTCGCGAATCATATCGCGGTGGTACGCGAGATGACTCACTTCTCGTTCTGTTTAGGCTTATGCTAAATAGCAGGCTAACTAAACTAAATGGATATTTATTCATCGTTTTTTTAAAATAAACCCACAACTAAAGGAGAGGGGGCTCTAACTCTGACGCTTCAGAGGCACAACTTGGAAAAGAGGCGGCTTCCTCTGCATTAGGTAAGTTAGGCCTAAGATGTTTTTTTTTGACTCTTTGTATAGCAGTCGTTCACTGTAAATTTTAAATGTAGAAAATATGATACATGATATAACCAGGGGTTAAATTGGGATTTGTTATGTGGGGGGGCTCTGTGGTTTCAGGCTTTCGAGGAGTGCACATGTGTATACAAAGCCTACAAAATCTTATCAGTTGACAAACTGTAAAAAAATAAGTCGACAGAGCCCTCTGCTATGAACACTAAAATGCAGATCAAAATCATTCTAGATGCTGGCAGTGTGCAAAGCTACATCTGATAACAATAAAATCTTTCTGTAGGCCTAAAGGAGAGCATATCAATACAAAATACAGGGTTCGACATTAAGCCTTGTCATGTGCTTGTCCTTTGGACAAGTAAATTGGTCACTTGTCCGAGCAAAAAATGTGCTTGTCTCGAAATTTTTTTTTTTTTTTTTTGGTGTAAAGATAATTTTTTCTGAAGCTATATTCTCAACAGTGTTCCATCAGCTTTTGTATATTTATATCTGCATATTTGTGATATTTACCCCAAGGGCATTTTTTCCCCTAATCTTATTACATGCGTCATCTTTTATTTAAATTTTTTTTACATTTGATCAATAAATTCAATAAGAAAAATAAAGCAGGACTGTTATGAATCAAATTAAATAATTTACACTGAAAAATTACAACTGCATTAAATAATGTTATGATATTCTTTAAATATTTTTGAATATACAAATAAGAAATGTTGGGAAAATTTAAACATGAAACTGAACCGCCAGTAGGTGGTGGCAAGTGACTGTCCTAGTCATTCATTCAAACGATTCGTTCAAACGGCTGATTCATTGAAGAATGAGGGAGGTGTTTTGGAATGGACCACTGAATCTTTGACTCAACCGATTCGTTCAAAACGCTGAATCATTCAGTAATAAAACGCAGCTGAGTGTCGCTGTGAGAGATGCGCTATGGTTCTGCTGTGATTCGCTGCTGAAATAGAACAAAAACAGTCAGTAATGCGTCTAAAATGTAAGTGACTTTATTAACTTGTATTGAATTTACTTAATTAACTTATTATTGAATGTATAAAAGTAGTGTCATTTTCAATCGTGATTCCAATAACGCGGAAAACAGCACTCTTGGTTGTGTGATGTTACGTAACTGTATCATATGTTATAAATATAAAAAAACTCCACATTTTGAATTTTTACAGCAGCATGTTTTCTTTGTGCTGCACTCATTTGTTTCGATTTCTCCTCGAGAGGCTGCGCGAGCCTCAACAGTGCAACCTTACTGTCAGCACATTATATATTATTATTATCCATTATCAATCGCCACTTACACTAAATGTAATAGAATCATGCTTGCGTTTTGGTGATTCCCTAGCTATTTTTGTTATTGATGTTTTAATCAGGACAAGTAAAACACTCTTTCTCTTGCCCCTTCAAAAAATTAAGCGTTAATGTCGAGCCCTGATAAGCCTATGTGCCGGGGCTCAGCCCCGGACGGCCCCGGCCCAATTTAACCCCTGGATATAACTGTATGAAATGTAGAGTATATGTTAGATATATAGCCATAGACATTTAGAGGGACTCCCCAAAGTCTCCCCAAAAATTAGAAATGGCCAAAATGTCCCTCATTATTTTATATTCTTAATGCTGCTCTGCTGCACTTCATTACGCGCAGCTCTGTTTGTTATTTGGATGACAAAAAGTTTTAAAAGTTTTTAGGTTGTTCTGTCTCAATAGAGTACCTCAGAGATGACGTGTTTTTGTAGGCCAACCCGGAAGTTAGCAGCGCACGGGTTCCCTCGATCGAAAGCCTATGCATTTTTCCCATAGACTTTTGGAAAATCGCAAAAAATAGCTCTGTGTTTAACAAAGGGTTATGACACTTACACGTTTTGTCTATCAAGATAATCTTTACAAGTTAACACAACATTTATACATTTTGAAGCCTAAATAAAGTCGTCAGATACAAAAAGCTAACAGCAGGCTATAAACGGACTACAGCACACCATGGTCGCGGATCAACGTCACCACCACCAAGCTTCCTCAAACTTCATTTAAAAAACAACTTTATTTAAAAACATGCTCGCTGATTATGATCTGCGCTGTGTATGAATACTTATCCACTTTTTCATGAGAAATGCCATCCAAATGTCCTGTTTGTCATGATGACGTTCAAAGTCCCCGCCAAAGGAAGTAGTCCCTTTTAGCAACTTGTTAGCAACCGCCGTTTTTAAGACACTATAAAGGTTTAAAAAATCACAAGCGGGTTATAACTGGTGTGTTTTATGTCATAGATCAAAACGTGAAAATATTTAGAGGCTTTGTTAACCACAGACCTTATTTCAGGCGATTTAGCAGAAACCCATTTTAAAAACCCATAGACTTTAGGGCGATGGAACCGGAAGTCCTAAAATGCTAACTCGCTTCCGGGTTTTGCATACAAAAACACGTCATCTCTGAGGTACTCTATAGTCTAACAGCGCTCGTCAATGTCAAAATGAGTGAGATGGCCAATCAAATCAAAGAAGGCGGGTCTCACAGAAGACGAGTATGAATTCCAGCGCAACGCATTAGTTTTACCTCTGAAAGAGTACATGGCAAGTATAGCAGCTAAACATTAATATTTAACTGTTTTATGAGAGGAATGCTGAACGATCGCGAGTAATATCCAGGGATGCAAGCAACTCAACTTTTTTTTTTTAAATGTCACTGTTTTGTTTGTAAAATATGGTATAATTGACATTTGATTCATGTAACTCATGAAATGAATGTGACGAGACAAGAAACGTTTTGCGTTTTTGACGTCAGATATCAGTAAGAGTGAACGTGTGCATATTTTAAAACAAAATATTATTTGCAAATAGTTTAAATCGATTAGGCCTACTTCACAACTGCAGTATAACTTAGTTTACAATTTTTACATTTATTTATTCCCTTAATCCTTTCAATACTTAATAATTATTTAATTCCTTTAAAACAAAACCCCCCCCCCACCCCCGTGAAACTCTGCCTATGCTTTCTTTTTCACAATGATGAACTTATCTTCAAATCAATGAGGCTCAGAGGCCTACAACCAATCAGTTCAAAAAATAAATACAAAACCTGTTCTAACTGAAAGAAAACAAATTGGCAAAAAGATTGAATCCAATATTTGGTGATAATATAGCATAAAGAGTGATTTGTAAGCAATTTTTAAAAGGCCAGGAACACAAAAGGTGTTACAGGGTTTTCAACACCACACAAGGGTTAAATATAGTGTCTTTCTTGACTAAGGTCTATGATTTAACACAGTTTGATTGTGTCAGGCTGTACCCTGCTCTGACTCTAAAAGTTTGTGGCATCACATTTTATTCTGGCAGGTTATGAACGAATTGTAATGCTCAAAAAGCCTGATGGATCCTATAGAGCTTGGTTAGACCATCTGACAAGTACCTGGTAAATTTGATGTGCATTTATATGCCAAAAATATGCCAAGTCATACAAATGTGACCTGTTTTATGAAAATCAATGCTGCACTTGTCACATCCCATATCTATTTTACCCAATAAAATAGTTTTGTTTGTTTGTTTGTTTTGAATCCCAAACGATTTGAAGTATTAGATGGCTTCTAAGTTTTCGCAGGTTGACTGCGCTGGTGGTGAAAGTGTTGTCCCTTGTGGCTGAATGCCAGATAGAAACTCTTGAACAGCAAGGAACAACAGAAAGGAGGACATCTGCCAAGCAGTCACATATCTGATTGAAACTCAGAGCTCAGATGGGTCCTTCACTAATGCTAATCCAGTCTATCACAGGGAAATGCAGGTCTGAATGCCTTCCATCATTTGCCAGTAAACCAAGGGGTTTTGCAAAAAGCTTTACCCTGTCAAACACTGCAAAATAGTATAAACAGGACTTGAGCAAGATGCTTCATTAATAGCTTTCATCACGATAGCCCTCTATCATGCCCTCCCTTCCTTGGACAGAGAATTAAACAATGTGGTAAGAACCAATGATTGCATCATTTACTGTATACTAGCCTCAAAAATTATTTGGACACTCCAACATTTCTCGGGGGAACACAAAACCCTGAATACAAGTATGAGGGGAACACAAAAACACGCATGTGTCATGCTGCTCACGAGAACAGCGTCGGCCAATACTGAGTCAGCATTCTGATGTAGAACCTGGAAGCACTGAATGTAAACAGTGTAGGAGAATGACAGGGGAGAGATGAATTTGTTGAATAAAGCATTATTTTTGTTTTGTTTTTGTGCACAAAAATTATTCTTGCTGCTTCGTAACATTAAGGTTGAACCACTGTAGTCACGTTGACTATTTTAACGATGTCTTTACTACTTTTCTGGACCTTGAATGACGGTAATTAAGTTGCTTTCTATGGGGGATAAAAAAAACTTATTGGATTTCATCAAAAATATCTTAATTTGTGTTCCTAAGATGAACGAAGGTCTTACGGGTTTGGAACGACATGAGGGTGAGTACTTAATGACAGAAATGTCATTTTTGGGTGAACTAACCCTTTAAGAGTTTAACCACTAAACCTCAGCGGAAGGCTTGAACGTAAACCCAGACAGTACACAGGTGTTTGCCAAGAGAAAGCACTGCTTGGGGTGAGCTGAAAGAGGGCGAGACGTACCTTATCATGGGCAATGACCCCACCAAAGATTTGAACATCAAGTAAGTACATTTATTAATTTAGCAGTTGTATTTTCTATTGAAATGGAAAGTTTGTGTGTGGCTTTTTTTTTTTTTTCTTTCTTTTTTTTTTTCAAATAGCCTATAGGCTGTATTCCCATCAAGAACTATGGTTTGCCACTTGCTAGTTAAGTGGTTAGGGTTAGAGACAGTCTCATCTCCTCAGTCTGTAGTCTAGACACAGCAAAAGAAATGCAAAGCAGAAAAATCTTGGAATCCAAAGCAAAATCAAAATACAAGAAAATAAGACTATACTAGATAACTGGACTACCAGGAGCAGCAAGAAGAAAAGCAAGACGTGAATAACATGACGCATAAACACAATCTGGCACGGAACAAAAAACACGAAGGGAATATAAAGGGAAGCTAATGAGGGGTAGCACATGAGAATAATAATGAAGTAACAGGGTAACAAGAGGGCGGGTGACAGCTGACAGTTGAACACATGGCAAACACAACAAAAAAGTTTTTAGAGACCGACTTTATTACATCATTCGCAGAGATTCATAGGAGTTTTTTCATCATGGGTAATGTACTTTATAAGCCTACCATTGCACCGGAGCCCGAGGCTCATGAAATGTCTGACCAGGTGTGTGAGCTGGCAACATCATGTGCCATCGTGGGAGCCTCTTGACTCCTATTCTGACACCACTCGATTATGTGGATTTGCCTCGGGCTTCCGGTCTCCAGCTCCACCCAGTCAAGAGGATCCTCTGGCTCTGCCTCCAGCCGTTGATCCCATCACTCCACCTTGGGCCATCGACCTGTTGGCTCCGCCTTGGCTCCTCCCTCCCTCGGCTCCATCTGGGACCATCGTCCCTCCGGCTACGCCTTGGTCAGACATCACCCTGTCTGAGCCACAGACTTACAAGCCTTCAGCTATGTTTCGTCCCTCCACCCCTTCGGCTCTATTAGGCTCGACCTTGCCTCCAGCTCCGCCTTGGTCTTCAGTCCCACTGGCTCCGCCTCAGTCCTCTGGCACCCTGGCTCCACCTCGGATGCTCGTCACTACGGCTTCGCCTTGGCCTCCAGAACCATTGGTGTTGCCCAATCTTGCTGGCTCTCCGTCTACACTCAGCGCTCCAATTCCATCGGCCTCTTCTCCATCAGTCATCCCCCTGGAGTTGTCACTCCACCATGGCTCCTCCCTCCACCGTGGGCTATCATCCTGGCTGCGCTCTGGGTTCCAGCATGGCTACTCCTGCTCCTGGCTCCTCCCACCATCATCGCCACCCTCGTTTCTCCTGCCACCATCTCTTATTTCCTCCCCTTCGCCAGCCCTCGTCCTCCTCCAGAGCCCCCACCCTCCGTCCTTAGTTGGACTGTTTACAGTGCGAGGAGGTGCCTTCCCTGGCATACTGTAATGTGTATGTTCAGTTTTGGTTTTATTTCACTGTTCTGTTCCTGTTTTACCTGCCTGTGGCCCTGTCCACACGAACACAGGTATTTTCAAAACCGCAGCTTTTTCTATGCTATACTACGCAGGTTACTGCTTATGACAATGTTTGTTTTTGTTTTTTTTTACTTTGAATGAATATGTCTCATTGTATTGTTCTGGTTTATGGAATTATTATTAATAATAATAATAATAATAAAATGCTTAATAAAATGACAATGTTGTTAGCCTACCAGAACCGGTAATAAACTTTTTTTCAGGCTTCTGATTGGCCAACAGTATTGTTTTTGCATTTTCATGTGGACGGAGATTTTTTTAAAACCGTGCTTGTGTGGACGCAATTTTTTTTTTAAAAAACGAAGGAGGAAAAACTCTGTTTATAAAAATACCCGTGTATGTGTGGACTAGGCCTGAGTTCCTAGTTAGTTCTTTGATTGTTAATTGACCCTTTGCAAATACCCACCCCCCTTTAGTTACTGTTGCATTGTCCGACAAGCCATGGTGCTCTCACGCCACACATCATGTTCTCACAGAGTGAAAAATACATCACGGAACAAAGAGGACACTGACAACACGCCGACAGAAAAGACAGAGCAGGTACTTTTGGTATGAAATAAAGTCTCAGCTTTCAAATTTTGTAATTGTTTTTTAAGAAATTCAAACAATAAATACCATTTTGTGGCTCTTTAATGTGTTGTAACAGATCACTGTATCATCTCAAACGGTACGTGAAACGATCATCTCTACCTACTAGTAATAAACATGAATTAACATTAGAAGGTATATGTTGTTTCATCTGCAGAAAGACATCAATACACATCATTTTTTAAGATCAAGTCCACCGACGTTAATTATTAACTCTGTGTTTGTTTGTTGGGCAAAATGGTCAGATCACCTGTCAATCAAACTCCCGGTGAAGGGATCAGTTTGATTATGTGTATTTATGCCCTGAGCTTTATTATATTGCTTTGTCCGGTATTGTTGATGTGTATGTGGTTGTGTATGTTTACTCCTTGTGATTCTCCTGCATTTCCTATTTGGATTTTGATTAAAGACTGTTTTGGTAGATATTCCTTTCATTGTGTGCTTCATTACAGCCACAGCCGTGACAAAGGGACAGAGATAAATCTTTTTTCTTTCTGGTATTTTAGACATTCACCTATGACATTCCATGTAGTACCTACAGTATGTCTTCCATAACATGACCTCCTGATATCAAATATGTTTGATTATTTGGTAATAAGATGTAAGATATAAGATACTGAATACAAGCAATAAAGTTTTTTATTTGTACACTGCTGCATTAATTAGCAATGCCTGTATTTAACAGTCATTTAATTGTACATGATTTTTTTTCAAAACAGTACTGCGTATGCTCCACAAGTATGTGCAAGACCTGATGATCATGTTATCCAGCATAATTTGAGAAAGTTCCAAATAACTTTTTGTGCTTCAAAGGAAGCAAAAAACATCTGACCTTTTGTTATAAGGAGTTGAATATAATGTAATTTTTTTATTTTAAAAAAACTTAAATATTCATTTTGTGTCAACTTTTCATTGTTTAAACTAAAATATAATAAAAATAAAATCCTAAACCGTTCTCTAGAAATAACTGAACTGAATTTCTTTTAAATCACTTGATTTTTAGAGAATGTTTCAGTAATATCAAATGAAAGACTTTGGACCTAGATAATAGTAACTTTGTAACACTTTTTCAAAATGACCACTAATCCAAACAGAACTGTGCCAAAGCACATCAATTCTTTTAAATCACATGACTTTGGAGAAGGCACATTATGTATCCAATGAGAAAGCACTGACCCTGCTTGTGCAATAACAAAATTCTGATAACCTCTTAATCCCCATAATAACATTCACGCAGTTGCTCTTGTGCAATATCTGCATAGCAGAGCTGAGAGATCAAAATCTGTTTGGAATCTTCTGCTGCTCACACAGGACTTACACTCACTATGGAGGTGCACATGTGTCCTCTTCTCTATCTGCTGCTATGCATGAGTTGTGCTGTTCAGGGAGATAACAATAAGAGGTAAGTATTATACAGTATGTATAAATATTATTGTTGTTGTGGTATTAGTAGAATCATTTTAATAATAATGTTTATTATTAATAATATTTTTCATCAATATATATGTTTTGTAAATATTTTAAATATGAGGGAAGAACAAAACCCTATACTTGGTTGAGGTATTCATCTGACAAAAGTATTTTCCAAAAAAAAAGGCAAACTTCAGCTACAGGTTTTATTTTACTATGCAAAAAAGTACATAGATAATAAAAAGCTCACAGAAAAAAAGCATACACTGACTACAACATAATTAGTTATTAATATTTCCTTGGTTCTCTCTTGTTTTTGCATGTGTTCATAATTTCTTTGTTTGATAGCCTGGCCAAAAATTATGTCTGCACAATTTGGCATGTTTCATTGCATTATCACAATTAAAGCAATTTACTCCTAGCACAACTACGCAATATGCTTACAAAATCTTTAACACATTTTTAATAATATTTGACTAAAAGGTGAAGATGTCAATTTTCAATAGCCAGACATCACTTTTGGCCACGACTGTAGGTATTTACGCATTGTTTTAGGTAATGCATGCTTTATTTACAAAAAAAAAAAAAAAAAAAAAAAAAAAAAAAATTTAGTAGTTAATGCAATTTGACTTTAATGTAATAAAGGTCACAACCATAATAACAAATAAAGTTTTGAAGAAGCATAATCATACGTCAAGATGAGGATAAACTTAATGTTCAGCTTCCGCATGCTGGTTCTCAACTGTATTTCACAATCCACTGCAAATTTGCATTCAGGTCTAGCTCCACTTATAACATGAAGTTAAAACTTTTCACGCTTTACATATTTTCTTGTTGATTACTTAGTTCTACTCTAAAATTATCATATTACAGAAGAGAAATTGTTTGTGAAAGCCATTGCCATTTTTGTAAATATTTTTTAACTAAGTTGTCTTGGAAATTGTTTTGTTTGTGCGTGTCAGATTCCTAATCACTGCTCCGAGTGTCTTTCATGTTGGTGTAAAAGAACCCATATGGATTCAAGTGGGGGAGGCATTGCTCGGCAAACCTGTGTCCTGTCGGTTAGAAACGGAGATGCGTATTCCCATGTCCACACGGGAGACCATAACAATCAGCAAAAAAGGAGAGTTTGAGGCAATGAAGCTTGAGGTAAAGAAATAAATATTGAAATGAATAGATTTTAATGTAATTTTAGACTAATGCCAAAAGTTTATTTTAGCAGGATATGGTTGTGTATAAATATAAAATAATTAGATAGATATGTAATTATATATGCATCAACACACAGTCCTGTCATTTAAAAAATTTGCTGTGTTTGAGGCTCATTTCTGTGTACTTCCTCTTCAAGATATATGCAGCTGAAGTTTTAAACCTGAAATCGATCAATGGAGAGCCTCCTTATCTCAACCTGGCATGTGAAGTTGATGGTCAGAAAAGGCATACCCGTGTCCTGGTCTCCAAACACAGTGGCTACATCTTTATTCAGACTGACCAACCCATTTACAACCCTACCCAGAAAGGTACAATAAACACACAGTTTGCCTTACTAACTAAGATCCAGTTCCCTTTAATCGGTCACGTTCGACGTACGTCAGAAGTGAACTGACGAATTGGGATATCACATGAGAGCCCTATCACCTTCGAGTGTAAACTAAACGAGCCAATGGACATTGGCGTGCAAGCTTTGCGTCACACACTGCCCCCGTGAGCGGGTATAAATGCAGAAGCGGGTGCACTCGCACTCTTTCGCTTCGGAGCCAAGCATTGTGTTCCTGCTAAAAAGATCACCTTTACAGTGTGAAGTCGAGTCTTTGGAAGCCTCTTCTTTGTCAGCAGTGTTAGTGTGACGGCACTTTACAGCAGCGGCTGCGAGCTTATACAGAGCTCTCAACTGCTGTTTTCACAGCAAGTCTATTGTTTATCTGGACAAGGTTTGCGATTTGGGCCTGGTTTCTCTGTGTGTGGTGATTGTAGGTGACCAGTGTGAACCTACAATCGCACCCCGGCTGTTCCTGTATGCTTCAGCACTTTACAAAGAGCGAGTTTTCCCTTTCTAAAAGAGCTTACGTACAGACACTGTGTCTTTTTCAAGATGTCAGTCCGTCCGTGCGTTACTGGATGTGGTCGTTCCCTGGCCCCTGCTGGCAGTCACAATCGCTGTGTCACATGTCTGGCCGTTCAGCATGCTGAAGCAGCTTTTGTGGATAGTTCATGTTCTCATTGTGGGAACATGACTATCGCAGTGTTGAGATCTAGACTCACATTCCTTGGTTCTCAGGGAGCGGTGGTCCCCTCCCCTATGCCCCGCTCTGCCGTTTTTTTCTGGTTCTCACCAGGAGGGCGGCGGCACGGCGTGTATGAAGGGTGATCTGAGGATTATGGTTAGGGCTTCCCCACCGAGACAATCTCTGTGGGCCCCTAACCCCTCTACTACACTGCAGCCAGTGGTGTTACCAGAGGATCGTGGTGGTCCCTCTCATGAGCGACCAGCCGTTTCCTTTGGTGCGCCGGCAGAGGACCAGATGTTGATGGGTGGTCTTGATTAACAGCTCTTGGCTGAGCTGCGCACTGCCACCGACCTCGCTCTCCGGGTGAACAAGGTGACGGCGTGCTCTGTTGGTCAGGCGATGGCCACCTTAGTGGTCCAGCAGCGCCATCTATGGCTGAACCTGGCCGACATGAGGGAGACCGATAAGTATCGGTTCCTGGACTCCCCCGTGTTGCAGGTCGGCCTGTTTGGTGAAGCGGTTGAGAGCTTCGCCCAGCAGTTCTTGGCCGCACAAAAGCAGATGGAGGCGATAAAACATATCCTGCCCCGGCGGTCTGCTGCTGCCAACACCCCATCGCCGGCCGCAGTTCCTCCGCCTGCTCACCGCTGAGGGTGCCCGCCTGCGTTGTCCTCCACCCCTGCCAAGTCTGCGAAGCAGCAGCCTCCACCTAGCAGACAGCAGGGAGCCGGTCGTGGACGCTCAGTCTGCAGTAGGGCTGTGAATCTTTGGGTAGACAGCGAATCAATTCGATTCACAATTAATAGGTGTTTGATTTGATTAAAGAATGATTTTTGCAAATTCAGAACGATTTGATTCGAGACGATTCACATTAAAATTCGATGTGATTTGATTAATTCGATTCGATTCTGCATTTTTATATGCATTTATTAGGGTTATTGAAATGCTTTCCCCAATGTGTCTTAGTCAGGGTGCGAATTACACAGCGGCCTTCAGGAGGTCAGAGAGTAAGGGCAAAAAACAACCTTTTGTCCATTGTATATGTAAGTTCATGTTAGTTCTTAATGAAGCTCCATAACTTTATTTTAATAGCCTAAAAATTGGCATTTGTAGAAATTTACATAAGCCAAAATTTTAAAAGGCTTTAAAAGTATTGTTAGTTCACGTTAACTATAGTGCAGGATAGTGTTAATGGCTACACAACCTTATTAAAGTGTTCCAGGTATACTAATGCTTACATGGAGAGACTACCTTAGAATATCATGCACTTTCCCAACTAATCCTAAACTAACTTTTCTTCACGGAATAGTTATAAAACCCATCTTTGTTCTCTTTATACGGAACATTTTCCTTATGGTGATTCTGAAAGAAAACGCGCTGGGTTTCTACTGTTGATATAGGAATGAACACAACTTTAATGCACATCTGACTGATAGATAAACCACGCGCTCTTATTTCAGTGTTGTTAATGTTGTAGTTATTTCAGCAGTTTCCTTCGCACATTCAGTTTAACAACATTAAGTTAAATTTCATTTATCATTCATTGGAACTGTGTTTATGCATTTAAACACTTACATTATGTATTTGCTCCATCCATGCAACAAATGCGCGCCCTTGAATAAGCGGGGTTTTAACGTTACTTAAACTGCTCAGGTAATGTCAATGGTATGACCCATTTCCATAAAACTTCAGTATTTTATCTCATATAAAACAACGGTGACATTTCCACGCAATGAAAGCATTTTATTTCAACAGTAGTGACCACGCAATGACTTGGCAGCTTAATCAATGGCTTGAGCGGTTTGAATCAGGACTGTAGATTGTCATCTGCTCATATGAATAGCAGTGGCCGTCCTGAGGAGAGCTCAAACGTGGGCTGCTCAAAACTGTTGATGAGAGCTGCGGACGGTGCGCGAGCGCAATCCAGTGAAAGGCGGTAAAGAGTGCAGCACATGCCTGTGAAGGATAGCTGTGAGGGCGAATTACGGTGCACAACATCTCCATCAATTTGCACATGTAGTAATTTAATATTTATATATTTTAAAGCACTGAATCGCTATAGAATCGCGATTAATCCGATTCTTAGCATTTTACGATTATCGATTATCGACCAAAATTAACGATTCAAAAAACATGTTTCAAGATCGATGCATATGCATCGTCAGGATTTGTAATCGATGCATCGAGAAAACGAATGAATCGTTACACCCCTAGTCTGCAGCCATGCCAGGTGGCAAGCGATCCAGGAAGCGGACCTGAGACAGGCGACCTGGAGGAGAGGAAGACAGCTCTTCGGAAGACGATGTCTGCATCGCTCCCTCCCCCGGAGGAGGGCCAGGTGGAGAATCTTTTGTTTCCTTTTGTTTCATTTCAGCCGCTGGCTCCCCGGTACCCACATTTTCACAAAAAGAGCTGTTTCCCAATCCTCCAGGTCCCAAGAGGGCGCGTCTGGCAGTGTGCCCTCTCACCTCGCCAGCAGGTGGCAGTGTGTGTCAAGTCCACCCTCTCTGTGCCATCTCCCACACACCCTGTCACCTCACGGAGTCTGACCCCACTTCGGGCCGCGCTGCTGTCCAAGTCGGGTCCCTCTGCTCTGCCTCGCTACCCCACCGCGGGTACATCTGTGGTGCCGTTGGTCCCACTGGCTCGGAGTCTGGGAGCACGGTTATCGCTTCCCAGCCTGTCCCGCTGGCTCATCCGCATGATCAGACTCAGCTATGCGATTCAGTTCGCCCGGCATCCCCCAGTGTTCAGGGGTGTTCACTACACTCGTGTTTCTGTGAACAATGCCCCTGTGCTTCGGGTGGAGATTGCGGTTCTCCTGGCGAAGGACGCAATAGAGACGGTCCCTCCAGCCAATATGAAGTCAGGGTTCTACAGCCCCTACTTCACTGTACCCAAGAAAGGCTGTGGGTTACAGCCAGTCTTTGATCTGCGAGTCCTGAAGTGTCCAGGCATGCTGTGGTCTCCACATGCTTCCACCACTGGGTGGGGAGCCACGTACAACGGGCATGCAGTCTCGGGTCTGTGGACGGGGCCTCAACTGCAGTGGCATATCAATTGCCTCGAGTTGCTAGCGGTCTACGCTCCCGTCGCATGTCGCAACTCGCCCGCCATCTCCTCTTATGGAGTCAGAAGCATCTGAGGTCGCTTCATGCCATTCACATCCCAGGTGTGCTCAACTGTGCAGCCGACGAGCTCTCACGGCAGCCTCCGCTTCCGGGAGAATGGAGACTCCATGGTCCAGCTGATTTGGCAGCGTTTCGGGGCCGCACAGATAGATCTGTTTGCCTCTGCGGACACAGCTCATTGCCAGTTGTTTTACTCCCTGACCAAGGGCACTCTCGGCACAGACGCACTGGCACACAGCTGGCCCCGGGAGTATACGTTTCCCCCAGTGAGCCTGCTCGCACAGCTGTTGTGCAAAGTCAGGGAGGACGAGGAGCAGGTCCTGTTAGTGGCACCCTATTGGCCCACTCGGACCTGGTTTCCAGAACTGATGCTCCTCGCGACAGCACCTCCTTGGCCCATTCCTCTGAGTCCGGACCTATGGAAACTTCATGTCTGGTCCCTGGACGGGACGCGGAGGTTCTAGGTGATCTACCCCAGTCGGTTGTAGACACCATCACTTCTGCAAGAGCTCCTTCTACGAGGAACCTCTATGCTCTGAAGTGTAACCTGTTCGTCGAGTGGTGTTCCTGTCACTGAGAGGACCCCCGAACATGTTCGATCAGGTCAGTTCTGTCTCCCTCCACCCTTAAAGTGTATGTTGCCACCATTGCTGCACATGCAGTTGATGGTAAGTCCTTAGGGAAGCATGACCTGATCGTCAGGTTCCTGAGGGGGGCGAGGAGACTGAATCCGCCTCGCCCTTCCTCTATACCCTCTTGGGACTTGTTCCTGGTACTTACAGCTCTCCAGGGACCTCCCTTCGAGCCTTTGCAGTTAGTTGAGTTAAAAGCGCTGTCCCTTAAGACAGTACTTCTGGTTGCATTGGCCTCCATCAAGAGGGTAGGGGACCTGCACGCATTTTCGGTCGACAAGTCGTGCCTGGAGTTCGGATATGTGCCCAAGGTTCCTACCACTCCCTTTAGAGACCAGGTAGTGAACCTGCAAGCGCTGCCCTCGGAGGAGGCAGACCCAGCCCTAGCTTTGCTCTGTCCCGTCCGCGCTTTGAGCCAGTACGTGGACAGAACACGAAGCTTCAGGACCTCAGACCAGCTCTTCGTCTGATGCTAGGCCAAGCACTCATCAACTCGCCTGTGCTTGGCTGGGTGCCATATGTTGTGACCCCTACGGCAGTCCCATATGTGTATTTCTCCATGGTAACCTCCCTACGGAGAGCCCATGTCTTTCCCTTGGAGTCCGCTCTGCCGTCCCTGCCAGTTTTGCCTCCCCCAGTTCGGCTGGAGCCATCTCAGGGTCTTCCATATGTGCACTGCCCACGGCCAGTCCATATGTGTATTCCCACATTATTCCCCCTTCCGGTGGGTTGTGGTCTCCGCAGCGTTCCCCCCGGGCATGCTTTCCCAGTGTTATCCAAGTCTTACTGAACAGGTCATGCGGAACAGCAGTAGACTCTCTCAGAGTAAGCTCGCTCCCTTCTCCGCCCTGAGCTGCGCCGGGTTGCTGAAGCTTACACTGGGCGCTGGAAGGGGTCAGTAACTGTGGCGTTTTATTAGGGATCCCAATTCGTCGGTTCACTTCTGACGTACGTCGAACGTGACCGACTGAAAGGAAACGTCTCGGTTACGCATGTAACCCTCATTCCCTGAAGGAGGGAACGGAGACGTATGTCCCGTCGCCACAGTTCCTGTGCCTCTGCTGAGTGCGGGCTACATGCTCCTCAGCGAAAAAAAAGAGTGCAAGTGCACCCGCTTCCTCATTTATACCCGATCACAGGGGTGGTGCGCGTGACGCAAAGCTCGCACGCCAATGTCCATTGGCTCGTTTAGTTTACACTCGAAGGTGATAGGGCTCTCATGCGATATCCCAATTCGTCGGTTCACTTCTGACGTACGTCTCCGTTCCATCCTTCAGGGAACGAGGGTTACATACGTAACCAAGACGTTTCCTAAGTCCAAATATGCAAGAATTATCCTCACTTATCCTCAATTAACCTTACCACCTTATCAACATCAGAATGAGACTTTTTGTGAAAGACTTCAGGTATTTAACTTATTATTTAACTAATTGCAAGTTTTTATTCAGTTTAGTATCTGTAACATTTCATTATAGTTAGATTAAATTACAGTAAAAGTACAGTAAAAGTAGTCGCTTCCTGACTTTGGGATTCATGGGCTGTCATAATAACTGGTACAAACGGAAAGTTAACTTAGAACGATTAACAAAATGGAAATATGGCACAAAAAAGGCAGAGTTGGTGGAGTTGGAGTTTGAGATGGGAAAGAATACCCTTTCCACAGACTCAGAGGACCCCGTTCTGGATCTTGAAGCTCACTCTGCACTAGGAACTGATGCTATCTGCATCTGACTCTGAGGGGTTGGCTGTAGATAAGCAGGTGGGTGCTTCAACAGAGCAGCTCCCTCAATCTGCCACATTTGAGGAGCTTCTTGAGGTTGTTACCCATGCAGTGGCCAAGTTAGATTGTCCTAAAGAGAGGCAATTGGTTGTGCGCTCAAAACTTAATGACTGCTTCCTCATTTCTACAGGAGTGCTCCTTGCCGCCATCTCCTGTTCTCCCCTGATTTCCACACTGAGGTGTTAAGTGGTCGGTATGCACAAGCAGGAGTATGGGGCAATGCCAAGGGTGGAAGAGATGCTCGCGGGCTATCTCTCCCCATCAAACCCTCCTTACCCACAAAGCCTTGCAGACTAACTTCAAAAATAATGGTTATATGTGGCATATACGGCAGCAGGTCAGGCTGGTGCGCCCCTACACACCATGGCGGTTCTGCAGGCGTACCAGGCTGACCTGCTAAAGGAATTGAATCACAGTGAGGGATTAGGGCCTAAGGCGCTTCATTAGCCGTTCTATGGTGGGAATTGGTGCACACCACGACATCATGTGCCGGATTTCCTTCGGAGCTCTCTGGCAAAAGGGCCCATAGAATATGTACTACTCCCAGAGAGAGAGGCAGGTTTCTACAGCCGGTACTTTATTGTGCCCAAAAATGATGGGGGGTTGTGTCCAATTTTTTTAGATCTGAGGGGCCGGAACCATACTCTTCAGATATACAGGTTCAAGATGCTTACCCTCAAACTCATAGTGTCACAAAACCAAGGAGGATTAGTTTGTGACAATAGATCTA
This sequence comes from Mylopharyngodon piceus, assembly GCA_039654765.1. NCBI lineage: Eukaryota > Metazoa > Chordata > Actinopteri > Cypriniformes > Xenocyprididae > Mylopharyngodon > Mylopharyngodon piceus. The sequence goes on from JBCHWC010000129.1 coordinate 157,361, forward strand.
AAGGTTACTTACCTTCACATCAAGATTCTGGCAGAACACAGGAAGTTTCTCAGGTTTGCTTTAGTGCGAAAAGTATATAAATATCGAGTTCTTCCTTTCCGCCTAGCCTTGTCCCTATGCACATTCACCAAATGCATGGATGCTGCTCTGGCTCCTCTGCGACTCCAGGGCATTCATGTACTGAATTACATAGACGATTGGCTTATACTAGCTCAACCTGAGGAGTTAGAGGCATGGCTTTGAGATGAACATGAATATGCATCTGGGATTTAAACCCAAAAACTAGTGTACTTTCTCCCAAACAGAGAACCACTTTTCTGGGGGTAGTTTGGGACTCGACCACTATGCAGGCACATCTATCTCCTGCACGTGTGGATTCAATCCTAACCACTGTAAAAGTAAAGAAAGGAGTTTTTTTAGTTTTAGAAATTCAAAGGCTGCTTATGGCGGCAACAGCCAAGATTATTTCTTTGGGTCTACTGCACATGAGACCTTTCCAATTCTGTCTCAAAAGCAGAGGTTTTCATCCTCTGAATCAACCTTCCAGAGTCGTAAGAACGTCGCAGGCTATGTGCTCTTCCACTATGGAAGACGTTAGGTTTCCTCAACAAGGACCTGACATTAGAGGCATGTTATCGTCGCAAGACTCTCACAACAGATGCCTTTCTCATGAGCTGGGGTGCGGTTGTCAATGGCCAACTAGCCCATGGCCTTTGGGGGGACGCTCATCTCTCCTGGCACATAAATTGCCTTGATGAGGACGGTGTTTCGAACTCTGAAACACTTCCTTTCACAACTGAGGGGTTACACTGTGTTGGTCCGCACAGACAACACTACGATAGTCTCTTACATCAGTCACCACAGCGGGCTGCGTTTGCATCCCATTTTCAGGCAGGCACAGCAGATCCTGCTCTGGGCAAAGGAAACGTTTCTTTCTCTGAAAGCAGTTTACATCCAGGCCATATAAATGTGAGGGCAGGCATCCTGTCAAGGCAGGGGCTGAGGCCCGGAGAATGTCAACTCCACCCACAAGTAGTAGTGTCCATATGGCATAGCTATGACAGAGTGGAAGTGGATAAGTTTGCCTCTGAGGAGACAACCCACTGTCCCCTCTGGTTCGCCCCCACACTTCCAGCTCAGTTGGGGCTGGATGCCATGGTACAGGTGCAGGGGACAATATTTAATACCCAGCCGGTGATCTGGAAGCTTTGGGTCTGGCCCCTGAAGGGTACCAGCTCATAGATTCTGGTCTTTTGGTAGAGTTCACTGAAACTATCCTAAATTCTATAGCTCCTTCCACTAGGACGTTGTATGCCTTGACATGGCAACTTATTGTATCATGGTGTGTACAATATAATGTGAATCCAGTTAACTGCCCTGTTGGTCCAGTGCTGGAGTTTTTTCAAGAGCGCCTCTCAGCAGGGCTGGTTCTGGCTACTTTAAAGGTTTATGTGGCCGCTATTTCTGCATGCCACATACCCTTAGAAGGAGCTTTTGTTGGTTGTTGGTTCTTGCACGGTGCCAGACGATTGAGCCCTATCTGCCGGTCACAAGTTCCCTCCTGGGACCTAGCATTAGTCCTAGGAGCCTTGACAGAAGCACTGTTTGAGCCCTTGGAGTCAGTTTCAGAAAAGATGCTAACTCTCAAAGTACAGTTGAGCTCAAAAGTTTACATACCACTTGCAGAATCTGCAAAAATGTTAATCATTTTAACAAAATAAGAAGGATCATGAAAATTGCATGTTATTTTTTATTTAGTACTGTCCTTAATAAACTATTTCACATAACAGTTGTTTACATAAAGTCCACAAGACAAAAAAAATAGCAGAATTTATAAAAAATGACCTCATTCAAAAGTTTACATACCCTTGATTCTTAATACTGTGTGTCATTACCTGGATGATCCACGACTGTTTTTTTTGTTTTGTGATGGTTGTTCATGAGTCCCTTGTTTGTTCTGAGCAGTTAAACTGAGCTCTGTTCTTCAGAAAAATCCTTCAGGTCCTGCAGATTCTTCAGTTCTCTTTCGAGGGAACTCTCGCTGCGTCCGATAGGATCGCTTTGGGAAAGTTTGGGAGCGGAGCATGCTCTTTCAGCCTTTGAGGGGGCTGAATGCGAGCATTGCGAAAGGCTTCCTCTGAGGACGCTCTGCTCCCGCCTCGCACTTTTCGAGGAAAGTGAGCAGGCAAGCGTTGGATGGATTGCAGATGGATCTGTCAGCGGGGCTTGAGACGGGCATGAGTGCTCTTTCTCAGCCTTCACCTGGCAGATCCCTCGCCCCCTCTCTGGTGTCGGAAGCCCGCCCCGCGGCTTCTTCCGCCCAGGGAGAGGGCTCGTCGCATCAGCACTCTAGTTCTGAGGAATTGGATGTGCTGAGCGTCGATATGGGGGAAGATGACTCGCCATCACTTTCCCCTGAGTATGAGGAGCTGGTGGGTGTGCTTTCTCGCGCTGTGTCAAAGTTAAGCATTGATTGGCCAGCCGAGAATCAGGGCGCTCGTCCGAAAAGCAAACTGGACGAGCGCTTTTTGTCATCAAATAAAGCACTTCCACCATGGGGTTCTTCCATTCTTCCATGATCTTCACGATGAACTAGCGAGATCATAGAGGAAACCATATTCATCACGCTTGTTCAGCCCTCACGTCAAGCACTATTCTAACATAAGAGGGCTGAAAGAATATGGTTATGGGACGATGCCCCAGGTTGAACAGACACTTGCGAGCTATCTGTCCCCGGGTTCAACGTCGTCCCTGAAGACTTAAAGCAAGCGTACCAAGCAGATCTGCTGAAGGATCTGGATGGCGGGGAGGGGATTGGCCCGGATGCAGTTCGAGAACTGTGTCAAGCCACAGATCTGTCTCTAAGAGCCACCAAGGAGACCGCCAGAGCTGTTGGGCGGTCTATGGCAGCCTTGGTGGTGACAGAGAGGCACCTGTGGCTCAATCTGTCTGAGCTAAAGGATAAAGACAGGGCCTTTCTCCTCGACGCCCCGCTTGCGCCATCTGGCCTGTTCGGCGACGCAGTTATGTCAGTCGTCGACAGGTTCCAGGAGGCTAAGAAGCAAGCGGAGGCATTCAAAAAGTACCTACCACACCGCCATCCATCCTCTGCCATCCCAGCCGTATAGCTCCTCGTACCGAGCGCAGCAGAAGGAGAGTGTCGCCTCTCGTGCTCTACCTCAAAGACACGGTGGGCCGGGACGGCACTCTCAGCCCAAGCCTTCTAAGCCGAAGACAGACCTGAGGGTTTTGCTTCAGGCGAAGAAGGCTGGGCAGAAGAAGCCCTGACGCCAGTAGTGTCAGGCTTCTGAGGGCAGCCCCACACGGGGTGGTGCGGTACACACCTCAGTATACGGTTCCCGTCCCACCTCGTGGCCCTCAGGAGGCCGTTCTGCCAACCCCGCCACCTCTGGTGCTTCGGGACACAGCGGTTCCCACCGAATTAGTGACGCAGTGTTCAGAACAACACGACACTGCATCACATCCTCTGAGGAGGATAAATTTACATCAAAAATGTGCTGTGAACAAAACACCAGAGGCCAGCCTCGAGAGGCTGGTTCCCTTAGTAGATTTTCTGGAAATCACTTCAAAATATCTCACGTTGGGTCCTGCAGATTATAGAAAAAGGCTACAAAATCAAGTTTTGGTGCCGTCCACCTCTATTCAAAGGAGTGCTGCAGACATCAGTGCTTCCACAGCAGGCTCTGGTGTTAAGAAATAAGAACCTTATTAGCAAAAGAGGCTATAGAGAGGGTTCCGGTTGCCGACAGGGAGTCGGGGTTCTACAGCCGGTATTTCTTGGTTCCAAAAAAGGATGGGGGGTTGCGCCCTATTTTAGATCTATGTCATCTGAATCGAGCAGTACAAAAGCTAAACTTCAAGATGCTGACGATAAGTCAAATCGTGACTCAAATCAAATCCGAGGACTGGTTTGTCACAATAGATCTCAAGGACGCATACTTCCATATCTCCATCCTTCCACAGCACAGGAAGTTCCTGAGGTTCAATTTCGGGTTCTTCCATTCGGCCTAGCTCTCTCACCCCGCACATTCACGAAATGCGTAGATGCAGCGCTGGCCCCGCTCAGGCTGCAGGGCATACACATCCTGAATTATATCGACAACTGGTTGATTTTAGCTCAGTCAGAGGAGATGGCGGTTCGGCATCGAGATGTCGTTCTCGCACATATTCAGAAATTGGGGTTGAGACTGAATGCCCAGAAAAGCGTGCTTATTCCACGACAGAGGACCACTTTTCTTGGTGTGGTTTGGGATTCAGTGGCAATGCGAGCATGTCTCTCTCAAGTTCGCATCTCTGCTATTCTATCAGCCATAAAAGAATTGAAGCTAGGCCAGTCACGCACTGTAAAACAGTTTCAGAGACTGTTGGGTCTGATGGCAGCCGCGTCCAACGTGATACCTTTTGGCCTGCTGTACATGAGACCCTTACAGTGGTGGCTCCGGACCAAAGGGTTTTCCCCGAGGGGCAACCCACTTCGTATGATCAAGATCACGCGGCGCTGTCTCCATGCCTTGATCATATGGAAGAAAAATTGGTTCCTGTCCCAGGGCCCTGTGTTAGGAGCTCGATGTCGTCGTGTCACTCTGACGACGGATGCTTCTCTCACAGGCTGGGAAGCAGTAATGGAAGGCCGCTCAGCTCAGGGTCTGTGGAAGAGTCATCAGCTCTCGTGGCACATACATTGCCTGGAGATTATGGCGGTCTTCAATGCGTTGAACTTCTTCCTTCCAGACCTGAGGGGCCATCATGTGCTAGTCAGGACAGACAACACATCGGTGGTCTCGTATATAAATCAACAGGGGGGTCTGCGGTCGCGCCCATTATACAAACTGGCGCAACAGATCCTCCTGTGGTCTCTGGGGAAGATGCTCTCCTTGAGAGCTATCTACATTCCAGGGACTCAGAATATTGGAGCAGACATCCTGTCGAGGGAGGGGCTGAGGCCAGGGGAATGGAGACTTCACCCAGAGGTGGTGAAGCTCATATGGGAGATTTATGGCCAAGCGGAAGTGGATCTGTTCGCGTCTCAGGATACGGCGCACTGTCCACTTTGGTTCTCCCTCACACATCCAGCTCCTCTGGGAATGGATGCCATGGTACAGACATGGCCGAGGCTGCGTCTGTATGCATTTCTCCCAGTTGTTCTGCTCCCGGGAGTTCTGGAGAAAATTCGCCAGGAAGGGATAAGTCTACTGCTAGTAGCACCTCACTGGCCGAGCCACATATGGCTTTCGGACCTGATAGCTCTTCTCGATGGCTCACCTTGGAAGATTCCGATCAGGAGGGACCTCCTGTCTCAGGCGGGGGGCACGATTCTCCATCCCCGTCCAGAAATGTGGAATCTGTGGGTTTGGCCTCTGAGGGGGCCAAACTCATAGAGGCTGGTCTCTCAACTGAGGTTGTAGAGACCATTCTTCAATCCAGAGCTCCTTCCACGAGAAAACTATACGCCTTGAAGTGGAAACTTTTCACTAGAAGGCCTATCTACAGCTCCATTTGAGCCACTTGAGTCAGTCTCAGATAAGTTCCTGACACTTAAGACTGTCTTCCTTCTCGCCATATCATCCCTTAAGAGAGTAGGAGACCTTCAGGCCCTTTCAGTGTCCCCAACCTGTCTTGAGTTTGCTCCGGGGATGGTCAAAGCCTTCCTCTACCCCAAACCTGGGTATATACCTAAGGTTTTGACTAACGTTCCAAGGCCTATTGTGTTGCAAGCCCTTTGTCCTCCTCCATTTGTTACCCCAGACCAGGAGAAACTGAATCTGCTGTGTCCAGTGCAAGCACTGGACACATATGTCCACAGAGCTGCCCTGTGGAGGAAAGCAGACCAGTTATTTGTATGCTTTGGACCACATAACAGGGGTCGTCCTGCATCTAAACACACTGTAAGCAAGTGGATAGTTGAGGCTATTTCGCTCGCCTACGAGGTCTCTGGCCAGCAGTGTCCTTTAGCTGTCAGAGCACATTCGACTAGGAGTATGGTGGCCTCCAAGGCCTTAATTTCCGGGGTTTCCCTCAAAGAAATCTGCGATGTGGCCTGTTGGTCCTCGCCTCTCACATTTGTGAGGTATTATGACCTTGACCTGGATGCGGCTCCAGGATCATCGGTGTTGCTGTCTTAAGTGTGCCACAGTTTCACACAGACAGGTATTTGTGATTATGGCGTTTTGGTATATCGTTCCCAAAGCGATCCTATCGGACGCAGCGCGAGTTCCCTCGAAACGGAACGTCTCAGGTTACGTATGTAACCATAGTTCCCTGAGAGAGGGAACGAGACGCTGCGTTGCGTTGCCATACTCCCTGCATCCCTGTGATCGATTTGCTTCGGCAATTTGAGCTGAAGCCGGTCTCGCCGGATGTGTATTTATCCTTTCCTGGTCGTGACGTCACCCGCCCGTGATGTTCACTCTCGCCATTGGACTAGTTGACAGATGTGCATCAGACACTATCACGCTGAGGGCGTTCCCAAAGCGATCCTATCGGACGCAGCGTCTCGTTCCCTTTCTCAGGGAACTATGGTTACATACGTAACCTGAGACGTTTTCCAGCATCTTCTGCATATTTGAACCCTTTCCAGCAGTGACTATATGATTTTGAGATCCAACTTTTCACACTGAGGACAACTGAGGGACTCAGACAAAACTATTACAAAAGCTGCAAACATTCACTGATGCTCCAGAAGGAAACACAATCCGTTAAGAGTTGGGGGTGAAAACTTTTGAACAAGAAGTTGATGTGCAAGTTTTTTTTATTTTGTTTAAAGAACATATTTTTTCATTTAGTTCTGCCCTTTGGAAGCTACAAAAGATACTTACATGTTTCCCAGAAGACAAAAAAAGTACAATTTATTCTGTTCATCCAATTCAAAAAGTTTACATCCCGACTCTTAATGCGTCGTGTTTCCTTCTGGAGCATCAGTGAATGTTTGAACCTTGTTTAATACTTGTGTTTGAGTCCCTCAGTTGTCCTCAGTGTGAAAAGATGGATCTCAGAATCATACAGTCACTGCTGAAAAGGGTTCAAATATGCAAAAGATGCTGGAAAACCAAAGAATCTGCAGGACCTGGAGGATTTTTCTGAAGAACAGAGCTTTAACTGCTCAGAACAAACAAGGGACTCATGAACAACCATCACAAAACAAAAAAACAGTTGTGGATCATCCAGGTAACCACACAGTATTAAGAATCAAGGGTATGTAAACTTTTGAACAGGGTCATTTTTATAAATTCAGCAATTTTTTTTGTCTTGTGGACTTTATGTAAACAACTGTTATGTGAAATAGTTTATTCAGGACAGTACTAAATAAAAAATAACATGCAATTTTCATGATCCTTCTTATTTTGTTAAAATGATTCACATTTTTCTAGATTCTGCAAGGGGTATGTAAACTTTTGAGCTCAACTGTAACTTTATTATTAGGCTTAACATCACTCAACAGAGAAGGTGACCTTCAGGCCCTGTCAGTAGCCTCCTCCTGCTTAGACTTTGTGCCAGGTGATGTTAAGAGTTATTTTGCACCCCATACTGGACTATATTCCAAAAGTTCTTTCTGCAGCTAGTCAGCCAGTCATTTTGCAGGCTTTATTTCCTCCGCCTCATGAGATGCTGGAGCAAGAAAGCCTCCAGCTGTTATGCCGGGTCCGCGCTTTGAGAATCTATGTCCATCGCTCAGGGGTGCGAACTATGGTTGCAAGTTCCGGCATTACCAATAGAGTTTAATGGGTCTTACGACCATAGTTGACTAATGATGCTTTCGGGAAACGCACCCCAGGCCAGATGCGTAGATTGTCTCAACTTCTGATATGCTTTGGTGGACACAGTAGAGGTAATGTGGTCACTAAGCAACATATCTCACATTGGATTACAGATGCTATCATCCTCTCTTATGAGGCTCGCAGAATGGCTTCGCCTCTAGGGGTCAGGGCCCAGCGAGGGTTGCAAAATGTTTGTGCTAAGGCAGACTGATCCTCTCCGTACACATTCATCAGGTTCTACAGTTTGGACACAGATTCAACCCCAGGATCTCGAGTCCTTTAGGCTTGACCAAAGTCCTGTCTGTGCTCAACCATCGTCTGTGCTTATACACAGCCTTGTTGACAGGCTCTGTTAACTTGGGTGTGGCGACATTGGTATTAAATTGCCCATAGCGTCAACATTATGACGTAATGTCGAAATTCCACTCTGAAGGAGTCTCAGGTTACATATGTTACCCGGTTCCCCAAAAAGGTAACGAGATGCTGTGTCACGTTGTCATGCCTCCGTTATGCCTGTGTGTCTTCTTTAGAAAATTACAATCTGTCGACACGCATTTCTGCTGTCTATTTATGGACTCTGTGTTGGCTACGTCACGTCCATACGTTTTGCCAATCAGATTGCCATGTGTAGACACGGAAGCGTTCCCATACCATCAACACCATAACGCAGCATCCCATTCCCTTCTCGGGGAACCAGATTACATACGTAACCTGAAATGTTTTCTTTTCATCAACATCAATATATTACAGTATTTTTTTTCCAATTAATGTGTATCTTAGGTCCTTTAATCTCCTCTACTGCCATAGCTAAATCATTTTACATGGCCCTGTAGGGTGAAAAAACTACACATTTTTTTCACAGCGTGTACTACTGTGTATTTAACCTGGTTATCTGTGTTTTTCAGTTTGGTTCAGGATCTTCACTCTGGACCACTCTATGCGACCAAAATCAGAGATAGTTTATGTCTCTATGTATGTAAGTAAGAAAGTTCTATTTTTATTTTGTACCTATAATATGCTTCTCTACAGATCATATAATGAGCACTAACACTATCAGGTTTCCACTACTTTGGTCTGGTTCGGTGCCCTCCCTCCCTCCCTCCCCGCTAAATGTGGCCATGTGCTTTCATGTTGTAATGTTTTGTCTTGTGCTGTGTAGCACCCGGCTTTTTTTTCATTGGCCACATGTTCATGTTGTCATGTCTTGTGTGAACACACAGTCGATGAGTGCTCTCATTCGCTGTGTGTTCGTTTCATGTTTTGTTTGAGCACGTTTTGTAATTAGGTGTGTTCAACATCGGCTGCGGCTAGATGTAACCGATCGGCGAGAGTTGCCGAGTGCAGTCAGGGAGAAGCTGAAAATGGAGCCGTCAAGTCAGACACTTTCTGCTTCCTGTAGTGACACTTGTGCTGTGTTTGCATACTTTATTGCAGATGAAGTGAAATAAATGCAATATTTATCAAATACACAGATGTTTCAGAGACATTTTCATTCAATACAGTGGCTGTTTGTACAAGAATAAAGTTCAACAATATGCCTATACTATTCAAATCTAATGTAGTGGGGTCTACGTTTTTTTATGAGCTTTATTTTGATAAACATGACACAATGTAACATAGTGACTACATGAAAAGAACTTTTACTGTAATAAAAATACAGATTTGTGAGCATTAGTGGAACTGAAGGTGTCCGAATAAACACAAAACGTGTTTGTGTCTTGCGGTGAATCCGACCAATCGTGGAACAACTGTGTCGCCATCAGAGCCTGTGCAGTCGCTCTTGAGAAGCTGCGTCAGCTGAGTCCTCCGTCTGCTCTCAAATCACTCTTGTGGTACTTTGATGCCATATGTCACAGTGACGTGGCAGTGACGTTTTATTTCTAAGATTATCTCATGTAATAGGATTCTTTCTGCAGCTTAAATTCTCACCATCATTTATTGAGCAAATTAAGAAATTGGCATGGCCTACCTAACTGACCTTTATCTATGTCCTCAGAATGCTGATGGGAACAAAATCAAGAAATCAACGTACAAAGTTACAGATGGCATACTGTCAAAGGTCTACCACATCCCTGATATTTCAAAGTACAGTCAATCTCATTTTCTATCATCGTAAAAGCTGTAGTATAAAATCTGTGATGCTTATGGAAATAAATATTAGCATGCTGTTCAGTCTTTTAAGATGACTCCATTCTGAAGCTGCTGTATTTATATCAGCCCATATACAACATTTTAATTCAATCTCTCCAGACCTGGTGTATGGAAGATTACAGCACATTACAAAGGTGACGAGAAAAATCCTGCTGTGTGTGAATTCAAGGTCCAGAAATTTGGTAAATGAAATTATACTAGATATGGACATTCACATATTTTCCTACTATTATAAATATCTATAAAAAATTTTTACAGATATTGTATTGAATCTAACTCAAATACAATGGATTTTTGTCAGTTCTTCCCAGCTTTGGGGTTTCTGTTCAGTCGGAGAAAGCCTTTCTGCTCGTGAATGCAGAGACATTCACATTCACCATTCAAGCCTCGTAAGTTTACATTCAGATCAAACAAATACTCTTAAAGGGATAGTTCAACTAATAAAAGAATTCAGTCATTATTTACTCATCCTTATGGCATTCCATACCTGTATTTTGAGGTGAATTATACCTTTAATGGTATCAATATGAACTTACTAAATTTGAGAAAGCAGAATTTAATTTATTTATTTATTTATTGTTTTTTTTTTTTTAATCATTTGAAAGATACACATATGGCAAGTCCATTGATGGTGGTTTCCACTGTCGGTTTGGGATGAAAAAGGATGAGTCAGAGAATAATGCTGGAGAAATCGAATTCATCAAAGGACTGGAAAAAACAGGATCTGTGAGTAGAAACCATCATCTATTGAATCTCCAAGATGAGTATACTCATAGATTCAAGTTCAAGTTCGGTTTATTTCTAGAGCACATTTAAAAACGGCCGCAGGCAGACCAAAGTGCTGTACAACAGTAAGGAATACACACAAAATGAGCAAAATAACAGTTAAAAAACAGTTTTAAAAAATAAAAAAATTATATACTAAAAGCCTAAGAGAAAAGATGAGTTTTAAGACAAGATTTGAACTCAGATAAAGTGGAAGCCATTCTAATAAATTAGGAAGATTGTTTCAAAGAGTGGGGCCAGCCACTTCAAAAGCTTTATTACCCCTTGGCTTTAGGTGGGTTCTGGGGATCTTAAGGAGGACTTTGCCATCCTAACTTAGTCCTCTCACAGGTGTGTAGGGGTGAAGTAGGTTAGTCATATAAGAAGGAGCTAGATTATTTTAAGATTTATACACAAGTAGTAAGATTTTATACTCAATTCTGTAATGGGTAGGCAAACAGTGTAGGGATCTCAGAAGGGGCGTAATGTGATCGAATTTTTTACGTCCCTTCAGAAATCTAGCTGCAGCATTTTGGACTACTTGTAGTCAAGAAATTTGGGTCTTTGAGATGCCGTAATAGAGGGAGTTGCAATAGTCCAGCCGAGATGTAATGAGGGCACGGATTGCAACCTCTAAAGAGCCCTCTGAAAGGAAAGATTTAATTTTAGAAAGAGAACGAAGATAGAAAAAACTAGAACCAACAACAGCGCTGATTTGTTTGTCAAATTTCAAGCAGTTGTCAATTACCACACCCAGATTCTGCATGTGGGGAGAGATAAAAGACTTTAATGACTCAAGATCAATTTGATTTTGTGTTCTGGAGTCAGAAGGGCTGAAGACAATAACTTCCGTTTTATCTGTGTTCAAGAAAAGAAAATTTTTAGAAAGCCATAATTTAACATCGTCCAGACACGCTGATAGAGTATGTAGAGCACACTTGTTTTTCCTAGTTACAGGCAGGTAGATTTGCATTAGGAAATGCCATGTTTCCTACAAATGGAACCCAGAGGAAGTAGATATAGAGAGAAAAGGGTGGGTGCTAAAATAGAACCCTGAGGTACACCACAAATTAGACTGCCTAAGGAGGAAGATTACTCATAGATCACTCTTTAATATTCTTTGGTGTTTTCCTCTTTTTAGGTGAAAGGAGGCCATGCTGAGATTACAGTTAAAATTTCAGATATCAACCAAAAACTGAATTCAACATTAGAAGATTTGGCAGTGACTCGGGCCCAATTCTACATTGCTGTCACAGTCACGGATATTTTAAGTAATCAATCATGAAAAAAGAAATGAAATTGTTTTTGTCAGTTAATTAAAATTTAAAAACTAAGGGCCAGATTTACTTACAGTGTGCGTTAAATATATCTCTAGATGTCACAATTTATATCAATGGTAATCAATGGCAAATACATATTTTATGGTAAGTAATGTATTAAAATTTCATATGTTTAAAGTTCTGTTACATCTGGTAAAAAATATTTTTTGCCCCATTTTTTTTCTTTTGGCGTTAAAAAACTACTGTCGGGATTTACTAAAGACATACAGTAAAACATTGAAAAGTCATGGACAGTTATTTTTGAGGCTGACCTTACAGCATGAGTTTCCCTTTTAAGATGAAATATATATGGGAGGAGAGTCTTTAAATAAATCCTGCAATGTGATTTGCTAAGGTTTGTGGTAGTATTTAACACAGAAATAAAGCATGTCTTAACCTATTTTAGAACTTTCCACTCCCATTGTCCCTTTTATGGGATTGCAGTTTTATGCTAATTTGCTCTGTTTAGTAAATCTGGCCCCAAAAATGCAAGATTATCTGAACAGACTATTGATTAAACAGATAAACAAATGTCATTTCTCTGTATGTGCTATGTAATGTTAAAATGCCTAAAGATCTGGATATAGTTAAAATTTACAACATTTCTTAGTTGATGTTGACGTACTTGACCTAAAATGACTGTGCACCTCAAGGTGGTGAGGTACAGGAATCAGCAGCTTTCCTTCCCATTGTTTTGAGTCCATACAATGTGGATCTGTCTCGGACAAGATTGTTTTACACACCTGGATTTCCCTTTCAAGCTGTGGTAAAGAAAACACTTCTATTCACAATACAAAGCATAATGATACTGTCAGTCATTGAGGATTATGCTTGCAGTAATTCATAACGGTAGCTTTCACTTTATAATAATAACATTTTGCTGATGATTTTGTGGTAGTATACCAGTGGTTCCTGTTTTTTGACTAGGTCACAGTCCGTCATCCAAATGGTTCCCCAGCTGAAGGCATTCAAGTGAACTTAGATGTCTCAAGCACAGAAGAAAAGTCAAGAAATATTAAAACTAATGAAGAGGGAATCGCATTTTACACTTTCAATGTGAAAGGAAGGCCATCTTCCATTTCAGTGCAGGTTAATACATCCAAAGAATAAAGCTAATAATTGTCAGGCCTGTTTCACACTGCTGGCAAAAGCAGTGCATTTTATTTATTTACTATTGTATGTATTTACTAATATGTATTAAGTTGATTGTGTGTGCAATGTGAAACAGGCCTACTTTAAATATATATACTTTCATTTCCTATATTGTATATAATACTATACTGTATATTTTTGACCTATTTATTTCAACAGGCAACAGTGGATAGTTTCAAATCAACAAAAGAAGTGCGCCCAGTGAAATCTACAAAGAACAGCTTCCTGTATCTGAGTGTGACTAATAAAATCCTGTCATCAGAAGAGTCTCTAGATGTTACATTTCATGTCAAGGGCAATCCAGTAGATAGGCAAATATATTATATGGTAAATAATGTATTAAAATTATATATATTTGAAAGTGAATGTTTTTATATACCTGAGAATCCTGAGAAATGTGTGCATCTCTTCAGATTGTCAGCAGAGGCATACTGAGAAGAGCGAGCTCTGTTGCATCAGGTTCTGTTGTAAAAATATCCATCCGTATTAGCCCAGAGATGATCCCTTCCTTCAGAGTTATCACCTTTTACTATGACACAGATGGTGACATTATTGCAGACTCAGTGTGGGTAGATGTAAAGGACAGGTGTGAGGGAAAGGTAAACAGACACTAAAATGCTTTTGAATGCTTTTTAACAGCTTACAATATTTTAGTTATTTTATGTTAAAATTATACAGTACAGTAAAAAAATCTTGCCAAATGTTTTCTGCTTTCCAATCTCCTGTTTAGCTTGAGATAAAACTGAATCGCAATCAGAATTATCAGCCAGAAGATTCAGCTGAGCTTGACATTGATGTAGGAACACAGAATGCAAAAGTGGCCTTACTAGTTGTGGACAAAGCCATTTATGCCCTGGGTTCTCAAAACAAACTCACTCCAAAACAGGTGTGTTGTACTGTCTAATAATACCTATTGGTTTCTGAAAATTCGATATATCAGATATAGATATAAGATAAGCTCAAATCTATTCTTGTTCTTGTTCTTTTGCTGTTTCTCATTTTTCTGTGTGAAGGTGTTCGCCTCCATGCAGTCTTACGATCTGGGGTGTTCGTATGGTGGTGGAGAGAACACAGCTGCTGTTTTTAATGATGCTGGTCTGGCCTTCATCTCGCACTCGACCACAGTCCGTTCAATGATGAGAAAAGGTGCCAAATGATTCCAAACTCTTCTCTATTTCAGTACATGAGAAATGGTAACCTAATGGAACTTTTCTGTTTTTATTTTCAATCTGGGCATACTGTAAAAAGAAACAGACTGGTACTGTGCTAATGCCTTTAAATGAAAGAGTTGTTACAATATGCAAATAATATTTTCTGATTCATTGTACTTCTAGGTTTCAGCTGCGAGTCTGGCTTTAGACGCAACAAACGCTCTATAGATATTCAAACAGAAATGGCTAAAAAAGGTATAGTATTATCAGTTGAATATTTGATTACCTTTTGTATCAATTCTCAAAGCTCATCTGAGTCAGTGTCATTTTAGTATTATTTTTATATAGTATTATAGTATTAATTAATAATTTGAATTAGCTTTCATTTTTATATTTTCAGGTTTATTTTTCTTTTTAATGTTATGTGCTTTTGTCACTTTCATTATTATTTTTAAAAAATTATCTTTTTATTTTCATTTTATTGTTTTAGTCATTTTAGTATTTTAACAATAACAACACTGATGTGTCTCATTTTAATCTCAATTTTTCAAGTACGATTTATTTCTATAGGGGCAAATTAAAAGTCTGTCTTTATATACAGTTTATATTTTCTCTTTTTTTTCAATTATTGTTGCTGTACACAGTGGCACACATGACCTGGAAATGCCTCTGAAGATGTGTAATTACTCTTAACTTCTGCTCATCACTTTTATCCTGTAGAGGCTGCATTTAAGAAAGCAGAATTGCAGAAATGCTGTCGCCATGGTTTCACCCTGATTCCTATGAAGTTTACTTGCGAGGACCGAGCGAAAAGAGTGAGCAAAACAGAAAGCAAAGATTGTGTGGATGCCTTCCGAGAGTGCTGTGAGTTTGCAACCAAGCTAAGAGACAAAAAGAGGAAAGAGGACCTGAAGAAAGGGCATGGCAGAAGTAAGTATAGCATCTTAATGAAAAGCTACCATGCACAAGTCATAAAAATGCCATCAAAGGCTTTTGTAAATTCAGGGGTGCAACAATCTGTGCAATGAAGACATCTGATTTTGTTTTTCCCACAAATTATTCTTTATTATTTAATTTCCACAGCTGCTGATTCTAATGAAGTTGAGGAATTCTTTGACTCTGAAACACAAACAATTCGCCGATATTTCCCTCCAAGCTTTGAGTTTAAGCAGATGGATGTGAAAGGAAAAGTTAGGTGAGTAGGTTCTCTGTCTCTAAAATAGGCATATATAAATGTTACATTTAAGTGATGTGAAAGTCCAACTACACGCGACAAAAGGTATCTTTTCCATGTTAATCGGAGTTTTTGTCCTATCAGCCGCGACGGCGACACGCTACGATTCTATTTCAGAAACGGTTTCTATTTCTCTCTAGAACAGCAACACAAAGTATGGCAATGATAATACCAGGTACTGTTTATGTGCTTTATTTAATGTTAAAAGCGTCTAATGTGAGTTTGAATATCATTCGGTGTTTCCAGCTTTTTAGCTGTAATGAAAACAACACTGGCTAATTCACCTCAGATATTGAAAATAAATAAATGGGCACAAGAACGTTCAAACTGTCAACTCAGTGCGCACAAACATGTGTATTCTATGACAAAGATTATTTCAGTCACTCCATATGTACTTAAATAATGTTTAAATGGTGTAATATTTATGAATTTTACTATGTAGGCTACTTACCCATTTCATTATGTCTGCTGTGCTCTTGCCAAGAGAGCCCGCCCACACTCTCTTCTGATTGGCTGTAGTTTTTGATTGATTTTTATCGCTTCTCATTGTCGCGTCGCGTCTAGTGTGGATAGTCAAACTGCTTGTCGCTGGAATCTTATCGCATCGCGTGTAGTTAGGACACAGTAGGGAAAATATCATACATATAAATTTATTACAATATAAAATGTTTACATTGAGTTTCCTTTAAAACAGTGTTAAGATTTACAAGGGTCTTGTATAATGATTTAACTGCCTTTAACTGTCTTTCTTCCAGACACACAATCCATTTACCCCACTCTATTACAACATGGGAGATCCAGGCTCTCAGCTTATCTCCATCCCATGGTAATTTTCCCTCTCACTGCTATCAAATTTAATGTCAACCTACCAATGAACTAAGCCTTTTACTTTTATTGCTTACAGGTTTTTGTGTGGCGGAACCTGTTGACCTACTTGTATTTAAGCCAGTGTTTATTTCCTTGAGGCTTCCCTATTCGGTCAAACGCTTTGAGCAACTGTCTATAGTTGTGGTGATCTTTAATTACGGAAAGATGGATATGGAGGTTTGTTTAAATTAATTTTTCAGTTGTTGAAAAATTAAACTGTAAAAAGTTTATATGCAGTTATTAATTTATTTCTACTTGTCCTTTTTAAATCATTATAACAGTATTTGTTACATTATACATTGTAATACAGTAGTTAGGGTGACCAGACGTCCCGTTTTTCCCGGGACAGTCCCGTATTTCAGCTCTATTTTTAGTGTCCCAACTTATTAAGAAAATATCATGTTTTGTCCCGTACATTAATGTCAATCAAATAACAAAATATGTTAAATAAATGTATAATACATGGTAAAAAAAAAAACTGTATCTTAAAAACAAGTTTATTTAATTTGTATCTCTATTGTATTTGTCGTATTGTTTGTAAATTTCCTTTTTTATAGAAATTTATAATAATTATATATATATATATATATATATATATATAGGCCTATAAAATCGTGAAATTGCAAATAAAATGGTCATATTGCCCACCACTTGCTCACCCGCCTCGTATTCCACCATGAGAAATCTGGTCACCCTAACAGTAGTAGAATAGTAGATAAATGATTTCTGAGATTAATATATATTCTTCATCACTTTCATGGTCAGCTTGTTGTGCAAATGAAACAAGTGGATGGTCTTTGTTCACCCGGGTCAGCATCTTCATCTTCCACTGTCAGAATCAGTCTAAAGGAAAAGTCATCTCAAACTGTAACTTTTCCTGCTGTTCCCATGGTAATAGGCCAAATCCCTATCACTATTGCACTTTATGAAGATGATGAAGAAAAAACAAAAGTGGATGCTATTCAAAAGATGCTCTTGGTTGAGGTAAGGGGAAGTGGAATGACAAAATACCCAAATTTATGCCATATCCTTTGTTTGGAACAATTGGATTTCAGTGATTCTAAAATCTATCTTTTGTCTTTCTCTTTATGTCTCAGAATGAGGGAGTGGAAATCAGAGAAGAGAAGACTTATTTTATTAATCTGAATGGTGAGATTGTTAGCTATCGTTTGATCGCCCATTACAGATTCAGATATACACATATTGTGGCTGTTTTTAAAAGCTTTGTCAAAGTTTGTGACATGGTAATCTCAACGTGTATAAAAACTTGAACTCTGTTCATCAGGTAGAAGTGACCGGCGCTTCTTTATCGAGGGATTTTTCCCAAACAACACCGTTCCTGAAACGGATGTCAACCTGTTTGTCAAACTAGAAGGTCCAAAGCAACATGTTTAAAAACTAAGTTGTTGTGAATGCTTTCAAAATAATTATCATTATTTATGGGTCGAGGTCAAACCTAATAATATTTATTGAAATATATATTTTTTATGCAGAAGAAGCATTTGCCCAGTCTACTGCTGTTCCATTACTCTCACCATCCAAAGTGGAAAATCTGATCCGGGCACCGAAAGGCTGCGGAGAGCAGACTATGATCTTCATGTCTCCAACTGCTTTATCAATCCGCTACCTGGACAAAAGCAAAAGATGGCTGGAACTGGAAGCAGGATCCAGAGACAAAGCATTAGATTTCATTGAGCAAGGTTTAGTGTACCTGTATGACACAACACAATCTCATGACAATTTGAAACTATATGACGTTTTAGCTGATTGGTGGGTAAATCATATGAATTCATATCTCATTCATACGATTTCGTATGATCTGCTTATGCCCCAGTGATGGGTATGTTAAGGGGTGGGGTAAGGTGTGGACCTTCACGCGTACCTACTTTTTTCTAATCATGTCCCTGCTAATTCATATAAAATTTCCACTTCGTAACTTCATAAAATAGTACGTTTTCCTGTGAGATTAGGTTGTTACTGTATGTCACATAAGAGATTTAAAGATACATTTTTAAAAATGCCAATCCAATGGACCTCAGTCTGGGTAGATGTCATGTTAAGACAAATCAAAGCAAGCTGTGAAGGATACAAGTATAGTACAGTCTGTTCAAGGTTCTAAATCTGCCTACTAAGGAATCTGAAAAAAAAAAAAAAAAGTCTTTAGAATTTTATCTACAGAAGTAAGAAAATCATATGGGTTTGAAATAAAAGTGAAAAATTAATGACAATTTTTACTTTTGAGTGAATTTTCTTCAGTCAGCATCAAATATCCCTCACAGCCCAGTTTGCATTAACAAAAACATTACATATAACCTCTTTCCTGACTAAGGTCTATGATTTAACACAGTTTTTGTCAGGCTGTACCCTGTGACTCTAAATGTTTGTGGTGTCATTTTATTCTGGCAGCTTATGATCGAATTTTAACATTCAAAAAGCCTGATGGATCTTATGGAGCTTGGCTACACCATCCGACAAGTACCTGGTAAATGAAAAATAAAGTCATACAAATGTTTCATGCAAATGAATGCAGCACTTGCCACATCCCATATCTATTTTACACAATAAAATATTCTTTTTTAGATTTTGAGTCCTAAACAATTTGAAGTATCAGATGGCTTCTCATTTCTCATAGGTTGACTGCGCTGGTGGTGAAAGTGCTGTCTATTGTGGCTGATCGACAGATAGAAACTCTTGAACAGCAAGGAACAACAGAAAGGTTGATTTCACAGGAGGACATCCGCCAAGCAGTCACATATCTGATTAAAACACAGAGCTCAGATGGATCCTTCACTGATGCTAATCCAGTCTATCACAGGGAAATGCAGGTCTGAATGCCTCCCATCATTTGCCAGTAAACCAAGGGGTTTTGCAAAAAGCTTTACCCTGTCAAACATTGCAAAATAGTATAAACAGGAATTGCATTCCTGTGGTACTGCATTAATTGTGCTGATATTCAGTGTTTTTGTTGTAGGGAGGTATTGGAGGAGTTGAACAAGATGCCTCTTTAACAGCTTTTATCACGATAGCCCTCAAACATTCCCTCCCTTTCTTGGACAGAGAAATAACCAATGTGGTAAGAACCAGTGATTGCATCATTTACACTGGCCTCAAGAAGTATTTGGACACTTAAGCCACAATTTACGGCACAACTAAGAGGATATGGTGATGAAAAAAATATGAGATGGCAGGAAAATTATATTTTAATGCTTATGCATTCGCTCTTCTCACAAAAGCATTAAAAAAAGCATTATTTTATCACCAGTTTTGCATTCACTCTCAATATACAAAACTTTTGTGAGTGAACCCAAAGTTTCTTAGAGAAACAAAAAACTTTTTCAAGAGAACGCAAAGTGTGAGGGGAATGCAAAAGCATAAAAATATCTTATTTCCATGTCCCCTTAGGGGCTCTGTAAAAATGTGAAAATATATTTGCATTATATAACTAAATATCAAAGCAAGTGGCTTTTTTTTTTCTTTCTTTTTTTTTTTTTTTTTTTTTTGAAGGAAATATAGCACAGACACATTTTTTTAATGTAAAATTTAAAGCATTTCACTAAAAGAAGTTTGTTAGATTTCAAAATATGAATAAATATTGTCAAAATAAAGGCAAAAAGTCTTAGCTTCCGTCTATGTGGCTTTGAGCCCTTTTGTTGAGGATCGTGACTCGTGTTTCACGGGACTCATACCCCAAATGCTCCACATCATAAGTACAATGCTGTACTAAGTGAGCTACCAAGCATGTTTACAACATCAAAGCTATAGGCCTACATATGGACCTAGTTATGTGATGCAAACGTCAAAACTAAATCATTCATTATGGTAAGTGTAGCTAAGTAGCTATTGTGCAAGGAACCGGATGAAAAAAAAAAATCTTTATTACTAATTATAAATTGCCCCTGTAATTATAATTTGTTTCAAAAGGAGCAAAAGTTGTTGGTGTTTTACTGCCTCTAGTGTTCATTTCAGCTGGAAACTGCAGTGAAATGTATGTATAAGTACATTTTTGCAGTTTTGCAAAAGAGTTACGTATTTCCCATTAGCTTGGATTGACAGAAAGGCTGTATTAGACCCTGATAAAAGAATACAATGTTTTAATAAAAAAGGAAACCAAATACTCAAAATACTCTTTTAATGCTCATAGAAAGAAAGCATCTCTCGTGCCACCAACTTCCTCCTTAAACGGGTTGATGACCTTAAAAGACCTTATGCTTTAGCCATTACGGCGTACTGTTTGTCAACCTGCCTCACTGAACAAACTCAAGCAATGTCAGCATGGAGGAAACTCAAAAGTTTTGCAAAACCAGGTATCATACCAAGTATTGACTTCTTTATGGAAGTGTTCATGACTTTAATCATTCATTTTAGTCATTGATTAATGTATTTCTGTGAATTCTTTTCTCTCACCTGGTCAACTGAACTGGTAAGCTGGAGAGTGTCTTGTGTGGCAAGATGATGACAATATGCGACTGGTAAACGAGGTTAAAGGTAATCGTGTGCCCCCTGGAATGGCGTTAACAGTAGAGACCACCGCATACGCTCTCCTGACTGCACTAGCACAAAATGACTTAATAACAGCACATGCTGCTGCATGCTTCTTGTCTTCACAAGAGAACTATGCAGGAGGTTTCAAATCAACACAGGTAAGCCTAATGAGACTGAATGAAACTGTATGTATGTTACTTTGATTACAAAGAGTATTTGGAGGAATTGTAAAATGAGAACACTATTTTATTCCATTCAAACACACTTTAGGACACTATCATCGCTTTGGAAGCCCTCTCAGAGTATGCACTGAGAATACCAGACACCCCCATCACTATAGTCAATGCACAGTTCACCGTTCCAGGAAGGTCTGAGATGGAGAAGCTGCATTTGGACAAACATGAAAAGAAAGTGGAAACAGAATTAAAGGTAAACAGTTTGAACCTGTGGCTGGGTAATATAGCCAGATAAGCTATTGCTGCTTGAAAGTTTGTGAACCCCACTGGGAAAGCTTCTATTGTTATATAAAATACACAAATTATTATAAAATCTTTACTAAAACCCCATTTCATAATAAAAACATTTCAAGTGAATGAATGTCAGAATTGTATGGAAGATACAGTGCAGCAAATATATATTAGATATAACGTGTTCACTTTATGGGAAATTGTGTGAAATAGAAAAAAGTAATTATTATTCTTTTTAAATAAAAATAATTAATGTAGGTTCAATAATGTGGGTAAATAATTGGGACACTGACACAAATCTAACAAAATGGCTAAGGAGAATGAAAGATTGAAGTCAAAATTCTGTCCTAAATCCAAAATACTGTGGCATGACACACACATATACCTACAAGAATGGGGGTGTATAGAGTACTGTATATTGAAAAGAGGATATTGAGGACATAATTTGGCCTTCTGTACTCAAGGTGTCACTGTAAGTTCACATGTTCTTATAAACATAGTTTCACCATGACTTTCAATTATCTTAGTTTTATCTTAGTATTTTTTTTTTTTTTTTTTTGTCATGCTAATCTGTTTATCATGTCATCTCTTTTGTCTTTCCAGAGACTAGTAGGAAGAGAAATAGATGTAAGCCTTTCAGGAGAAGGAAGAGTTAAGATGAAAGTGAGCAGTTTAAAAAATATCTCCATAGTGTGTATTTTATATCCTTTCCATTGAAACTCTAAGCTGCGTTGGCGCTACGGGAACGCTTCTGCATTACCGGTGTGTGAAGCAGGTGTGAAAACACAGCAATCCTGATTGGCTGTCGTGAGGTCAGGTGATGTAGCGTAGCGTGTCCATAAAGACCATAAAAGGGCACCTACGTCACAGAATCCCCAGCTTCTTTGTCTTCAGGAAGCCACTTGTCTGTTGCATTTGTGTGATATCGTTCGTCATATTGTTTGTCTCACTTTGTGTTTAGACAGTATGGCAAGCAGAAATTCAAAGATTAGGAGTTTTGCTCCCACTTTATTATGGGGGGATGACACACATGATCTGTATGTTATGTGTTTGGGAGCGGAGCATGTTCAGCCAGCACTCAAAGAGGCTGACTGTCCTTTTTGTGAGTGTTACGCGATAGAGGAAGCTCCATGCTCCAAGCTCCATGATGGCTCTCTTCTTGAGCAATCAGAGTCAGGCATTTGCACCTCATAGTTTAGGTCCCGCATTTGCTGAGGCAGCTTAGTGGCTTCAATTATGGGGATTGCAATTGAGTTGGCAGAGGCGGAACTTGAGACGGGTGTTCCCCTATCTCTTGTCCTCTCTACTGACTCTGAAAGCAACCTTGCAGCTCAGATCCCTCATTTGCTGACGTGGATTATGCTTGCAGTTTGAAGTGAAAGTAGACAGGTGTCCACCTTTGTCTCTCCAGCTGCGTGCAAGGGGTCCCGAGATGTTTTAGTAAAAGAAAAACAGAAAAAATCAGTTATTCTAAATGTACCGTCTAAAAAACAACTTGTCTGGTTTGTTTACTGACTGCATTTGACTATGTGAGTTAAATGTTAAAATGTATCTAGCTTTGAAGAGTTGGATATATATATATATGTGTATGTATACAGTATATCCAGCTCTGCATCAAGGTGTCTTTCTTGTCCATATAAGGTGCATAGGTCTGAGGCTGAAAAGTGTGATATATTCAAGTCAGAGAACCACTTTTCTAGGGGCTGCATGGGACTCAACCACCATGCAGGCATGTCGATCTTTGCCATTATGCAATATTTCGGGGCATGCAAATCTGGAAGCAGGCATACTGTCGTGGCAAGGGATGAGGCGTGGGGAAATCCACTTTCAGGTGGTGGAATTCATATGGCAGAGGTACAGCCAAGAGGAATTTGTCTTGTTCGCCTCCGAGGAGTCGATCCATTTTCCCCTCTGGTTCGCCCTCACACCTCCAGCTCCTTTGGGACTGGGCGCCATGGTACAGACATGGCTGATGCTTAGTCTGTACACCTTTCCTCCAATAGCTCTGTTCCTGGGAGTTCTAATGAGGGTTCGCCAAGACCGACTGCACCTATTATTAGTGGCTCCATTTTGATCAGCCCAAGTCTTGTTTTAGGATCTAGTGTCTATCCTGTATGGCACTCCTTGGGAGATTTCTGTCCAGAGAGACCTCCTGTCTCAAGTGCAGGGGTCAATCTATCACCCCAATCTGGAGATCTAGAAACATTTGGTCTGGCCCCTGAGGGGCACCAGCTCATAGATTCCAGTCTCTCAACTAAGGTTGTTGAGATGATTCTGAGTTCCAGAGGTCCCTCTACAAGAAAATTGTATGCCCTAAAATGGCCACTCTTTGAGTCATTGTGGTTGAAAAACACCACTTGAACCCTTGAATCCAATTGGTACAGTGCTGGAGTTCCTCCAAGAGTGCCTCTCGGCAGGGTTAGCCCCTGCTGCCCTTAAGGTATACATGGCTGCTATTTCCCCTAGCTACCAAACTTCGAGCTTAGAGCTTTTTTGGGGAGGCACCCCTTGGTGTCTCCATTTTTTCATGGTGTCAGGCGGCTGAGGGCTATCTGCAGGCAGCGAGTTCCTTCTTGGGACCTTTCTCTGGTCTGGGAAGGTTTATTCCATTTCAACCCTTAGAGTCAGCCTCCGAGTAGTTACTGCCTCTTTAAGTTAGCATTGACTTTGTTTAGAAGAGCAGGAGATCTGCAGGCCCGTTCAGAATAGCCTCCTCCGATTTTGCACACCAGACTAGATTACATTCAAAACATGCTTGGTGAGTCCTGCCTTTTGCGACTACTCATTCAGTCATACTTCAGGCCTTCTTCCTTCGCTGTATGAATCACCAGAGCAAGAAAAGCTTTGTCTAGTCACACTCTTAGGATTTACATCCACTGCTCAGGCCAGTGGCATAAATCCACTCAATTATGGGTCTGCTTGGAGGTCGCAGCAAGGGGTCTGCAGTCACCTAACAGTGCCATTTGAATTGGATAACATATGCAATTTCTCTGACTTATGAGGTCCATGGAATGGCTTTGCCTCAAGGTGTCAGAGCTCGTTCCACTTTGGCTGAGGCACTATCCAAAATCCCTGAGAGCATCCCCTTGTAGGTGGAATTTGGGCAAATCTCGACATTGTGTGCTAGATTTTCTTTGGGGCTCTTAGGGGGCGCCTCTACTCATCCCGCCACCCTTGGTGATTCTTGAGGTGCAGTCTATTGATGTTCCCATAGCATCAACGCTATGACACAGTGTCTCATTCCAAGATGAGTTGACATATATATATCACATTTTAAATATATTAAAATAGAAAACAATTAATTTGTAATATTATTTCAAATATTGCTGTCATTGTATTTTTGATCATATAAATGCTGATATATACATATATTCTGTTTTGCTACTGTAGGTGGCAAAGGCATATTATGCTCTTAAGGAAGACTCCAACTGTGCTGATTTGTCAATAAATGTGACTGTAAAGGGAAAAGTGGAATACACAAGTGAGTTATGGAATATCTTTGGCAGAATTCAGGCCTAATTTAACTATACATTTAACTTTATTCATATATTCATATCTAATTTATGCAGATTATTAGATATAATATACATATATTATGTCACAGTGCAATAACTGCAATTATTCTTACTTTTTTTTTTTAGCTGAAGTACAACAAACTTACAGTTACTATGATGACTATGAACAGGCAGAAGAGAGGAATGAGGAGGAAGATCTCCCCCAGTCGGGCATTGAGTGGTTTGATGCTCGCAGCAGACAAAGAAGAGACACCACTCAAAACACGCAAAATGATGTGGTCTATACAGTGTGTGTCAGGTGAGAAAAAAGTATTTGGACAAACATCAGTCAACTCAATCATAATCTGCTGTTTTGAAGGGTATTATCATAATCTTGCATAATCTTGTTATAATCATAAACTATATCAGGGGTTCTCAACTCTGGCCCTCGAGATCCACTTTCCTGCAGAGTTTAGTTCCAACCATAATCAAACACACCTGAACAAGCTAATCAAGGTCTTCAGGATTACTATAAAGCATGGGTCTCCAACCCTGCTCCTGGAGGGCTACTGCCCTGGAGATTTCAGCTCCAACCCCAATCAAACGCACCTGAAGCAGCTAATCAAGGTGTTCATGGCTGCTTAATAATTACAGACAGGTGTGTTGGAGCAGGGTTGGAACTGAAGTCTGCTGGACAGTAGCCCTCCAGGAGCAGGGTTGGAGATCCCTGCTATAAAGGTACAGGCATGTGAGTTTGATCAAGGTTGGAGCTAAACTCTGCAGGAAAGTGGACCTTGAAGGCCAAAGTTGAGAACCCCTGATTTGTATCATCATCATCTGTCTTCTCTCACAGTCACACACAGGGGAGGAACCTGTCTGGAATGGCCATTGCTGACATCACTCTACTTAGTGGCTTTGATGCAATCAATACAGATCTGGAAAAGGTCAACCATAATCTTATCCAATGTATTCTGACTTTATTTTCATTAACGTTTTGGCATGTTTTTCCTTTAAAAGTTTTCTTCTTTTTTTTTTTTTTTTTTTAAATCTTGCACTCTTATATTTAAAAAATATTAAAAACAATATTTGTTCATATAGAATTTATACACTGATGAGCCAAAACACCATATGTTCAGTCACAGGTGTAAATATCATTGACCATCTCCAAACAAGGCCACATGTTAAGGTCTGGGTAGATTAGATGGTAACAATCAGTTTTCATAATCAATGTGTTGGATGCAGGAAAAATGGGCAGGAATAAAAATCTGAGCAAATTTGATAAGGGTCAAATTGTTATGGCAAGGTGACTGCATCAGAGTATTGAAATGGCAAGGCTTGTGGGTTGCTCCCGATCAGCAGGTGTGAGAATTTACCAACAATGGTCCAAGGAGGTACAAACCACAAACTGTGGTGTGACCATCGGAACTGGACCTTGGAGCAGTGGAAGAAGGTCATCTGATCTGAAGAGTCCCATTTTCTATTACATCATGTGGACGGCTGTGTACGTGTGCACCGTTTACCTGGGAAAGTGATGGCACCAGGGGCCCGTTTCAATAAGGAGGTTCAACCAACTCTGAGTTAAAACATGAACTCTGAGTTGACTTACCCTGAAATGGGAAACTCTGAGTTTTCTGTTTCAGAACAGCTAAATTCAATTAGTTCAATCGACTCTGAGTAGGTTGACTCTGAGTTAAGCGCGTGCACCACGACTATGAAAAGCCATCATCAATGGAGCTCCGATATTACGATTCACCATGGCAACAGCACGTGACAAAATGACGTCCGCATACTTCTGAGTCAATGCAAGTTTAATTCTTATCACTGTTATATCAAAGGTGAAAACTGGCAGAACGGTAAGTTATTGAACTAATATTCATTTTCATGGTATCCCACATGCAAAAAAATAAAAAATTTGTGCATTTTTTTTAATTTGCAAATTATGTTCTATTTATCATGTAGGCTAAAAGTAGCAGTTCTTTGCAATAAAATAGTTATTAGATGCTATTTATATTTTATACTGGCAGATGCATACTATTTGCACCTCAGTATTGTAAATTAACAGGATGCAATAATTATTTCATTATTAAACACTTGTTAGGCCATTTACTTCCACATTTAGAACATTTTCTTCATTTTTATTGAAAATAAATGCCTTTCTGATGTGATATGTGATGGGAAAAGGGAGAAGAGCAAGCTCGAAGAAAGGCAGATTCGAACCCAGGCAATCGCGTCACAAGATAGTTCTGCGCACCCAATGCGCTACTGCCTACACCACTGAAGCCATTAATCATGTGCTTTGTTTTTAACTTTGTGTGATATTGGTGGGCGGGGCTACTGTAAATTTGCACTTAGTAATAGACACTCCGAATAATCTTGTTTTCCGTTTGCATTAAGATTATTTTTATTACCACACTGGCAGATATTGATAATTTTACTTAAAGTGAAATGCACTTAATTTAGATCCCCCAGGAAACAAGACTAAATATCTTATATAATTTTCTTATATAGAAAATCCATCTTGATTTAAGAATTTTTAGATATTTGTACTTGAAATAGGACAAAAAAATACTCGGTAAGAAAAGCATTTTTGCAGCATGAATGAATGAAATCACTTGCACTTTAAAAAGGGGGAGGAGACCGAAAGAAACTCTGGGTTTACCGAAGAAAACCTGCTCCTGACCAGGTTAGGTTCACAGAGTAAGTTACCATGGTAACTGGCTCTGAGTATAAGTTACCTCTCTTTCAGAAACGGGCTTGACTTAACCTGCTTTCTCGGGTTTGACATACCTCCCATTCTGAAATGGAAAACCCAGAGTTTCCCTCATTTCAGGGTTAACATACTCAGAGTTCGCACTTAACCTCCTTTCTGAAACGGGCCCCAGGATGCACTGTGGGACGACAACAAGCTGGTAGAGGAAGTGTGATGCCCTAGAAAATATTCTGCTGGGAATCCCTGGGTGCCACCATGTATGTGGACCTAAATTTGACATGTGCCACCTACCTAAACATTGTTGCAGACCAGGTACACCCCTTCACGACAATGGTGTTCCCTGGTGGAAGTGGCCTCTTTCAGCAGGATGATGCACCCTGCCACACTGTACACATTGCTCAGGAATGGTTTGAGGAACATAATGAAGAGTTCAAGGTGTTGCCCTGGCCTCCGAATTCCCCAGATCTCAATCCATTTGAGCATCTGTGGGAAGTGCTGCACCAACAAGTTCGATCCATGGCGGCTCAAGGGTGATGCAAAGGCTTCAGTAGTGTTACATTAGTAGCCCATCTTTACATTAGTAGCCCATAAACGTAAACAAAACCACAACGTAAATCCCAGGCCTTGTCCTCTCTCATCTTACACTGTCGTCACTCCTTTTATTCGTCCAGAGCTCCTCTGAAGGACTTGAGACAGTTTGGCGCAGGTGTTGCTCATAAACATTCGCTCAGCTCCCATGGAATAGTATTCTTATGGCTTGACTTGATTGCATGTAAATGGTTGTATATATGGGTCACGTCAATTTAAAAAGAAGAAAAGAGGGTCGCTCTTAAAAATGTTTGAAAACCACTGCATTACCGCATGACACAAGATGCTTATCCTGCAGCCAATGAGTCTGGTTCAGTGTTTACTGTAGGCTAGTCCTGCAGAGTACCATTCATTCCTCTGAAACCGTCTACCTCTACCAGCTCCACCTGTCAAGATCTGCTACAGGATTTATGTATTTCTATTCAGCATTCAGCAGCAGCATATCTTACATGCTCACAGCAGCTTGTCTGTCTATCTAATAGCAGTAGCAAGTCCATACTTGCTTAACAGCAGCAGCGTAGCAGATCTAGTCTGCTTAGACCAAATACATTAACATTGCCATATTCATTATAAAACTATTTTGAGAGTTGTCATAATTGAAATTATTTAAAATGTGTAATCCTTATCTTTATCCTGTGTTTTAACATTTATTTGTCTGTATCTTATGATGGACTGAGTGGTCTTTCTGCATTTTGCTTGCTTCAGTTGTTTCTATTTTTCTCTAATTTTCTGTAACATTCTCTCCAACAGCTGAAAGACCTGGTGGACAGATATATTTCTCACTATGAGCTCACACGTGGAAGAGTGCTGTTGTACTTCAATGAGGTGACATGAGCACAAACACACAGTCATAGTTAATCACATCTCCCTATTATAAAAATCAAACTTATCTCTCTGTCACCCCTCAGATAGATGAAGGTGAGGCCTGTATAGCATTCGGAGCCAAGCAAAGTGTGCCCATTGAGTTAATTCAACCAGCTCCTGCTACGTTTTATGATTACTATGAACCAGGTAAGCTATTCCTCTTATTTCAATATTGAATAAAGGGGCATAATGTAAATGTCAGGGTGATACATGTAACAGTTCACCACAGCAGAGATTAAGGATGAACCCAATAGCAGGGGGTATTCCAGAAAGCAGGTTATGTGACATACCTGTGTATGTTTAAGGGTAAGTAAGCAGATAACCTCAACTTTCAGTTCCAAAAACAGAGGTAACTTTCAGGGTATGTAAGTAGCCATAGAAACTTACTCTCAGAACATAACCTGCTCCAGAGTGCTCCAGATTCGTCGCTCTGTTGAGAATGTCTTGTGTGTTGACCTTGAACATATTCTGAGTTGGCTGAACTTAATCCCGGATGCGTTTTACTTTTTAATTCATGGTTACAAGTACAACAAGTACATTTGGAGTTGTTACATTGAAACTTTTCTTTAAAATGGTATAAAAGTTAAAAAAAAAAACAAAAAAAAAAAACACACACACATTTGAAACCAACATGAATACAGAGTACTTTTTAAAAAAATTGTTTTAATCTATATTTTCAAAAGTTTTTTCACCCCTTTTATTT
Organism: Mylopharyngodon piceus; assembly: GCA_039654765.1. NCBI lineage: Eukaryota > Metazoa > Chordata > Actinopteri > Cypriniformes > Xenocyprididae > Mylopharyngodon > Mylopharyngodon piceus. The sequence goes on from JBCHWC010000129.1 coordinate 187,083, forward strand.
ATTGTGGATGCTCTGATTTGATATCAATCCCCATCGTTTTCACAGACAGGAGATGTTCTGTGCTGTACAGCGCCCCCAAGAGGAGCAACATGGTTTCTGTCCTGTGCTCAGATGATGTGTGCCAATGTGCTGAAAGTAGGTTCTTAGTAATTCGTTTACCATTCAAACAAACATAAACCCATTTTAAAACCAGTCAGCATCTCTACACTAATCTGATGATTTATTGTAGAATCGGTTTGAGTTTTATGCCATCATAAAATCTAATGGTTTCTGTGTCATCAGGGGGCTGTTTCATAGAGAAGAAAACAATTGAGATGAACATCACCAAAAAGGGCAGATTTGATTATGCTTGTTACCACTCCAACATTGACTATGGTTTGTGACCCAAATTTATACAAGCAAACACTATAATGAAACCTAAAAGATCTTTAACAGTCAAGTATTTTCAATAAAATATTATTAACTCAAGAAATTGAGGGCAGATATGACCTTACTTATTCATTCTTTTTCTGACAGCACTTGAAGTCACTGTGGATTCAGTTACTGAAGAGAGCAACTTTATGTTGTATTCAACAACTGTGAATGTGGTCCTCAGAAATAGTAAGTAATTTTTTATTATTTATCCTGAAAATTAGTGTTGCATGTTTTACAGTAATTATGATGGATACAGATCAAGTCATGAGAATTTTAAAAAATAAATGAAGAAAGGACACTGTGCTGAGCTTGTTATTTTATTAGAAATGCTCAGATAAATTAAGAGTTTAACCTATAAACCTCAGCGGGAGACTTGGACGTTAGCCCAGACAGCACACGGGTGTTTGCCAAGAGAAAGCACTGCAAGGGTGAGCTGAAAGAGGGCGAGACATACCTCATCATGGGTAATGATGGCCCCACCAAAGACTCAAAGGGAAAGTAAGTATATTTAATCATTTAGCGGCTGTATTTTCTATTGAAATAGAAAGTGTGTGCATGCTTTTTTTTTCTAATAGCCTATAGGCTGTATTCTTATCAATAATTATAGTTTATCACTTGCTAGTTAAGTGGTTAAAGAGAAAAACAAATTTTCTCCTTGCCTTTGTCTTTTAACTTATTTTGGGTATTGGTGGGCTTCTGTAAAACTGCTTCATCATATTTTATTCAAGTTTATTTCCTATAATATTTATATTTTATTCATGCATATTTAGTTCTATACTAATACACTTAGTATACAAATAAATATAATTAATTTAAATGGCTTCTTTACTGCTTTATACAATAACATTTAAAAGTTTGGGGGTCAGTACATTTTTTAACAATAATACATTTATTCAGCAAGGATACATTACATTAATCAAAAGTGACTGCAAAAATAACAACAAAAAAAAAAAAATCGATTTCAAATAAAGGCTGTTCCCTTTCGAGGGAATTCGTGCTGCTTTGGAAGTAGCAACACTATGGGAACGCCTCTGCGTGACTGCGTCTTGAAGCACGTGTGAAATCAGTCCAGTGGCATGGCGGGACGTCAGCCCATAGCGTGTGACGTCATGAACAGGAAGCTATATAGCGCACCCGGACCAAACAATGTCAGCTTCTGTGCCTTCAGCAAGCACTCTGTGTGAACTGTCTATCATATTTATTGTTTGTTTGTCCCATAGTCATTTTTCACTCAGTAAAAGTTATAACCAGCATTTTAGATTGTGTGTTCCTCCCTGCCCATGTTACATCACAGGCGTGTATACACACAATTTATGTGTTGTTTTATGAGACCAGAGCATCATTAATGGTGTACTCACACTAGGGACGGTTGCCTCGAACCGAGTGCGATTGTCCCCCCTCCCCACTCCCCCATGGCCTGCACTTATATTGCACTTAATGTTCCGGGCTGGAGCACGCTTACGTCATATATGATGCAACTTTTTGTATGGAAGAAAACAGGAAGAAAAGCACTTTCGCTAAGATACTGATTTCGCCCTGCCATACTTCCTGCATACCTGTGATTGACTTGCTTCAGCCAATCATAAGCTGACATTGTGTGGTCAGGGTGCGCTATATAGCTTCCTGGTCATGAGTCACATGCTACGAGCTGATGTCCCGCCATGCCATTGGATTAAATTCACACATGCTTCAAGATGCAATCACGCAGAGGCATTCCCATAGCATCGCTACTTCCGACACAGCATCTTGTTCCCTTCTCAGAGAACCATGGTTACAGTTACAACCTACAACCTTTTGAAAGTTCTATTCATCAAAGAATCCTGAAAAAAATCTTCACGGTTTCCTCAAACTCACAGCAATAAAATGCAGCCTTGGTGAACATAAGAGACTTCTTAAAAAAAATAAATAAATAAAATAAAAAAATAAAAAAATCTTACTGACTTCAAACTTTTGAATGGTAGTGTACATGTAACATATTCAAATCCACTGTAATACTAGAAAATAACTTTATAATATTGTATTACGGAAATAACTTAATACAAAGTTCTTTATACATGAAAATACTGTATATACAGTAGCTATTCATGAAAAATGTAGGATCCCTTGAATTGACGACATTATATTTCAGGGTCCTTGGCATCAAAAACTTTGAAAACAGCTGCACTAGCATATAGATGACCTTAAAGCTAATAGACATGAACTCTTTCTTTCTCAGCATGCAGTACCTGCTGGATTCAAAGACATGGGTTGAGCAGAAGCTATCATCTTCAACATGCAAAGCATCAGTCAACAGGATTTACTGCAAGGGGCTGAAAGATTTTGTGAAAGAGTACCAAGTTGATGGGTGTAACGTGTAGCCTGATTTGCAGTTTGGGGGAATTTAATTATTCCACATCACTACAGCAGAGGAAGAATCTACATTTATCCTGAATTGTAAATCAGCATTTCTTTTTATGCTACAGATTATGATAACTGAGAAGAACCTGTATGACATACATTTTCTTTATCTGTAATCATGTCTTAAAATAAATGTGCTTACAAACATTTAAGAGTCAGTAACTTTAAAACACAACAGACTAATGCAATCATAATAGAGTGCATTAGTGTCCGCCCACTTTTTTTCCCATTCATTTTTCCTATAGAGATTTTAAAAAAGTTTTTGTTAAAGCATTATAAGCCATAAACCAAGCCAACCAGCTCAGCTACAAGGTGAATCACAACATTACGAACTTTTATTTGAAGCAAAAAATTCGGACAAAAAGACAAAGGTACAAGACTGTATATTTAAGGGCTTTAGTGACAGAAAGCACTACAATCCAATGAAGCATTGTAAATGAAATAATCGAAGTAAAAACAATGATGAAATATAAAAGTGTTCATTTTAAGTTGTTGATGATATCTATAGAAACAATATATTTTAAGTTTATTGAAAAATATGCACATAATCCGTGTTTCCACCGCAGGAACTTTCCCAAGAACTAAAGACTTTGGGGTGGTTTGGTGTGTTTCGACCACAGGGAACAGGGTTTAAATGAAGTTCCAGGTAAAAATTTCCCCCTCAGAAAGTCCCTGCTTGCGAGGTAGTACTTTTTGAAAGTTCAGGAACTTTCGGGGGTGGGACTTGGGCGCTGAACATGCTGACTGGCTGAGTTCATGCAGCATTTTGATTGGTTGACTCCACACAGGATTTATTTCAACCACCATTTTTAAAAGTCTGTTGCAGTGCGTGCAGTAAGAGTTAAACAATGGAGTTTAAAAAATACGGCCGATGCACCAACAACAAGGTTCAGGCTTTATTAAGCTTATATGCAGAGGACGAAATCCAATGGGAACTGGAAAGTCACACGCAGTCCTACGTCACTGGACTAATTTGCCTAATCTTCACGGTACTTTAGTCCGCGATGGAAACACAGACAACAACTGGTCTATACAGCTATATATATAGTATACAGGTGCTGGTCATATAATTAGAATATCATCAAAAAGTTGATTTATTTCACTAATTCCATTCAAAAAGTGAAACTTGTATATTATATTCATTCATTACACACAGACTGATATATTTCAAATGTTTATTTCTTTTAATTTTGATGATTATAACTGACAACTAAGGAAAATCCCAAATTCAGTATCTCAGAAAATTAGAATATTACTTAAGACCAATACAAAGAAAGGATTTTTAGAAATCTTGGCCAACTGAAAAGTATGAACATGAAAAGTATGAGCATGTACAGCACTCAATACTTAGTTGGGGCTCTTTTTGCCTGAATTACTGCAGCAATGCGGCGTGGCATGGAGTCGATCAGTCTGTGGCACTGCTCAGGTGTTATAAGAGCCCAGGTTGCTCTGATAGTGGCCTTCAGCTCTTCTGCATTGTTGGGTCTGGCATATCGCATCTTCCTCTTCACAATACCCCATAGATTTTCTATGGGGTTAAGGTCAGGCGAGTTTGCTGGCCAATTAAGAACAGGGATACCATGGTCCTTAAACCAGGCACTGGTAGCTTTGGCACTGTGTGCAGGTGCCAAGTCCTGTTGGAAAATGAAATCTGCATCTCCATAAAGTTGGTCAGCAGCAGGAAGCATGAAGTGCTCTAAAACGTCCTGGTATACGGCTGCGTTGACCTTGGACCTCAGAAAACACAGTGGACCAACACCAGCAGATAACATGGCACCCCAAACCATCACTGACTGTGGAAACTTTACACTGGACCTCAAGCAACGTGGATTGTGTGCCTCTCCTCTCTTCCTCCAGACTCTGGGACCCTGATTTCCAAAGGAAATGCAAAATTTACTTTCATCAGAGAACATAACTTTGGACCACTCAGCAGCAGTCCAGTCCTTTTTGTCTTTAGCCCAGGCGAGACGCTTCTGGCTTGACACAAGGAATGCGACAGCTGAAACCCATGTCTTGCATACGTCTGTGCGTAGTGGTTCTTGAAGCACTGACTCCAGCTGCAGTCCACTCTTTGTGAATCTCCCCCACATTTTTGAATGGGTTTTGTTTCACAATCCTCTCCAGGGTGCGGTTATCCCTATTGCTTGTACACTTTTTTCTACCACATCTTTTCCTTCCCTTCGCCTCTCTATTAATGTGCTTGGACACAGAGCTCTGTGAACAGCCAGCCTCTTTTGCAATGACCTTTTGTGTCTTGCCCTCCTTGTGCAAGGTGTCAATGGTCGTCTTTTGGACAACTGTCAAGTCAGCAGTCTTCCCCATGATTGTGTAGCCTACAGAACTAGACTGAGAGACCATTTAAAGGCCTTTGCAGGTGTTTTGAGTTAATTAGCTGATTAGAGTGTGGCACCAGGTGTCTTCAATATTGAACCTTTTCACAATATTCTAATTTTCTGAGATACTGAATTTGGGATTTTCCTTAGTTGTCAGTTATAATCATCAAAATTTAAAAGAAATAAACATTTGAAATATATCAGTCTGTGTGTAATGAATGAATATAATATACAAGTTTCACTTTTTGAATGGAATTAGTGAAATAAATCAACTTTTTGATGATATTCTAATTATATGACCAGCACCTGTATATATGTAAGCATTTTGAGAGAGTAGGGAGATGACTTGATTACGTCATTCTCGGTGCTTGGGCGTTCCCTGCAGAGCTCTTTTGGCATGATTTGCTCCTCACGACTCTGATAGGTGGAATTTTCTGTACAGCATCATGGATAATGTAGTTTTTCACCTCAAATTCCACTGTTAAACTTAAGTTTAAATAAGTTTAAATAATTCAAGCAGATGGCTTAAAAAATATACCATATATATATATAAATATATATATATATATATATACCATTGATTAACAATCATATTGGTTTAGACATTTTAGACATATCCCATAGAAAGACAGCTCAGCAGAATACCACTGACCACTCACAGATAAATCAACACACATCACTGTAGGTACACTTTTGAGGCCACTTTCACATCTTCCCACTGAGTTTCATGCCGGTCCAATCATTGAGACTTGGTTTGTTATAGTGGGGTGATTCAGCTTCCCAGCATACGTGTATTTATTTATTTATTTAATTTTTTGAAGACTCATTTCACTTTGCAGTTAAAAGTGTGAGAGGGGCTTTTGTGCTCACGGGAAACTCTGTAACATCTGCAGGTGAGCGGCAGGCGGGGGTGAGTACGTGTACAACAGCGCACACACTCTGGTGAAGAGGAGACTGAAAGTGCATTGCATCACAGAATCCATATGGGGCAGCTAAAAACCATACTGAACCACAGGTTGTTTTGTCCACTCTGCTTTAAAAAGCGAGACGCTTCTCTCAGAAGGCACCAAAAAGAGCAGAAAACTCTTTCTGCTTCAAAATAAGTGCTATTTTACACAACTTACAAATTTGCAGTCTGAATTGAATGTAGTGACATAAAAATATAGGATGCCACAAAATAACACAGTAAAATAAACATACACCCTGTATCCGAATATTCCTTCTTCCCCACTGTACAATATAGAAGGTGAAAAAATTTACGTGAAATGAGTAGTATGTCTGAATTCATAGTATTCATAAAACAGTAGGCAAAAAGTGTCTGGATGACCTATTAATTCTGCCAAGATTCTGAAGTGTGCATCTGATGGACACTTTTCACATGACAGTGACAACATGAGGGAAGTAATATGTCCAGATTTCATTCATACTACACACATTCATATAGAACATACTTTTTAGTGGTCTCATCAAATGTATTGCAGTTACCTGGACAGTAAGCGATTTCGGACTCACCAACAGTTTTCAGATCCCGAATTAAGAACCAGTTCTTTTAATTAAATGGCCAAAACACTAAAGAACTCATCAGTTTGAATCAATGTAACAAATCATTTGTTGAATTTGGCTACTGACCTAACATCTGGCTTGTTGATTTTAGTGCAGTTAAAGATACACTCAAAAAAAAAAAAAAAAAAAAAGATTTATTGTAGTAAATTACATTTTAATTAATAAACATTCAGGTATGATGCAATCCTAAAAGCCTGTGGTTCTTAAAGACAGATTCAGTCACTGATTCAAATGGGATTGGACTTTTATACACTCAAAAACTGTTTTACAGTGGTGGCATCTCAATCAATGTCACAAAAAAAATCGATATTGAAAATTCGATAGTAGTCTAATACAGTCCCCAGTGGAAGCCAAGAGGATGTGTGTGTGTGTGTTGTGTTTATTATTGCTTGGCGTCTAAACCCGTTTATTACTGTAGTAAAGCTTCTTTGAATCGTTTGGGAGAGGGAGGACATAAAGAGGCGAGAGTGCTAAGCGTAAAGGAGGAGAGGAACAGACCCAGGCTTTATGCTCTCATATTATTCTAATCTCAGAGAGTTGGTCCAACATAAGCAACACGGGGGGATTGGCCATCACTTCAATCGGGCTCAGGTCAATGCTTGCCTTGTTTGTGCTGTCACCATTAAACTTCTCGTTATGTTTGAATCAGTAAAGGCTGAACAAATATGCAGACTCAGAAATGCACATATTTTCATTTCGAAAAAGGTCAAATCCTGTATTTAGGTAAATGCTTCTGCATCTCTTAACATTACCTTCATTTACTTGTTATGCATATCTTGAATTTTTGGCTGTTTCCAGCATGATCTTGCAAGCTTTCTTGTTGGTGCAGCCCAAAATATATTAAAGAATTCAAATCAACTTCAACCAGTCAACAAAGTCTGATTCTCACATTCCTGCTGGAAATCCAACTTAAGCTGGTAGATGTTTTTTGGAATATAGTAGCTAGTTTCTAGCTGTAGAAAGCTGGTCTAAAGGGGCTTTTGTTCTGGAGGAACCTTTTCATAGTTCCTAGAACTATAGGCTGAAGTACCCAGATTTTGCCGTGTTTGCACCACAGGAACTAGTAATGACTTTAGTTCTAGGAACTCCTTTTGGGTGAACTAAATTAGCTCCTACTTCAGAGTAGGGTCTAAACCAGCACTATAGGAACTATCAGTGACGTAAGTGTTCGTTGATTGGTCAAACGCATGTCAAACACCAGCACCTCAAACTCTTAGCCCCATTAAAATTATGCATTTACTTTCCATCTCCTTTATCACGAAACCCACGACATACAACAAACACAGCTCCGATCACGGCATCCTCCATCCACCGGTTTCTAGCGTTTGTAAATGCCGCACTTAAAGGCGCCGCTGTTGGCTACTTCAGAGTTCCTATTGCCGGTGCGAATGCAACCAGGAACATGGCCCAGGAGAGAAATTAGTTCTCGGGTAACTATCCTAGTGGCTAGTTCCTATAACTGACCAACTTTTCGGTGCGAAAGCCCCTTAAGATGGTCATCAACTGGTTCAAGCTAATAGACATGGGGAACCCAATACAGTTCCTGGAGATCTACCTTCCTGAAAAATTCAGCTCCAACCCTGATCAAACACAACTGAACCAGCTAATTAAGATCTTTAGGAGCACTTGATAGTTACAGACAGGTGTGTTTGATCAGGGTTGGATCTGAACTCTGCAGGTAGCTAGGAAGATCTCCAGGAACAGCAGTAGACTAGTAGACTAGAACAGCAACAAACTACTGTAGCTACCAGCTGGACATGCCATTTTTAAGTGATCAAGCTGTTTTTTTGGAAAATGGTACAGCTGGTCAATAGCTGGTAGACCATAATAGACCAAAGAAACAAAAAAACTAACTGCAGGTAAAGATGGTCAAGACTTTTTGGAAAATGGTAGCTAGCTGGTTTCTATTTGGTGCAAGCTGCAGGTAGAGCATATTGGACAAGCAACAAATCAGCTACCAGCTGGTTATACCAGTGTCGGCGTTGGGCTGCAAAAAAAACAAATAAATAAACGATGCAAGCAGTGTACTTACTGAATTTTTCCAACTTTGTAAATTTTTTTCCAACTATGTATTGACAGGATGTTTATACTTCATTATTTATTATAACTTTCATGATATTATTTATTATATATTACAAATGTACTTTCTCTGGTAACATTTTTGTAAATCTAATTATTCTAATTATTATTATTACTAAATATTTGCATTAAATATTTCTGTTAATAAGCAAAGCATCTGCATTATTTGTGTACCAGAGTGCATTTAAATAGATTAGTCAAAATTTAGCATATTTAGTCTATTAATATGAAGCCATTTGTCGTAAATGGCAAAAGATAATTTATAAATTACAAGCAAATGCAAATACAACTGGATTAAACTTTTGTTCAAATAGTAGTAAACAGAAACTTTTCCACAGAAATGAATGAGCAATACTCTATAATGTCTAATGTCATTTTTGGCTCATAAATTCCCAGAAGTGCTTGTCAGTACATGGTTGTTTTGTTAGGTGTGTATACAGCTCAAGGCTTGGCACTGCTTTGACTAGGAGGGTAAGGTCAGGTCAGCAACTGAACGGTGGTTCCACTGATGTGGGCCTGCTTTAGCGTGATATAAATATCATACAAGAGGGGGTGCTAGTGAGCAGAGGCCACCCATCATGTCTCATCAAGCTGATATGACAGACACTCTCTGTGTTCCAGTAGAGGATATTCACACTGAAACATACAAGCCAGATCTTTGTGGAAAGTGTCAAAAGAAGTAGTTTAAAAAAAAAAAAAAAGATAAGTAAAGTTTGTGAACAAACTTTGATGTTGGCTTTAAAAAGCCTAGCCTGAAAGTTTGAAATAACTGTAAAAGCCTGAAGTGTAAAATAGTTTAGAGAGAGATAGAGAATGAAAAAGAGAGAGTTTAAAAAGCTTGACATTTGAAAGTTTTAAGTTTGAAGTGTGAAGTTTAATAGCATTTAAATTTGAAGTTTGAATCAGTTTTAAAAGCTCAAAGTTTGAGGGTTTTAAGTCTCAGACAAATTGTTTGTTATGCGGTTGCAGGGGTTTCTGGATGGTTGCTATGCAGTTGCTAGTGTGTATTATCACATTGCTAGCATGTTTCAGACACATAACATGCTAGTTGATACCATGCTAATAAGAGTAGTAAAGAAAGTAATCAGAGGAAAATAAGGTTTAGGTATAGGTACAGGTCACAGAATCTTGAGTTCCTTCATTTTCTCACTAAATGTATTTCTTTGCTTATCACATATGGGTATAACACTATCAGATAAAAAATGTTTCGTTAAATATTTATTATAAGTATCTGTTTTTCTTATGTTTTACTGTACATATATTTTAATCTATATATGAAGTAATGAGTTATGGTCTGAGGAAAGGTGGTTTTAGGGGGATTGAGTTATAATATAATGTCAATTTTGATCAAATGAAAATATAATTAAATGAAATGGTACATGTGTTAATAACAGTGATCAAAGTGGAAATTTAAAAAATTACAACCTTGAAGATGATAGCAGATTGTTTGGGTGAACTGTCCGTTTAAGACAAGTTGAAACAATAAAAAATATGCAACATTATACATGAATGTTTGACATTTCCAATTATATTGGTAAAAACAGACAATTCTGGAGGACAGCATTCACGTCATGTAGAGCAATAACAGATAAACAGAAGTAACAAAGGAAAGGGACAGCTAATCACAGATAGATTCATGAACTCAGTAAGTCTGGTTAACTGTTTAGAGAATTTTATGTCAAGAGAGATTTTGCAAACACCCACAAAAAACGTTCAGGAGCAGGAAATATGCTCAATGTAAATTGGCAAGGAGGCGGAGTATGGAAAAACTTTAAGTATGAAGGGATTTGATTGCTCAGGGTCCTCTTGGCTAGTGGAGCTCCTGTTCACTGTCTCTCTTTCTCCATTAATCTCAATCAGTCACAGGAGGTTCTCAAAGCTGATGGAAACAGCCTAATCAAACACAGAGCATGACAGAAGCAGCTCCAAACACAGGTAAGACTAATTTTATTACACATTATTGTACTGAAATTGCATTACTATAATCATTGTATTCATTGCCATAATTAATTACTGGCAGTAAGAATTGCAGTTGTTATAAGGGCTGAATGTTTTGTATTGTAACAAATAATGGTGAGTTTAAGATTACATAAAATTGCAGATGATTAGATAAGAATGAAATAATAAAAATATCAATATTTATGTATGATTTACACTACCATTCAAAAGTTTGCATTCAGTAAGATTTATTTTTTAAGAAATTAATACTTTTATTCAGCTAGGAAGCATTCAATTGATCAAAAGTGACATTAAAAACATTTATAATGTTCTAAAATAATTGTATTTCAAATAAATCCTGTTCTTTTGAACTTTCTTTTCATCAAAGAAAAATGTACCACAGTTTCCCCAAAAATACTGAACAGCACAATCGTTTTCAACATTGATAATAAGAAATATTTCTTGAGCAGCTAATTAGCATATTAGAATGATTTCTGAAGGACCATGTGACACTGAAGACTGAAGTAATGCTTCTGAAAATAAAGTCTGGAGTAATCACAGGAATAAATTACATTTAAAAATAAATATTAAAATAGAAAACAGTTATTTTAAATTGTAATAATATTTTACAATATTGCTGTTTTTGCTGTATTTTGATCAAATAATTGCAGCCTTGGTAAGCATAAGAGACTTTTTTCAAAAACATTAAAGAAAACTTACCAACCCCAAACCTGTGAATGGTAGTGTATATTTATTAATATGCATGCATGTTATTTATTTATTTATTTATTTATTTATTTTTTAAAGTGTATCATTATTACAGAATTTTTTGGATGCTTCTGTGGTGAGCACTTAAATAAGAATGCTGGATTGTCTTTTTAAACTGGCAGTTTTCAGTTGGCTAAGATTATGTACAAGTTTAGTGAAAGACATACAGTCACTGTGAGAGGAGGACAGTGCAGCTCTGTTGCTGCAGTACAGTCCCTCTGCTGATAGGGTTTTGAGGGATTTTTCCAAAAATGCAGTCTTGAGCTCAGCCAGCCCGGCTCATCTTAGCCTGACATATATTTGAAAGGAAGGTATTTTATATTTACACACATTTGAGCAGTAAATGAATGAATGTGTGAATAAACATGAAACAGCATGCCAAGAAAAACTAAAGGCAAACTTTTCTCTTTTTCAGGGAATACATCTATCATATCCCAAATACTTGTAAGATAGTTGAGGAAAATAAATATAAAAACTTTGCTATTTTGATTTAGGCGTTATATTATCAGTCATAACTTGTATGAAAGACTGGGCACCATATTTCAGCATAAAATGTTAATCTCAATAGTTTTTCTCCTCATCCTTAGTCCCTTGTCTTCTCTTCAAGGCACACTTAGTGATAAAAAAAATGACACTACTAAATCAGTGGACCACACTATTAGTCATAGTGTTCCCAAACTAGTAACTACAACCACCAAAGTGAAAAACCAGGCTCATGCTGCTTCTTCAAAAAGTAGTAGCGCCAATCAGACTCTTCCATCCACCCCAAAGCCTGTTGTGGATGGTCTCCAGAAACCTGTGCCTTCTCTTCAAGACACACTTAGCGAGAAGAAAAATTCTACTACTAAATCAAGAGCGAACATTATTAATCTTAATGTTCAGAAACCAGTAACCACAAACACCAAAATGAAAAACCAAACTCAATCTACTTCCTCAAAAACTAGCAGCATCAGTCAGACTCTCACATCCACTACAAAGCCTGCTGTAGATGGTGTCCAGAAACCTGGGCCTGCTCTTCAAGGTAAACTTAATGAGAAGAAAACTACTACTGCCAAGTCAACATCCCACACCAGTAGTCTTAATGTTCCAAAGCTAGAGACTATGGCATTGAAGACCAAAATGAAAAATCGGACTCACCCTACTTCCTCATTTACAAGCAGTGTCAATCAGACTTTTCCATCCACTGCTAAGATTGTCGTGGATGAAAGCTCACTTGGCGAGAAGAAAAATTCCACTTTGAAGTCAACAGACCAAAATATTAATGTTAATGTGTCAAACACAGTGACTACGGTATTAAACACCAAAGCGAAAAACCAGACTCAATCTACTTCCTCAAAAATTAGCAACGTCAATCAGCCTCAAGACATTGTACAGAAACATGTACCTTCTCTTCAGGATCCACTTAGTGTGAAGAAAAATTCTACTGTGAAGTCAACGTCCCAAACCATTAAAGTTGTGACATTATCAAACACCAAAATGTCCTCAACATCTAGTAAAGGGAATCAGACTCTCCCATTCTTAAAAAAGCCTGATGTGGACAACATCCAGAAACCTGTGCAAAGTGTACAGTCAACAGTCAACACTATAAAACTTAATGTTCAGAAACCAGTAACTACATTTTTAAAGACCAAAATGAAAGACCAAACTCCATCAACTTCCTCAACTACTAGTAGAGTGAATCAGACCCTCTCATCCCCTTCAAAGCATGATGTGGACACGGTCCAGAAGCCTGTGCAAAGTGTACAAAACACAATTAGTGAGAAGAAGAATGTTACTACTAAGTCAACCATCAACACTATTGATCTTAATCCTCAGAAGCCAATAACTACATTACTAAAAACCAAAATGAAAAATCTTCCATCCTCTTCGAGGCCTGCTGTAGATGTTGTCCAGAAACCTGTATCTTCTCTTCCAGCTACATTTGGCGAGAAGAAAAATACTACTAGCAAGTCAGTAAGCCACACTATTAATGTTAATGCTTCAAAGCCAGTATTCACCAAAATGAAAAACCAAACTCATTCTGCTTCCTTAAAACCTAGTAGCATCAATGAGACCCTTGTATCCACACCAAAGTCTGCTGTAGATGTCCAGAAACCTGGGCCTGCTCTTCAAAGCACACTTAACAAGAAGAAAAATTCCACTTCCAAATCTACGGCCCAAACTATTAGTCATAATGTTCCCAAGCTAACTACCTTATTACAAAATCAGACTCATCCTACTTCCTCAAAAATCCACAGTGTCAATCAGACTCTCCCATCCAATACAAAGCTTGTTGTGGATGAGAGCACAGTTAGCAAGAAGAAAAATTCTGTCAAGTCAATATCCCAAACTATTAATGTTAATTCATCAAAGCCAATAACTACATCATTAAACACTAAAACGAAAAACCAAACTCATTCTGCTTCCTCAAAACCTAGTAGCATCAACGAGACCCTCGCATCCTCTCCAAAGTCTGCTGTAGATGTCCAGAAACCTGGGCCTGCTCTTCAAGGCACACTTAACAAGAAGAAAAATTCCACTTCCAAGTCTACGGCCCAAACTATTAGTCATAATGTTCCCAAGCTAACTACATTATTACAAAATCAGACTCATCCTACTTCCTCAAAAATCCACAGTGTCAATCAGACTCTCCAATCCACTACAAAGCTTGTTGTGGATGAGAGCACAGTTAGCAAGAAGAAAAATTCTGTTAAGTCAATATCCCAAACTATTAATGTTAATTCATCAAAGCCAATAACTACATCATTAAACACTAAAACGAAAAACCAAACTCAATCTACTTCTTCAAAAATTAACAACGTCGATCAGACCGCCACCATGCCTGTAGTGGAAGGTGTCCAGAATCCAACTAAAGACAAACCTGCAGAGAGTTCACCAGTTAAAGTAGTCATCACTGAGGCTTGCGTTCAACAGGAGTCTCAGACAGAAGCAGGTAACATAACCAAAGTACGAGAAACAGAGCTAAGTTTGAATCCGGGATCTCCTTTGGTTTTGACTCATCGCATCAACCTGCTACATGGGGCTTGCACAGGAGGTTGTGAGACACAGATGGCCGAACTAAGGGACAGAGTTGAGTTTCTTGAAAAGGAGATGTCAGTGATTAAAAAAATGTGTAAGTAAAATGTTGTATTAACATATATCCTAAAATTTTTAGTTAAAGGATTAGTCCACTTTCAAATAAAAATTTTCTGATAATTTACTCACCCCCATGTCATCCAAGATGTCCATGTCCTTCTTTCTTCAGTCGAAAAGAAATTAAGGTTTCTGATGAAAACATTCCAGGATTATTCTCCTTATAGTGGACTTCAATTGGCCCCAAACGGTTGAAGGTCAAAATTACAGTTTCAGTGCAGCTTCAAAGGGCTTTAAACGATACCAGACGAGGAATAAGGGTCTTATCTAGCAAAACGATCGGTCATTTTCTAAAAAAAAAAAAAAAATTATATACGTTTTAACCATAGACGCTCGTCTTGAACGTCTTAGAATTCTGGCAGTGTAGACGCTGCTAAGTGTATTACTGCCTTCCACAGGTCAAAGTTTGAACTAAATTGTCATATACAATATAAAACGTATATAATTTTTTATTTTTTGTAGAAAATTACCGATCGTTTCGCTAGATAAGACCCTTATTCCTTTTCTGGTATCGTTTAAAGCCCTTTGAAGCTGCACTGAAACTGTAATTTTGACCTTCAACTGTTTGGGGCCAACTGAAATCCACTATAAGGAGAATAATTCTGAAATGTTTTCATCAAAAACCTTAATTTCTTTTCGACTGAAGAAAGAAGGACATGGACATCTTGGATGACATGGGGGTGAGTAAATTATCAGGAAATTTTTATTTGAAAGTGGACTAATCCTTTAACCATTACTATATGGTACTTTTAATGGATCTGGCAAAAAATGTATAGTATGGTAATTGTTATGAATTGAATCTGGATGAACTGGTTTTAAATCACACACTGTACCATGTATCTTCAGGTGTTCAGTGCTCAGGAGAGCAGTGCCCTAAAAACTGTAGTGGCCAGGGCAAGTGTGAAGGAGGAAAGTGTGTTTGTTTCCAGGGCTTCAGTGGCCCAGACTGCAGTGGAAAAACATGCCCCTCTAACTGTAACAAAAAAGGGAAGTGTGTGAAGGGAAAGTGTGTGTGTCAGACTGGTTATACAGGCCTAGACTGCAGTAAAGGTAAGTAAAGCATATGAGAGTCAAACACATTTTTAACTTTAATGTTTAATAGAATAGTTCACTACAAAATGGAAATTCGGTCATCATTTACTCACGCTTATGTTATTCCAATCTTGTATGATTTTCTTTCATCTATAGAACGTAAAAGGACACATTTAGTAATGTTTATGTTGCTTTCCATACAATGAAAGTGTCACAGATATGTTTAGTTTCATTGGGCCTCACTTATAAAAAGTGTGTTCGCAGAAATTTGATCTTAGAGTGTGCGTACGCTAAAATCCACTCCAACGTTCATATTTATAAAAACGGTCTTTGACGTGAAAAAGTGCTTAGCGCCATGTCAGGGTCTAAGCAGACATATGCACTTTTCCTAGTGGCAGAGAGCCAAAGAACTGCAGGTATTTGGAAATCTAACCGCTCGCCCGTTTTTTAAATATGAATAAAATGAAAACTAAAAGACTTTCAAATCACATGAGCCAATATTTTATTCACAACTGAACATAGATAACATAACAAATGTTTAAACTGAGAAATTTTACACTTTTATCCTTTAAATGAGCTCGTTTCAAATTTGATGCCTGCTACAGGTCTCAAAAAAAGTTGGTACGGGGGCAACAAATGGCTGAAAAAGGAAAAAACTTTGAAAAGATTCAGCTGAGAGAACATCTAGCAACTAATTAAGTTAATTCATATCAGGTCTGTAACATGATTAGCTATAAAAGGGATGTCTTAGAGAGGCAGAGTCTCTCAGAAGTAAAGATGGGCAGAGGCTCTCCAATCTGTGAAAGAGTGCGTAAAAAGATTGTGGAGTACATTAAAAACAATGTTCCTCAACGTCAAATTGAAAAGGCTTTGCAAATCTCATCATCTACAGTGCATACCATCATCAACAGATTCAGAGAAACTGGAGAAATCTCTGTGTGTAAGGGACAAGGCCAAAGACCTTTATTGGATGCCCGTGGTCTTCAGGCCCTCAGACGACACTGTATCACTCATCGGCATGATTGTGTCAGTGACATTAATAAAAGGGCCCAGGAATACTTCCAGAAACCACTGTCGGTAAACACAATCCGCCGTGCCATCTGCAGATGCCAACTAAAGCTATATCATGCAAAAAGGAAGCCATATCTGAACATGGTCCAGAACCGCCGTCGTGTCCTGTGGGCCAAGACTCATTTAAAATGGACTGTTTCAAAGTGGGAAAGTGTTCTATGGTCAGACGAGTCCAAATTTGACATTCTTGTTGGAAATCACAGACTGCCTGCAGTCCAGATCTTTCACCTATAGCAGTGGTTCTCAAACTTTTTATAGTGGAGTACCCCCTGAAGGGATTACCATCCTTCTGCGTACCCCCTCTCTTCCACTTCGACTGCAGTCACACCTTTTTCATTAAGGGACAATATTTGCCCCCTAAATTGATTTTCCAGTGCATATTTTTACCTTTATGAATAACTTAATAAAATAAATAATGTTCTAAATAAAAAATGTTTAATACAGAAATATGTAATAATGGTAAAACGAAGTGATACTTTTAAATATTAAACTAAAACCGCCAGTAGGTGGCAGCAAGTCACTGTTTTTATGAATGAGTCATGGAGTCATTCATTCAGTACCGAAGCAAGTGGCTGTGAATGAATCATTGAATCATTGACTCTCAAGATTCATTCAAAGCCGCAACCGCATTCGTATGTTGTAGTTCTGCTGTGGTTTTCGTTAGAAATATTTTTTCAGTGCAAAATAGAGTAAATACTGACAGTACTGTGTTTAAAATGTACGTTTTGTTTTTTGACCTGTTCTATAATAATGTCACGTTTGCAGTCATGTGGATATTTGGGAACAATTTCATTCCTGCTCGTTATCAATATTAATTACAAAAACTCACACAAGGTATGTTTTTGTATCGAAGAAAGTTTGAGTCTTATATCGATATCAATCCACTATACCCCGGTTTCACAGACAAGGCTTAAGCTAGTCCTAGACTAAAATGCATGTTTGAGCTGTTTCAACTGAAAGCAACTTGCACTGACATATTTTAAAATATGCCAGTGTTATTGTTTTGTCTCAAGATGCACACCAGTAATGTTTTTGTCTAGGGTACATTTATAAAAGCTACTTAAATACCCTAATTAAACTATGGCCTAATCCTGGCTTAGGCTAAGCCCTGTCTGTGAAACCGGGCCTATCTGTGTCTATATTTGTTCTTCATGTGAGTAAGTGCTAAATCCCAACTTTTACAAAGGTGCATTGTCGAGAACAGCAGTAATTTAGCGCGATTTGAGGCAGCAGACTGCACGCAATGTATCATATGCACATTGCTTCTGTGGATGCACTCATTTTTGACTGCAAAAGATGAGGTAATTTGATTAAATGTAATGGATTTACGGCATTTTGCCAGTTAGAAATAATTGCTCAGTTTTTATATTATTTTAAGGTATAGTAGAGTTAAATTAACTACTCAGCATTTTGTTCGCGTACCCCCTTTTGTCACCTCACGTACCCCAGTTTGAGAACCACTGACCTATAGAGAACATTTGGCGCATCATTAAACGAAAAATACGTCAAAGATGACCACGAACTCTTCAGCAGCTGGAAACCTATATCAGGCAAGAATGGGACCAAATTCCAACACTAAAATTCCAGAAACTCATAACCTCGATGCCCAGACGTCTTCAAACTGTTTTGAAAAGAAGAGGAGATGCTACACCATGGTAAACATGCCCCCGTCCCAACTATTTTGAGACCTGTAGCAGGCATCAAATTTGAAATGAGTTCATTTTGTGCATAAAATTGTAAAATTTCTCAGTTTAAACCTTTGTTACGTTATCTATGTTCTATTGTGAATAAAATATTGGCTCATGTGATTTGAAAGTCTTTTAGTTTTCATTTTATTCAAATTTTAAAAAATGTCCCAACATTTCCGGAATTCGGGTTTTACTTTTATCATTTTAAATAGTGATTTTATAATTTTTAGACCTCCCAATCCATTTCCATTATGTGGAGCACAAACATGATGCTTAATATTTCATTTTATGTTCCACAAAAGAAAGAAAAATCATACCACATGAGGGTGAAATATGATGATAGAATTTTCATTTTGGGATGAGATATTTAAGAATATATCTAAGTCTCTCTCTGAATGACTTTTGCTTTTCCTAGCTGTTGACAAAAAGACCACAGTAACTGTTGAAACTGTGACTATGAAGATGTCCACTGCCAAGCCAGACAGAAAGTCCGTAAAGACAAAGCCAGACAAGACCATATTTGTGAAAAAGATAGATACAAAGGACCCAAAGAAAGACCCCACAACCAAGCCAACAGTGTCCACAGGTAAAGTCCAGTCCAATACCACAAAAAGAGACAAGAATATTAAGACTATTGGCCAAGTTCTGCAAAAGCATGAAGGTAGAAGACGTCATGAGCAAGCAAAGGGCAAAACAACAGTCATAAAACTGGGTTTAGACAAACAATCCCAAACTGACAGGAAAAATAATCTTAAAGATGAGCCAGTCTTTCAGAATGTGACTCAAAGATCTGTGAAGAAGGTAAATGAAACCTCCAAAGTTCTAGAGAACTTGATTAAAGGCACCAAAGGATCATCTAATGTAACTACATCCAGGACAAAGGTTACTACCAGAACTGCAGGTGATCAAGGGCTGGAAAGTAAGACTAATGTTACATTTACTGAAAAAGACAAGAAGCTTTTCCATGGCAATGTAACAACAACTCTCCAAGCAGAGGGGAATTCTGATAAGCATGTAAATGGGACAAGTATTGAATCCAAAACTCAAATCAGTCATTTCAACACTAGCAGCAGATTATCAGTTATTGGATCAGTGGAGGTTCATAATATCACTTCTACTGGGTTCATTTTGTCTTGGGAAGCTCCTCGAGACATGTTCAAGAACTTCACTATAACAAGAAGGGAAATCAGTGCAGGAAATGAAGATTCAGAGAAAATTCAGGATGGAACAGCAGCTGAAAATGTAACAGATGTCCAAAGGCCCGGATCAAACAGAACTTCAACTAAAGTCAACAGTAACAAACTTGAAGCAAGGACTGTGAAAAAGTTCTCACAAGTTCTCGCTGGTACAGCACGGTTGTATCATTTCAAAGGCCTTCAACCTCAAATGCGTTACTCGGTTTCCTTGTTTGGCTCTGGTCTTGGTCTACGATCCAAAATTCACCGCCTTACATTATCCACAGGTAGGTTTCCCATATTTCCTGCTTTGGTTCACTGTAATAAACACCAGTGAAGAGCATTTACCATTCTGCGGTGTGCTGGTAGCACTTCCATGAATGCATGGGATACAGTACCTTGTGCATTTCAAATATTGACATTGGCAAGACCCACTTAAACTATTTCAGTCATAAATACCAGGCATAAGTTCAGTGACATCAGGAGCACAAAACAGCCTTAGATTTTCTTTGGCTGTCAATTTAACATAGAATTTCCAGTGCTAAAATGAATGATGTGTACTGTATTGGTGAATGATGAAATTATTTTTCATGTGAATGAAAAATGAGAGAATGCACCAATTGATTACTTGGGTAATATAGCATTATGTAAGAATATAAATGTTTCAGAACTCTAAAATATACATTTGTGCATGTCATTATCCTCAGTTTGTACTGCACCAACATTTCCGGTTTTTTTTGTTTTGTTTTGTTTTGTTTGTTTGTTTTTGGTTTTTTTTGTTTGTTTGTTTTTTGACTGTGCTTCTATATGAAATTTCACCCTCTTACCATCTTTTCTCCAGGCCCTGAGCCGCCCACTGACCTGATGTTCAGCAATATAACAGAGACTTCTGTTTCGGTATCCTGGGGAAAACCTAAAAGCATTGTAGCAGAATTTAAAGTCACATACACCAACATTTTGACTGGTACCATAAATGTTTTTGAGTTATCCTGCTTTTCTGCTTTGACTATTAAGTGCTACTGTTTGCAGCCTTACTGATGTGCCACAGTAAACTGAGATGTAATTTTACAATGCTTTACCCTTTTATGCTGTAGGCGAGAGTGGCTCCATATCTGTTGACTCCCAACTGTCCCGTGTTCTCCTGTCTAAGCTCTCTGCTGGCTCCACTTATGATATTACTGTGAGCTCAGTCCTGGAGACACTCGAGAGCGAGCCAATCACAGCCTCAGTCACTACAGGTGAGCACAATGCTTACTTGTTTTTTTTTGTTTTTTTGTTTTTAAACGATACAGTATTTTCTTTTTGATCCGATAACAAAAACCAACACTGACACTGGATTTTAGTGATATAAAATGGTTTATCGGTAGGGAATAAATAAAGGCAGGGATTATTTGCACTTAATGCAAATAGTGATAGATGCAATTTAGACTAAGTGCAAATAGCATTGAAGTGAAAATAGTAGTATTTTCTTTGCATTAATTGTAAATAGTAGTTCGATGCTATTTGCATCTCAGTGTATTGTAGTACATTATACTACATGACATTATATACATGACTCTTTCACATTTCTCTAAATCCCAGTGCCAGATTCTCCTACTGAACTGAAGGTGGTGAACATCACAGACACTAAAGCTCTGCTAGTATGGAAACCGTCCCATGCTAAAGTGGACAGCTATATCCTCAGTTATGGGACTACAAAATGTAAGTGCAGTCAAATTAAATGGCTGGTTCTCTCCACTCAACCATCATTACTTACTAAAGTTGTTTTGCTTTCTAGCTCCCAATGTGACTATTACAGTGACATTATCTGGCAGTACTGTGGAGCATCAGCTCAGAGGACTCCACAGATCTTCTTTATACACAGTGAAAATCACAAGTCAAGTCAACCGGCTCCAGAGTAGCCCAGTCTCCACAACCTTCACAACAGGAAGTGGTGCGTAAACTGTCACGATTCTGTTTACTCTCCCTCAAATAAACCAAAAGCCGAAGTAACATTAAGGTAATTTAAAAAAGATTTTCATGACTGACAATCAATACATTTTTAAAAATTAAAACATTAAAATCAATTGTTTTAAATGCTACAAGTAAATTTAGGCATCACAACGATATAATGTACAGTAAAAAAATGGATTTTCTAAATGTTATATTTAACAGTGTTAGTATTAGTGCTTTTAAAGATTACTTATGCTGTCATCTATAACTTATTTAATTAATCTAAATGTAAAAACAGCATGCACAATTAAATATCCAATATCAGCCAATTTCTATAAAATACAAAAATCTGTAATATCAAATGATATCCTTAGTTTTACTCATTACAGTCAAAGTTGGTACGGCAAAATCGTTTGATGAAGAGACCAAAACTGAAAATTAAGTAAAACTTTTAATTTGGCATTATTACAAAGTGCAATTTTTAAAGTGCACCTAAGTGAGTTAAGAAACATACCCCCGGTTTCACAGACAAGGCTTAAGCTAGTCCCAGACTAAAATGCATGTTTGAGCTGTTTTAACTGAAAGTAACTTGCACTGACATATCTTAAAATATGTCAGAGCCATTGTTTTGTCTCAAGATGGACACCAGTAATGTTTTTTTCTAGTGTACGTTTATAAAAACTACTTAAATATCCTAATTGAACTAAGGCTTAATCCAGGCTAAGCCCTGTCTGTGAAACCGGGCCATAAAGTGTGCTCTCTTTAAAGGCACAATATGTAAATTTTTGCCGCCAGATGTCGCTTATTCAAAACAAAGGCTTAGCTTTATGACGCCTTGATTTCGCGGAATCATGGGAGGTGTTGTCTTCAAGTCTATAGCCGGTGGAAAAGAATCGGGAACGGACTCGGGCAGAAATCATGTTCATTGATGAGATTATTAATGTTACTGTAGTATGAAGCAGAGCAGGGCGAGTGCTGTGGGAGCGGAACGAGGCCACTGGAACGATTGCTATGAGAAACGAGCACGACACACGGCTCGAGAACAGCAGAGTTTTTTTTATGCCGCAGTCGCCGCTTCCGCTTCTTCCGGTCAAGCATATGTGGGGTAAAGCAGCACTGTTTTATCATATTTAGATACATTTGTGTGTTAAAAGTTACTCAGCGTTCGCTCGGCGGCTGCTATGAGACACTTGTTGCACACTGCAGTAAGCTAGATCGATATTAGTCATGGTAAAACATGGTACTCACTGTAAATCAAGAAAACAAGATTTAAACAATAAGACTTACTGTTGAGCTATATAACATGATTAGTTTTCTGTTGATGAATGTATCCATCTAAACAGTTGCTCACCTGTCTAATAAAACACATAATATATTAAAGCATATTTGGTGTTTCCATGGTTTCTACAAAATAAAACCGGAAACCGAGGGTAACGCGGGTATGATGTCATTGATAGGCGACGCATGGACACGGTCCATGTGCTGGTTAAAATTGCTTATTTCTCTGGATTTAAACATTCTTGGAAACATTTGGGATAATGTAAGTACATAAGTCAACAAAATATATAACACTGTTCTAGTGGTTTTTGGAAATTTTAATCCAAAAATCTTACATATTGTGCCTTTAAATACACTCAAGTTGCCCTTTTATCTCATTAATACTCTATTATCTGCAAATAGTTTTTTTAAAGTATACTTTTAAGATTTGAAGAACAAATGCACATTCAATACAATTAAACAAACTTCTTTTTCACAAGGGAACTTTAATGCATCTAAATGTAAAAATAACATGCACAATTAAATATCCAATATCAGCCAATTCCAATAAATTATAAAAAAAAATTGTAAACTCGCCTGATATTCTTAGTTTTACTCATCATATAGTCACAGTTGGTATGACAAAACTGTGTGTGATGAAGATACCAAAACTTATTTTAATGATAGATTATTTATCACTGAAAATCCACCTGTCCACCATAGTAGCTAAATATCTTCTACAGGATCTGCAATATCTAGTTTTTATCCTCTTTTTTCATGCCTGTATGATTTCTAGGAGTGAAGCTTCAGGTAGTGACTCCTGATGAGGTGAACTTTCACTCAGCTGTGATTTCCTGGAGGGCTCCCCGTGTGGCTTTCAAAAGTTATAGGCTCACATACCAGCTGAGCGAGGAAGTCAAGGTGAATATACTGTATCAATAACTCAATAGCACCTCAGGTAAATTTAGCAGCCCTTCCACAATTTTCAATGACTCTTGCTTTGTATTAACAGGAGCTGATTTTAAATCCATCTGTGACACACTATGAGCTGACTGGACTGGCAGCCTTCTCAAACTATACTGTGAAAATAGAGGGAGAAAGAGATGGACAGTACATCAGTTTTGTCTCTGCTGAGTTTACCACCGGTGCGTAATGATCTGTTTCATAACTGGCTTCCTTTCAGCCCTGGTTGCGTTCTATCTTTTAGAGATTTGATTTTCTTTCTTCTTCCCCTGTAGCCATGCTCCCGTACCCATACCCCACAGAATGCTCAGAGGTACAGATCAATGGGATGAAGGAGTCAGGAGAGGCTGAGATCTACCCTGAAGGGAAGGACGGAGAGCCAGTATGGGTCTACTGTGACATGGAGACTGATGGAGGAGGCTGGACAGTAAGAAACAAATGCCATAAAATTGTTGTTAGAGTGACATTAAATATTTAGATCCTTTTTAGTGATTATAGATTATTATTAAAACAAAGATTTAAAATGTACTTTAGAAAGTGAACTTTTTAGAGTATACTACTGTGTTAAGAAACATGGTCACTCTCTTTAAAGACACTTAAGTTGCCTTTTAAATCATTATTATTATATTATCTGCAAGTACAGTTTTTTAAAAAATATACTTTTAAGATTTGAAGTAAATTCAATACATTAAGATTGAAGTGAACATTTAATACAATTAAGTGCATTTCTTTCTCACCAGGGCACTTTAATGCATTTTGTACACAGAAAAACAAAAGCCATTTGCATTTCGTGCACAAAATTCTAAAACACAAAATGGTTTGGAACAAAAAGTTCCATTTCATTTTGTGGACATAATGGTGAATGTACTTTTCATTCAGAATTTCATTATGATCCAGACAGCCCCATTCATGAACAAAAATATGTAACATATTCTTAGAATGAATATGTTGTTGAAAAAAATGCATTTTGTGACATGCTGAATGGATTTTGTCCATTCAGCATGTCCACAAAATTAAAGGGATAGTTCAAAAAATTTAAATTCTGTCATCATTAACTCACCCTCCTATCATTCCAAAACTGTATGACTTTCTTTCTTCTGTGAAACAAAAGATGTTCAAAGAAATGTCTCAGTGTTTATTCAAAATATCATCTTTCGTGTTCTGCAGAAGTGAAAAATGCATACAGGTGTGTAACAACAAGAGGGTTAGTAAATAATGACAATTTTCATTTTTGTGGACTATCCCTTTAAAAGTGCATAGACTTGCATACAGAAGATTACTTCAAAGGTAACATAAAACTCTAAAACTATTTTGGATTTTTGGATTTAATGAGCCATCCCACACTTTTCTGAATAAACTTTATTCTTCATCTTGCTTTATGCCATGATTTTTTATTTGTTTGGATCTTTTGTATTTTTTTCTGAATGATACTGTTGCTTATCACTATTTTGTGGAATTTTGCAATATTTAACAGTATGTTTTTTTGGATTTGAATAAGACTGTTGTTTACAAATGCAGGTATTCCAGAGGAGAATGGATGGATCTACTGATTTCTTCAGGAGCTGGAGAGATTACAGCAAAGGCTTTGGTCTCCTGAGTGGGGAATTCTGGCTGGGTGAGATTTTCCTCAGTGATTGTATTATTTTTTCAGAAACAAAAAAAAATATTTACAATTTAAACAAGACCTGAGGTTTCCACCTAAAGACTATCAGTTTAGAATATCATTTTTTTTTTTTTTTTTTTTTTGTACTTTTTTTGGTATGTTGTATTTAATTTTTTGCCCCATCTCTCCATAGGAAATGACATCCTTTACACTCTCACCAGTCTTGCACCAATGACCCTGCGAATTGACCTGCGTTCAGGAAATGACACGGCCTTTGCTCATTATGCCAACTTCAATGTTAGCTCAGAGGCTAATCACTATGCTGTCGAGCTGTCTGGATACTCAGGCACTGCTGGTAAGAGAAAAGATCATGCTTTGTATGTAAAAAAAACAAACAAAAAAACACTGTTTTTGTAAGACAGACTGCATCTATATTCTGTCTTTCTGCAGGTGATTCCATGAAATATCACAACGGCCGTCCGTTCTCCACGAAAGACAAAGACCCAAACACCCTTAGTATCCATTGCGCTAAGGCCTACATGGGAGGCTGGTGGTATAAAAACTGCTACAAGGCAAACCTTAACGGCCTCTATGCCTCCTACTCAGACAACAAGGTACCGCATCAGCAAATGGTATCGTTTCTGTAGCTCAAGCAGTAGAGCATGAATTTTTATTCATCTTATATTTAAAGTACAATGTTAAGAGCACCAAACTATAGCCATTATAGAGATACCAATTGGGCTTGAGTCTCAAATTGTCTCTCATTAGTTCAGATTTCTGAGTCTTTTCTTCTTTTCTCTTAGGGTGTGGTGTGGATAGACTGGAAGGGCAAAGATGCATCCCTCCCATTTACTGAGATGAAGCTTCGACCCTCCTATTTCAGTCAAACGATCCCAACAACTCCAACAACCCAAGGTTAAAACTGCAGAGTGAAGAGTGCACATAGCACAAATACACTGTACAAACTTCTACACACAGCTACTTCAATATTGTATATAGGTTAACAACATACAAAACAAAAACTGTAAAGAAATCTGATGGTAGCTTTGCAAAGAAAATATCACAACCTCCAGCCAATCACAACTTTTTTAAGTTCATATAAAGTTTTTCGTAATGTTATGTAGACTTATGCATGTGTTGATGTACTTGTGTTAATGGATATTAACATTTCCGCTACTGGAATAACTGCACTGTCTTGCTGTATTGGTACTTTTTTTCCCACATGACTGGTTTAGAATTCCTCTCTATGAATTTGTTTTACTTTTGATGTTCAACATATGTAGACAAAATCAATAAAACAAAGTGCTAACCAGTCCTGGATTGACATGTAGTTGCAAATTTACTTTTAGTCAACCGAATGTTCAGAAGGGACCATCAAAATAAAGTGTTACCCAAATAACTTTATGGCTGTATTTGCATGTGTCAAGTAAAAGGTTTTATGTTCATACCTGTATAATGATTCTATGCATTAGTGTCCATGGACCCATCAGTGAATTATTACAGCATAACTTTTCTTTACAGTCAAATCCTTTTCCAAATGTCTATGCTCAGTTCTGCTAAACTGCCAGTTGAAGCAGACTGGTTTAACAGTAACTCCATTCCTGTGCAGGGCTGAAGGCTTAGATTGTGGTTTGGCTATAGACTAGATTCCACCATACCTGACACTATACTTCTTTGATTGGTTTTTCAGGGTGGTAACTGTATTTCACTATATTCCTGAGCTTATGCTGAATCACTGCTTTATTTGCAATGAATGGGGCCTTTCCATCCAACGCCTTGCGGCAATATATCAGCATGGAGCTCGGCAGTAAAGGTTATACAATAGCATGCACAGTAACTTAGTGTTAGAGTCCACTATTTATATGTAGGCTACTTTCTTTTTTTGACTAAATAGAAACTTTGTTGGTCATAAAGCCAATGGGCACTTGGTATCCTGTAATATCATTCATCAAATCGTAATGTTAGAGGTTCATTCTACTTGCTTTGACAGTAACATTGAGATAAAGGTCAAGATAATATTTACTTCTCCTTGATGAGAGGATACATTGAGAAACAACACTCAATCATGTGCAGGGTTAGAGGAGGAAGATAATAAAAGGTGGAGAGTAAAAGAAAAGCTTTCAGAAAGTTTTTAGACCCAATAAAGAACAGCATGTGTATCTCAGCGGTGAGTGTGGTGCTGTTACTGTTCATTTTGTGGATGCTTGTGGTCCAACTCTGGAGACAGACTGACAGGCAAAGTGATGGAGATGCCAAAGCAAGCAACAAACCTGAAGGTAGGTGGTTTGATTCAATTTAGAGCTGTGGAGGTGTAGATTTAAGAATATTTCCATTGATAACCTGAATACTAGTGAAAAAGGAGACTGTGAAATTCGACAGCTCTGCTCCATTTTAATATGTACGTGTCTTTCCACTGACCTAGCTGCTATGCCCAAACTCCTGCATTCCCTCTCTAAGCGCTTCCTTAGTCCTCTTTCTCCTGCTCTTCCTGGTCCATTCTCTCTCCCTTTGCTGGGCAACATGCTGGATCTCGCAAAAGATCATCTGCCCATCCACTTGACAGCACTGGCATATCGCTATGGAAATATCTATCAGCTCAACTGTGGCAGCACAAGTAATTCATCTTTTTATTTCATCTCCATGTTAGTAAATTTCATGAGCTATGAACCACATGTACTCATGTAAATGCAGAATTACATAAACTTTGTTCATAAAAAGGGGATTAGTTGACAGAAGGCTTATGTTTCAATAAGGTATTTAAAAGTCCAATTAAACAAAATAGAATACATTTTGAATAATTTAAAATATTTAAATATTTCCATTTTTCTATTGTTTTATTGATGAGTAGCATATTTTGTTAATTTTATTTCAACTTTTTATTACTGATTTTCAATTTTAAATATTTTAAAAAGTATAAAAAAGAAAGAAAATAAGAAAATATTGTTTTTGTCATGCTGTCATATTTTTGTTTTATGTTGTCTTTTTTATTATTATTAAATTATTTAATAACCAAAACAAAGGTTTGGTATTTTAAATGTAACATTAAAATGTGACCTTTTTTTGCTGTTCCATAATAATTTTATGGTTTATAATTGTTTCATTGTTTATTTTTTTCTGATCAATAACAAAAAAATAACAGCCTGAGAAATATTCAGGGGAGTAAAAAATATGTGGCAACTACTGTCTCCCTTTACAATCTCTTTTCATGTCTTTTATTGTTTTTTGCAGCCATGGTGATATTAAACAATAGTGAGATCATCCGTGAGACTCTGATTAAAAAATGGTCTGACTTTGCTGGGAGGCCTCATTCATATACGGGTAACTTAGTTTGATTAACTAGCCCAGCAGTCAAATGATTATCTTTTCAGATAGACTGCCTATATATCATATGTCATATGTGTTTGTTCTTGTACCTCACTCTTAGCTGATATAGTGTCAGGTGGAGGGCGAACCATTTCTCTGGGTGATTTCAGTGAGGAATGGAAGGCTCACAGGCGTGTGGCACATAATGCTCTGCAGCGCTGCACGACTGATTCCCTGCACTCTGTCATAGAAAAGCAAGCACACCATCTCTGTCAGGTAAAGGGTAGATACATATTACACACACACTAATACATCCTTCATGTTCAACTGACTTCATGTTCAGCTGAACAATGACACTATTTTCTTTTAGAGCTGCTGTACAGCCGAAATGAACCATCATTTTCCTGTAAAGCTGCTTTAAAACTATCTGTATATAAAGCGCTACATAAACAAAGGTGACTTGAAGTCATCATAACAGACTTTGATCAGTTGCCAGGTCACAGGTCAAGTACAGAGGATCAAGAAAATGAGAATGCAAAATGTAGGAAATGATAAGCACCCTTTGTCACACACACGTCGAGTTTCCATTTTTTATGGGGACTATAGACATAATGATTTTTATACTGTACACACTGTATATTCTATCCCGTAACCCTACCCCTAAACACAACCCTCATAGAAACCCTCATTTCTGCATTTTTACATTTTCAAATGATATGGTATGATTTAGTATGATTTATGTCCCCACAAGGTAAAAAATTTAATGTTTTACTATAGTCCTCACAACGTAGGGTTTACCCAGACCACACACATTTACTTTACTATCAAATAACATGGTTATTTTTTAGGGTCTAAGGCAAAAATTTGGAATTTTTTTAAATTTTGGAACGTTGAACTTTTTTTTTTTGTGTGTGTGTGTGTGTGTGTGTGTGTGTGTAAAATAATTATAAATACCAGATACAGAAAACATTTTGTGGTTTTGAAACAGGTGTTGCGGGACTACAAAGGAAAAGCAGTGGATTTATCTGAAGATTTTACTGTGGCCGCGAGTAATGTCATCACAACACTAACCTTTGGCAAAACTGTAAATCATGTTTAATTTTATTTAATTTTATGTGTCCACAATTTCATGGTCTCACTCACACTGAAACCTCCTGCTGTCTCTCATTGTGACAGTATGATAAGAGTTCAGAAGAGCTGCAGAAGCTGCAGGACTGTCTGAATAAGATTGTGTCTCTTTGGGGTTCACCGTGGATCTCAGTGCTGGACTCCTTCCCTCTGCTCAGGGTAACACATTTGATTTTAACCCCAGAGTAGCTGAGTTTTAGAATTGTTTTGACCCAAGATTCATTTCATTTGTACCCTTTTTTGACATTTTTTTTTCCTCATAGAAATTACCCAACCCCCCATTCTCTCGTCTCATGAAGGAGGTAGCCAGACGTGATGAACTGATAGGGAAACACATAGAGGAGTTTAAGGTAAGAATGAACGGTCAAATGATGAATGTAATGATCAAACATAGTTAACTAAAATTTGCAAAATACTAATCGAGTGATGTGTGCAGAGAAGTGACCATAAAGAAGGCGACACACTGACTTCTTCACTTCTGCAGTGCCTTGAACCACCACAAGGGGCAGCCAATCAAATGGTGAGCAATGGAACATGTTTGTTTGGAGGTTTCTAGGCCAAAGTTTCCCTAACAGGAGACCTCAAAATACTGAAAAATAAAATGTATATTTTGCTATTGAATAAAAACAGGCATAACATCCTGTTTGAATGTCCTGATTTGTTTAATGTATAATTATTTAATCTATAAATAAGTTTTTAGCTTCTTTTGTTCTCATAATAAAATGCTGAAAAGAATAAAGGAAATAACTTGTAATCTGTCAAGTGAATTAAATATATTTTCTTTAATCTATTCAACACAGTACAGTAAAAAAAAAAAAAAAAAAAAAAATACAGTATTTTCAAGCTGTTCCAACTATGGAACACGTACATGCACATTCAAATGTAAACAAACAGACGAATCTTCTAGAGGTTGCTTGTTGAAATTTTGCAGACAAAATCTAGTCATTTCAACTGATTTGAAGTTTGGCATGGGGGCGAAAAAGTTCACTATAAAGAATCCAATATTGTTGAATAAATGCAAAATATTGTTGTCTCTTATACATAGACTCTGACAGACACTCATGTGCACATGACTACAGTGGATCTGCTGATTGGAGGGACAGAAACTACTGCGGCCTTGCTCAACTGGACTGTGGCCTTCCTTTTACACAGGCCTGAGGTACCTACTGTTTTCTATATTTAAATGTCTTCTATCTACAAGCAGTGTTGTTCAATCCTGGCCCTGGAGGGCCAACGTCCTACAGAGTTTAGCTCCAACCTGCCTGGAAGTTATGCCTAGTTATCCTGAAGACCTTGATTAACTTGGTTCAAGTGTATTTAACTGGGGTTGCAGCTAAACTCGAACAGGACATCCAGGAGCAGGATTGGAAATCCCTTATCTACAAATCTATAAACAAACATTCAGCACAAAGTATTTTCATTCTCTCACCGTCCAGGTTCAGAATAAAGTGTACGAGGAGCTGTGTGGTGTGCTAGATGTGCGGTACCCTCAGTACAGCGACCGACACAGACTGCCGTATCTGTGTGCACTGATCAATGAGATGTTGAGACTACGACCTGTAGCTCCCCTCGCCGTGCCTCACAGAGCCATACGAAACAGCAGGTGAGCATCAGGTGAAATCAATGCTGTGATTATTCACAATTAGTTTCAGTTTGTCATTAGCATGTTGCTGAAGTTGAACTAATGGTAGGGTGACCATATGTGCCATTTTCCCAGGACACGTCCTGTCCAGGATTTCTAAATTGCCTAAAATGGCTTGAGCCCTTGCCTCTTTAATCGTGAAAGTGGTCATATCGATGTGCCCCCGGAACACGATTTAGGAATGCGATTTCTACACGGAGGTCTGTGCAAGCCACTGTTCTTATTGACAGTCTTCATGCAATGCATTAAAATGTTGTCGTATTTGCAATGCTTTGACCGTTCTCTGTAGATCCAGCCTTCTCGCAAGCCACGATTGGTCGATTATGTATAATGCACGCTATTGGTCAAATTATTTTTCAGTCATTACCTTCCGCAAATATGAAAACAAAACCAAAACTGAGACATTTTATGCAACTTAGAAATCCTGGACAGGACGCGTCCTGGGAAAATGGCACATATGGTCACCCTAACTAATGGCACAATAAACATAAATGCCTATATGAGGTTTTTGTTGATCTAACAATTCATTTTTGTTTTTCTTTCTTTCATAAAATTACCCAAATACGAACGTGTTAGAAGATTTAAAGAGCTTTTATTTTTTGAGATAGCTAACCAGCATTTTTCTAGCTACCTAATAATAGCCGGAGAGTCTCGGGTAATTTACCAGCCATTCAGCTAGTTCTTTTACAGGCCAATTAACGGAAGGAAGTCTGGTGTATTATGCTCTACATTATGTGCCCAAAATATAATATAAACCAGTGGTTCCCAACCACGTTCCTAGCTCCCGTCTGACACACCCATTTCTGGTATTGGAGTCTCTGCTAATGAGCTGATGACCTGATTCAGGTGTGCTTGATCAAGGAGACATGCAAAATGTGAGCTGTGTCTCATTTCATTTCAAAGGCTGCATCCTCCAGAGGACGCATCCTGTGAAGGATGTGCTATACGGAGTGTTCTTAACCAGAATTAAACGAGACGTCCTTCGTAGGACACACGGGCAGGAAAGGAAACAGGAAGTATCACGTTGCTATGCCAACATGTTCACGGCAGCGTCGTTGCGCTCTCACAACAGTTAAATGAATGAAAATTATTTATAAATTTGTAAAGTAATTTGAAAAGAAAATGTATTTACTTTTGGTTAATGCTTGAGGAGCTGGCGTATGTAAAACAGATATCTGTTGCAGAGACAAAGGAGGAGGATATTAAGAAGAACAAAGTTTAAAACAAATACAAGCTTGAAACTACTTACATTTAAACACCACATCTTCGCTGTACTGTACATGTACATCTGCCGACACCGCCATTTTTTTTTATTTTTCAAATAAATGACGGTTGTTAACAGCAACACAAAGAATTGTGGGCTATCTGCAGCAGCGAAGGATAAACCTCATGCATCCTCTGAATTCCTGTGAAAGAAGGGCGCATTCAAAGGTCGCATTCCTACTTACATTTCTGAAATGATACAGCCTCAATGACGCATGCAACCCTCGAATGTGACCTCCGGAGGACGCAGACTTCGAAATGAGGTACAGCTGTGCAGTGTTGGGGGGCCTCCAGGAATGTGGTTGGGAACCACTGATATAAACTACATGCAGCTTATTTGTCCACAGTTTAAAAGCAGCAGAAATATTTTAGTTTAAAGAAATTTGATTGGTGCAGAATTTTGCTGCTTGCTAAGACACGTTATTTTTTTCCCAAAACATTTATGAGTAAACTCCGCCCCACAACCGTTTCTAAAGATTTCATTGGTTATGTCAATCACAATGCCTAACTATACAATGCTGAAACAAATACTTACCCACTAACCCTAACCCGTCGGCATGAAATGAACATTCACCCAATCTATTTTCCAAATACATGTTATAGACCTTATTCTGAACTATTAAAGGCACAATATGTAATATTTTTGGATTAAAATATCCAAAAACCACTAGAACAATATTATATATTTTGTTGACTAATGTACTTACATTATCCCAAATGTTTCCAAGAATGTTTAAATGCAGAGAAATAAGCAATTTTAACCAGGAGACGGACCGTGTCCACGCATCGCCTATCAATGATATCATACCCCTGTTACCCTCGATTTTTGGTTTTATTTTGTAGAAACCATGGAAACACCAAAGACGCTTTAGTATATTATGTGTTTTATTAGACAATGAGCAACTGTTTAGATGGATACATTCTTCAACAGAAAACTAATCATGTTATATAGCTCAACAGTAAGTCTTATTGTTTAAATCTCATTTTCTTGATTTACAGCAAGTACCATGTTTTACCATGACTAATATCGATCTAGCTTACTGCAGTGTGCAACAAGTGTCTCATAGCAGCTGCCGAGCGAAAGCAGAGTAGCATTATAACAACTTTCAACACACAAATGTATCCAATATGATAAGACAGCGCTGCTTTACCCCACATATGCTTGACCGGAAGAAGCGGAAGCAGTCGTCTGCGGCATAATAAAAGTTCTCATTAGCAATCTCTCCAGTGGCCTCGTTCCACTCCTACAGTACCTTTGTTTTGAATAAGCGATCTCTAGTAATTTACATATTGTGGCTTTAATTTATGTTTATTTATTTATTCAAAAAAGTTTTGACCTCATAATCCTTTTTCAACCTTTTTAATCAAGAAAATGTCTTAATTGGATCTTCAGGTGAAAACGGACTAGGACTTCGCCAATCATTTAGTCCAACTGAACCCTGTCCCTGCAATCTCGTACTTCTGTTGCACAGTGACTTTAATCTTAACAGCATTGGTAGCACATCGTAATAGATAGAATTACTGTTTGTCGCTGTTGGATCTATCTACTGATCAGTAGATTTATTGATTTTTCTGAGGTCTGAACTTTTTTTAACCGGGTAAGAGCGTAGTTCAGTTGACAAATGAAATGAGCTGACATCGCTGCAAAGTTATTTTCAACTTCTTTTAACTTCTAAGCGAAGAATGAAAAAGAAGTTCGCCGTGAGCCTTGAATCACGTTGCCTATTGTACATTCGGTGTGCATGAGTGTGAGCTTGAGCAATAAGTCACTGGCTGCAGTTCACTTAATGGCCAGCAGTGTCGCTATTAACAAGGGTTTCTGAATTCTACATACAGAGTCAGAATCTTTAAAGTAATTCATTCAGTCCTCTGTTCAGTATTGCAGGCTATTTCATCCCCAAGAATACAATAATCATTCCTAATCTGTATGGTGCCCACCATGATCCAGACGTTTGGAATGACCCATACAGCTTCAAACCAGGTAAAAAACCACACAAGTCAGACTTCTCTAATTTGCATATTTACACACATAATGCAGTGCTCATTAACTATGACAGTGAATATGATTTATTTCAGAACGCTTTTTGGAAGGTGGTGGCGGGTCCCTTCGTGCCCTGATTCCTTTTGGAGGGGGGGCACGACTATGTCTGGGAGAGGCAGTAGCCAAAATGGAAATGTTTCTCTTCACGGCTTATCTGCTGCGAGATTTTCAGTTCCTGCCTGCCAGTAAAAAGGAGCCTCTGCCTGACCTGCGGGGTGTCGCCAGTGTGGTTCTTAAAGTCAAACCATACACAGTTATAGCACACCCAAGAGAGCAGTAACTGATTATGCATAGAGTGCCGCAGGAATGAGTTACCCAGAAACGAGTTAGCATTTTTGAACTTCCAGTTTAATCATCCCAATGTCAAGGTTTTTTTGTTGTTGTTTTTTTGTTTTGTTTTTTTGAATGGGTTAACACAAGCTCAAGATATTTTATTTTTTAATTCTATAATATAAAACACATCAGTAATAACCCATGATTTTTTTAAGCTTTTACCTGACTTGTAAAACAAGTGACCAAATGGGACTACAGAGATTGTCAGATATTAAACGCCATCATGCCGAACAGGAATAACTGTCTACTCACTATTCAGCTTTTACAGCCTTCTTGAGTTGTGATCTTTATTAACCTATTCTAACTCAATTCTAACTTGTAGATTTTACACAAAGAGCTTAGTGATGGCAACACTGAAGTCTTGTGACCATGGTGTAGTTTGTTTATAATCTAAAGTCTACGCTTCAAAATTCATAAAATATGTGTTCATTTGTAAATATTATCTTGGTGAACAATACGTGTAAGAATCATAAACTTTTGTTGGTTACAGAGCTTATTTTTTGCAATTATCCAAAAGTCAATGGAAAAATGTTGAGGGAACCAGGGTGATGCTAACTTAAGGGACGGCCTACAGAAATGCATCATCTGCAGCACTCTAGCTGGAAACATTTTTCTTGTCATAAACATAGAGAATAATGTGATTTAGGGCTTCTTTGGGTACTTTTGAGCAACAGCTTACTATTTAACTAGAAACCTATGTGTCACAATAAATCAAATTCTGGTTAAACTACACTATATATATTACTGTAAAGAATTCTGAAGTAAAGCATTAAA
The DNA here is from genome assembly GCA_039654765.1 of Mylopharyngodon piceus. Classification (NCBI taxonomy): domain Eukaryota; kingdom Metazoa; phylum Chordata; class Actinopteri; order Cypriniformes; family Xenocyprididae; genus Mylopharyngodon; species Mylopharyngodon piceus. Next base: position 222,912 of record JBCHWC010000129.1, read on the forward strand.
ATGGATGGCTAAATGCACAATGTCTAAGTAGTTTTAAGTCAAAACTTTTATTACATTTAAATTGATTAAATGCTAACATATTTCAACAATTTATGTTCTAAAAAATTTTATCATTTACATCATAAACACCCTCTAGACCTATTTTTTCTAAGTATTTTCTACAATTTTTTGCTATGTCGTTTAACAAGGCAGTCCATTGTCGACTAGGCTTTTTTTGTTGTTGTTGACTTTTTTGTTTGTTTGTTTTTGATTGTCTGTAAACATGGTGATGAGTCTCAAGTAATAATAACTTAAGATGTTTGAGTTTAACTGGGGAATTATGCATTAAAGATACTGATTATTATAAGTTTCTTGAATTCTTAAAGGTACACTCTATATTTTTATGTTGCACAGATATCTAGCGGCATAGATGCAGCATCACACACACAAACACACACACACACACACACACTTGTATATGTGGTTTACGGGAACTCTCCATAGACATAATGGTTATTATACTGTACAAACTGTATATTCTATTACCCCTAAACTACCCCTAAACCTACCCATCACAGGAAACTTTCTGCATTTTTTGAATTTCAAAAAAAATCATTTAGTATGTTTTTAAGCCATTTGGTTTACGAGGACACAGGAAGTGTCCTCATAAACCATTTTTACGTTGTAATACCCATGTCATTATACACATTTGTGTCCTCATAACCCATGTATACAAGAACACACATACACACACACACACACACACACACCATGATTTTATGTATTCCATGAGAAACATTGTTGGATAACAGTGCGGTAATCGAGATACAGTATGATCTCAATATTGGTGCTGTTCCTCTCTCGTCCACTAGAGGGTAGAACACACACTCTACCCGCTAAGCGCAGAACTGCACACACTTCCTGTGCTTGCTCCGGTTGTTGATAAACAGCGAGCACATGCTGAACGCAATCTTTGTCATTTTGCCTCAGAAAAGTATGACAACTACTTTCATTTAAATCTTAATTCAGTAGCTTGAAGTTTTGCAATTTGCCATGTCTCTGTAAATACACGCTGAACAATGAAAGACCTCATTTACTGCTCAGGTAGGGCGTGACAATCCTATTCTTCGCTACAGTACAATTTCCAGCTGTTAGTAAGTAACCTAATTTGTAGTCACATTATTATTTTAATATACATATAGCTTTTTTTAGGGTTTTCATTATAGCTGTTTTACCAGCAAGTTTGTTGCTTTGTCCAATGAGAGTTTGTATGTCTGCCAGTAGTTGCAAACTTCCCTTATGCTTTCATTGTGATTAAATCCTTTGTATTTCAATAATATTATACTTAACATGTTTTTAGTGTACACTTAAATGTGCATCTGTGATCTATGTGTTCATAGGGCACTGATGGATTTTATAAAAGAGTTTACCACAGCCATTACATTTATGATTTTGTCTGTCTCATCACTTCATGCTGCATATCAGCTATTCAAGGTAAACGTCTATTCAGTGTCTTGAATGCAGTGATTATATATATATATATAGTATATATATATATATATATATATATATATATCAGTAAGATGCATGTGTTGCACTGTTATAATTTTTTGTTCTCTGTTTGCAGGATCACAGAGCTTCGTCAATGGGCTTTCTTCTGATTGGCTGCTCCTCTGTCCTTTCATTCTTTTCTCCCAGTAACCAAATTATCATGTCACTCCAGAACGATCTAGAATGGGCAGGTGAATCACTTGGACCTGCGCTTTCTACTTTTGACTTCCTGTGGCTTAGTGATGACCACGTCACAGCCCGTATCCTCCTGATTGGCTCCACTTTTTTTGTAATACTTTCTGATTGGCTATCTCCAGATGGGTTGGTCATAATGTCACGCTGCCTGGCCTTTTCTACCCTTTCCTGTTCGCTGACAGTGTGTGCGTTTGCTGAAAATGCAGCAGGGGCAGTAGGGAGTGTTGCCCTCAGTCTCCCTTTATTAGTTTCCCCAAGAAGCCGATCTGGATCTTTGGGTTCCCTCATGTTGCCTACAGAAGGACTCCTCAGCTGGATCCTTAAAGTCATCATGGCTTTAGGATGCTGGACCACCAGGAAGGCCCTTAATAAATACCTGCTTGATTTGAAAGGCTGGGACTGACTTAGGCAGCAAGTAATGTTTTCCAAAGATAACAGAGAACCACAAATTCTACATTTTTACTACCAGGTTACTAGCAGGCATATGTACTGTGTTTTACTGTTACATGTAAAGGCCTTCTGTCTTAATAAGCTAACATTATAGTGTATTATACAACAGAAACTTGAGTTTGTTTACATCTAATCATATAATAGAGTTTGCTTATAACCTATTAAATCCATTACAGTGACACTGAGGGCTTTTAAAATCCCTAAGTGATGAATAAATTGTTTAGCATCATCAACAATGTAGTCCTTTGTAAAGAAAGAATGGGACTCTGTTTAAGTCAGTGTTGCCATGTCCACTTATTATAAGCAGCTTTGGTAAATGTGTGTGTGATAAATCTACTCATTATATATATATATATATCTACTCGTATATATATTCAAAACATTTTATTTTTGTAAAATTATATAATTATTGAAAACGTTTTCTGAATGTCAAAATTGCAACATAACTATTTAATGTGTGTTTTATACAGGTTTATAGTAAAATAAGGCAGTGAACAAAAAACTAAAGTAGGTTGTTTTGGTGATGATAGTTGCTTATGTGTGTGTGTGTGTGTGTGTGTGTGTGATCAGGTGGTATGATATGATATATATGTGTAAAAATGAAAATGAAGAGAACCGCTGCCCAGTCGACTATATTAAACTGCTGGTCAAAGATGGACGTTAAAAAGACTAAAGCATGTACTGAGAAGGAGGTATGAGAATATTGTGTAATAGCTAAGTACACTCCACATATATTTTAGCTAGCTAATCCATTGCAATTTAGCCATAACTATCAGTGTAACTGTAACCAGTTACTAAAACAGCAGTCTGTTTTGTTAGTTTTATTTACAATAGTGTCTGTAATTATCAATGACAAAAGTATTCACATCGGTGTTTGTTTTCTTCCTAAATTAATCTGACTTTTGAACGAATTGGCTGAATGAACGTTTTTAAGGGGCTCACTCATTAAAACAGCGAATCGATGCCGCCTACTGGCGGTTTCAATTTTTAACATAATTTCTTTCTTTTTAGAATCACTCAGTTATGTTAGAATTTGATGAATGATTATACATAAATTTCATAAAGTTATGAAGTATAGATAGATAGATAGATGATAGAGAAGTAATAAATTATCCAATAATGCTACACATAAAACAAATTATTATTATTATTTTTTAATTAAAAAAATAATGACAGGCAGCATACCAACGTTCAACCCCCCCAATGTTGAAACCAAATCTACGCCCTTTATGTGTATATGTATTGGAGTTTAAATAATGCTTGTTAAATTCAGCATAAATTGGGGAAACTCGCCATTGGCTGTTGTCACTCGCGTTGTGCACATATTGCGGGGCGGAGCTATGTAATCAGCAGAGTCGCATTGCTCCGTCTTAATAACTACGTTTGGATTGTTTTCAAGGCTAAGTTTGAACTGTAAACTACACAGAAGTTTACTTATTTTGTTTGTCAGCTCATAGTTGTGTTAGTCGAGTCAAATATGTGTTATTTGTGATGATAAGATGGAGAGTGTGTTTATTGGCCTGCTTGTGAACTCCGAACTTCATTTAAGACTGATCATGCAACATCGATGCACTGCATTCTAAGCAGCCTTTTGGTCGCATTTTTCCCAGGTATGTGTTATATTTGGTTTTGTCATGTTCTGTGTTAAAATAATATTAGCCCCAGCTGAGTGTTAGCTATTAGCACACGTGTTGTATCCTGTACCCTCTGCGCCATTTTAGGGCTGCGTTCTTCTCTCCTCACTTCATTTATACAAAATACGTAAAATGATGGTTACTTGAGTTCATAGTTTCTCTGTATTAATGTGAATTGTATGTATTAGTGTTTTATATTTTCTTTTCTTTAATGTATGCTTCATTTAGAATTGTCCACTAAGCTATATGTTCACGATCACTTTGAGAAAATGTAATCGGCAGAGTCGTATATCTCGTCCTGCTGACTGATCATGCAACACTAATGCACTGCATTCTAATCAGCCTTTTGGTCGCATTCCTCCCAAGTCTTGTCTTGTCCCAGGCCTAGTAAAGCAACTTTGAGTGACCATCCACCTGATCTTAGCCTGAATTATTCCATCCAACACACACACAGTCATATATATATATATATATATATATATATATATATATATATACACATACATACATAGGCTGCATCCGAAAACCTAGGTAGCTGACTTGCTGCCTGATAGGCAATGACTTGTAAGGCAGCGTTTGTGCATGAAGGCACCTCATGAAACAGATTTCAGACAGACTTCTGAGACAGCTTAACAGTTTAATGATCTACAGCAAAATAGCACGAGCTTTGGTGAAAACTAAAATATTTAATTACTACAGTAGTAATTTCTCGCTAGAAATGACATCAAAAGTGAAAAATGTTGGTCAAAAAGGTACATTTACACAAACTGACCAGCAAACGCAGCTTTCGGACGCCATCTTTATTTTTCTAGCTCAACTGTCACAGAATGGAAAGCACAGGATTGTGGGATATCAAAGGCAGCGAAGGATACGTCTATGCTGCCTTCAAAAATCGATCAGATGAAGGTATCTCAGGAAACAGGAAGTGAAGCTAACATTGAATTTGGACGTGCCTTGATGCCTTCCTACCTTGAAATGTGTCCTCCGAAGGCAGCATTTTCAAGTTTTTGGACGCAGCCATTGTTTGATTGAACAAACATTAACCTTTTTTACTGCTTTCTTTTGAAAATAAATACTTATACCAACCTACAAGATCTTTGACCAAGCGGCAACCCGGACCAACAACGAAAAAACGTTTTCTCACATGAATTCACATGAGACATTAGAGAGCCGCTCATGTGCTGCTGCTAACCAAGTCATATATACAGAAAAAAAGATTAGACAAAAAATAAAATAAATACATTAAAATTATGCAGAAATACACATGGGCTGGCTGTCCATGTCTGTTTATCAAAAACTGATGGTAAATGAAGTATATAAGTATATATTTGTATAGAGCAAAGACCACTTAATTTCATTTTAAAAAGCATATATTAAAATTATTAGTATAAAACAATTATGATCAAATTGCCAGCTTGCATTTATATACATTAAGGTGAATGATATCAGAGCAGTTTACCGTGTTTCATTGCTCACAGTAAAGATCATGTGAGATAATATCAAACATGATACGGATAAGGTAATTGTTAGGCATTAAAAATATTTATATAATGTATAAATTATTTCTTAATCACCTGTACAGAGTATCTAGGGTTTTTAAAAATTCATTTTAAGGCTTTTAAGACCTTTTCTAAAACCTGCACAAAGATTGGTGTTTATGGTAACACCCTAAACCATAAAATTACTGTTAAAAAATGATTTCAACAACAGTTCAAATAATATAAGTTTTGACAGGAAAAAAAGTTTTTTTTATATATATATATATATATATATAATATATAATGATTTTAAAATGATATTAATGATTATAAACAATTTCAAATATGATTATATATAATATTCTAGATATCTTATTATTCAGCTTTTTTTGAAAAGCACATTAGCTTCTTATCAATCCACCGGTTAACATTTACATACATCACTGTAACTGTAAGCTGTGTGAAAATATGGGTCAAGCTTTGCATTGGTCTGAACAAAAATGGGAAACACGCTGAATGAAAATGCAGTTTCAGTCTCTGACTGTAGATGGCGCTTACGGAACAGAAGAAAAATATTGGTTTCCCCGGTTACCTCTGTAAACAAAGCAGAGCTGTGCTTATAAACACTACTTCATTGGAACTTTGATTAACCAGTTTTTATGTAGCTCAAATACTGAGCCAAACAGCATTGCATTTGCACTTCCCTGGCACTGAGCTAGTTAAAGAGCTCCACGCTTCTCACGCGTTCATCATGCAGGGCTGCCTCCACTTGATCACGACCCATCTGCTCACGCCGCTTTTTTCAAGTTTTTCCCGCTTTCCCCTCAATCGGTAGCGCTGTTTAACTCTGGCTTAGCAGCACATAAAGGCCAATTTTTGTAATAGCACCATACTACTCTAACAAAATTTAGTTCAAGTTTAATTCAAGGACCTATGTTTGTTTTCACAGACTTTCCAGGCCTTGAATCTTATCTCTCTGAAATGTATTTGCATAACCACTTCAGTCAGTCTCCATTGAGTAAGCAGCATCAGTGGCGACTCGTCAGGGAAGACAAGGAAGGCACAGCCTAGTCAAGTCACCTTTATTTATATAGCGCTTTTTACAATGTAGATTGTGTCAAAGCAGCTTTACATTGATAACTGGTACATTATTTGGCTGCACAGCAGCTCTTAAAGAATAGTGTCAATGCAGGCAGATCAAAGCACTGTTGAATATCAAATGTCAAGCCTACTACCCAAAATTTTGAGGTGAAAATGGCAGAAGATGATTTAATGTTAATAAAATTCCCAGTTATTCATTTAATTTCATGTTTTAGAATGTGTATTTTTGTTTGTAACACCATAACATGTTACTGAAATCTGTTTCACGAATGTGCCGAATCTGCCGATGTCATTACAACTGCTAATTGGCATAAAAGGATTAGTTCAATTTTGAATGAAAATTTACTGATAATTTACTCACCTCCATGTCTTTCTTTCTTCAGTCGAAAAGAAATTGTAGTGCTTAACCGTCATGGTTTTTCTCTATTGAATTAGTGATGTCATACTCTCCAGTATATTGTAAATTTAAAAATGTAAAATGTATTGTTTTGCTAAACATTCATTGTCAATATCCTGTGTTTTACACTCAACAAGGTTTGACACTAAAATTTTTACCGTCACTCATGTCAGGGCTTTGTTTTTCAAGCAATGTCATTTCCATTTCGTACTTGTTATTGGTCTCACCTTTGGACATGCAATGTCTTATCCAAAATGTATTGCTATTGGGGTGAAAAAAAAAATTTCCATCTAAAAGACATTGACATTTATCAAAAATAGTTAATAAAGGATTAAGGATCTGTTTGCTTATAGTATTACTCGTAACAGTATAGAAAGAACACAAAGTAACCCCGGTTTTGCGTTGTGTATATCGTGGTGGCGCAACTAGTAAACCGAGTGCGCTTGTGTGGCAGCGACCCGGGTTTGAATCTAGTCTGTAGCGTTTCCTACATTCAATGTACACATATCTGTTCCCAATGACTACGTTTACTTGTACACCAATAATGTGATTATTTCTCATAATCAGAGTAAGGTCTTAATCGCAGTAAGATGTTTACATGACACGAGCAGAACTCTTCACTCCAGTTCACATGCAGTTTTCATTACTCTGATTATTAACTAATAAGTATGGTTATACCACACTCAGATAGGCATACAGTATGCATGTTACCTGCCATTGTTTTAATCTACTTGCATCAAATTCAAAATACATTTTTATGGATGTACTGGGTATTATTTGGCACCGTGATGAACATCATAATGCTGGGTTTGCCTGCGCTTCCGTCGTGTTCTTCGCACCATCTGGATGAAGATACGGAGCAGAGACTACGCAGCGAGTTGTGTTGACGAAATTTAGTGATTTGGTGAAGAGAAAACATCAGAATAATGTCACGGAGATCATTCATGAAGTTGTGTGAACAACACGCGGCATCTGTGTACGTCCGAGCACATGCGCACTTTGGTCAGAGTGGGAATAATGTGATTAAGGTGTGTACATGCCTGCATATTGCGATTAACATCAGCGTACCCATTTTACTGTGATTATGAGCTTAAACGCATTACTTCAATCGAAGTATTGTGTTTACATGAGAAAGTTTAATCGCAATATTGCCAAAATCCCATTATAATCGCATTATGAGAGTGCATGTAAACGCACTGATTGTCTCTCTGATGTTCTCCAGATAAGTGAGCTATACTGGTATACTAGGGGGTGTCTGTAAAATATCAGTACAAGGCAAATTCCTAAGTTGTGCCATTATTTATAAAGATAACTTTATTGCATTAGAAAAACACACAATGATGCCATTAGCACACTTCAAGTTTACAAACAAGTATATTTAATACAGCTTTAGTTGAACTTCAGCACTTCTTTTGGACAAATAAAATGCATTTATTACAAAATTAGTTCCAATTTAACAGACTTTAAGTATTCCAATTTACAGTGTGCCACAAATAAATTTAGTTATACTAAAGGACATTCGAATAAATTGTGCTTAAGTATACTATTTTTTTCACTAGGGAAGGATTGACCAAAGCCAGCTTCCAGGCAAGTACAAGGCGTGGCATTAAATTGTGAGGACATTGAAGCTGTGTGAAATCCACTGTCCACAGTAATTCCACGATGCTTGTCTGAAACACGGTGGTCTGGCCTGAAAGAACGCAGTCCAAATGTAAGCCTCCAGCACATCCTGTCAGGCTGCAAGGTGGGGCTCGCACAAGGCCGCTATCAGTGGGACGCGATAATGTTCTGAGTGGGTTGGTGGAGATGTTGGAGGCACACAGACAGGATACAAGTAGAGGACAGTTGCCATCAGTGTCATCATGCAGGGGTGGAAGGGAGACGTCCCGGTGTTAAAGCTGTAAACCGTCCCCGGGGTCCCTGGCTGATGACCCTGCAGCTGAGCTATAGGCCATGGCCATAGGCTATAGCTGCCGAAGCAGGGGAACCTGCCAAATTATGAGAGCAAGATATTAAGGTCAAGAGGTGCCAAGAAGGCCTGGATCTATCAAAAAAAAAATCTCTTTTTCTTATGCTTACATTTCTTATGCTTCGGTTTTTCTTTTAAACCAGCCATGATCCAAAATGGCCTGTAACGTCATTTGTGACTCTCCGTCATGAAGGTGCTCAAGAAGATCCAGGCATTCTGTAAACATTTTTTTAGAAGAGATCTGATTAGTCATGTTTGATTGAGATATGTAGTTCATGTAAGGTAATGTTACCATGAAATACACACATTTATTCATTGCTAAACATTCATTGTCAATCTCCTGTGTTTTACACTCATCAAGGTTTGACACTAACAATTTTACTGTCACTCATGTCAGGGCTTTATATGTTTTTCAAGCAATGTCATTTCCATTTCATACTTGTTATTGGTCTCACCTTTGGACATGCATGGTCTTATCCACGTCCGGGGTTAAAGCGTGAACCGTCCCCGGGGTCCCTGGCTTGATGACCCTGCAGCTGAGCTATAGGCCCCATGGAGGAGCTGCTGATGCAGGGGAACCTGGCAAATAATGAGAGCATGATATTAAGGTTGAGGTGACAAGAAGGCCTCTGAATCTATCAAAAAAAAAACAAAAAACATCTCTTTTTCTTAGGCTTACTTTTCTTATGCTTTTAACCAGTCATGATCCAACATAGCCTGTAACGTCATCCGTGACTCTACGTCATGAAGGTGCTTAAAAAGATCCCGGCATTCTGTAATAGTTTTTTAGAAGAGATCTGATTAGTCATGTTTGATTGAGATATGTAGTTCATGTAAGGTAATGTTACCATGAAATACACTGCATTTGTTACTATGACTTTCTCTGGATGCCCACTAATAATTTTACTGTCACTCATGTCAGGGCTTTATATGTTTTTCAAGCAATGTCATTTCCATTTCATACTTGTTATTGGTCTCACCTTTGGACACGCGTGGTCTTATCCAAAACCAACGACTTATTCTTGGGACCAGCACATCCAGCAGTTTGCATATGTCGTCAGTTGTTGCCCATTCAGCGTACTTTCTGATTGCCCTGATTAATATAGGTTCGTCTTCTCCTGTAAGCAATACATGCTCAGTGTTCAGTAAAACATCATCAGTGAACTGTAGTAAATAAGTCATCAGTGAACTGTGCTTAAAAAGCCAACTCACGTCTTTCTTCGACGAGCAGTGCGCCTTCAAAGTCCATCAGCTTTACTTGCAGGGTTTTTGTGCAGACAAGTATGTTTTTCATATGCGTCTCATGATAAACACCACGACCCATGCAGTGCTGAAGAGCAACAATGAGCTCCCGAATGATGTGTTTCACCACGGTTTCAGTCAGGTTACCTCTGTTTCGTTGGACATACTCAAACAGGGTGATGTAGGAACGTGGATACTCCATAATCAAGATGTCTTGATCTTCCATGACAAAGTGATCATATAATTGTACGAGATGCTCGCTAGTTGGAGGCTTTTGCACCATCAACATTGCAGCTGCCTCTTGACTTAAAGGTTTGGAATACCCAGGCTAAAGAAAAGAGATTGACAAAAGGTTAGTTGACTCCTAACTAATCTCAAATCTCCTAACTAAAGGCCCAGGTACACTTCATTTACCAGGTTTACCTCCTTTCAAAGTATACTCTAGGGCTGCCGAAGATGAAAGCAATGTACTTTACAACTGATGTTTCTAGGCTGTTTCAATGATATCTTATACTGTCTACATACAAACTTATCAATTACCAAATTAGAATTTAATAAAACATTTTATGAAGAATAAAGTTATTTCAACTTACCAATTCCAATAGTTTCTCAGGCCGGTTCTTCTTAATAAATTTGATGAGCACCTGAAAAATGAAGAAATTTTTGGCAAACATAAGTAAACTGATTTATTTTTGTTTGTGTACATGGCAGTCTAACAATCTGTACATTTTTGATCAAAACTGTAAACACTGATGTGAAAGACTAAAGACAGAAGGAAACAAGAGGCAAAAGGTTTGGTGTATACAGAAAGAGCAACATACTCGTTTGTCATCGGAGTTTCGAAATCCTACATGATAACTGACACCACGTCTCGACTTCAGTTTCTTTCCCACATCATAAAGAGATTCAAAGGATCCTGAAAAATGCACAACATGTTAATATACAGCATGAGAATGAACTCCAGCAGCAGCTGCTTGTGACGAAATACACCTGTGCAGATGAGGTAAGCAACCAGCAAGAGAACGAGGAAAAATGAAAACTAAACCCAGAAACATCAGGCTGACATAGACATGAATCAGAGTGGTAATATCTGGAAACTCACTATCTGTTGGCTCAGACTCCAGTGGATCTGTGCCTGTCGGATCCACACTGGATGTGTGTGGAAGCTCCTGTGATGGATCCTCAGGCACAAAAGCACACACTTGGGTTTCTTCCTGGGTTTGGAAGGAATCTTTCTTTGGCTTCCACGCTTTCCGGAGGCCAGCAAAGAATTTCCACCCTTGTGTGTGCTTTTCTGCAAACAATCAGAATCAGAAAGAGCTTTATTGCCAGGTATGTTTACACATTCGAGACAGAATGACAGTGACAAGACAGATAATAAAAATAGAATAATAGGAAATAACAACATACAAAAATATATTTTTTAAAAAAATACACAATATACAAAAATAGACAGTACATGTATGAATATTGATTAGAAACATCTCTTTTTATTAGTACAGATTACAGCCGAATGATTCACTAGTAAAACTGTCCTAATGTAGAGTTGCTTTATGTTGCAAGTTCATGTGAATGTGAGTTTCTGGGCTCAGCCAATTTCCAACAACACTAGAAAAATTACAAACGCAGTGCTGATGCTGTTTTACATAGAAGTCACACCGTAATTATCCTAATTGTGCGTACCATAAAAGGCACTAACCTAATGCCAGTTTTGTTTTTCCAAATTGATTATTAATCTGTGTATACTCATGACATACTAAGAAAGCAAGAGAGAATGAGAATAAATAAAGGTGTGCGTTTATGTGTCGTAAAGTCAAATGTGTATGTGTGTGTGGCATGGGTGAGGGATGGGTAAAGAGAAATCTGATTGGCTAGTTCAGTTTTTAGTAATTGGCACTTTTTCCACACACTAAAAAAATTACCTTACAGATCTTTTGGTGGTCTTTCAGGTGAGGAACAATGGAAAAATGAAAACTAAACCCAGAAACATCAGGCTGACATGGACATGAATCAGAGTGGTAATATCTGGAGACTCACCGTCTGTTGGCTCAGACTCCAGTGGATCTGTGCCTGTCGGATCCACAGTGGATGTGTGTGGAAGCTCCTCTGATGGATCCTCAGGCACAAAAGCACACACTTGGGTTTCTTCCTGGGTGTGGATGGAATCTTTTATAGACTTCCACGCTCTCCGGAGGCCAGCAAAGAATTTCCACCCTTGTGTGTGCTTTTCTGCAAACAACCAGAATCAGAAAGAGCTTTATTGCCAGGTATGTTTACACATACGAGACAGAATGACAGTGACAAGACAGATAATAAAATAGAATAAGTAAATAGGAAATAACAACATACAAAAAATATATATTTTAAAAATACACAATATACAAAAATAGAAAGTAAATGTACAAATATTAATTAGAAACATCTGTTTTTATCAGCACAGATAAAATTTTACAATCATTTTACAGCTAAATGATTCACAAGTAAAACTGTCCTAATGTTGTGAGTTCATGTGAACAATTAGCAGGTTTTGCATTGTTTCTGGGCTCAGCAAATTTCCAAGAACACTTGAAAAATTACAAACACAGTGCTGATGCCGTGTAACATAAAAGTCACAAAGTAATTGTCTCCTACGGTTTATTTTTGTTTATATTTTTGATTTATTAACGTTGTCAGTTACCGGTTGTGTCGTCGTCCCAAACGACTCTAGGGAGAGACGGTGGTTGAGGCGCCTCTGTTGGGCGGCAGCTGCTACTGCTGGGCTTTCTGTCAGCCGGCATCACAGCGCCACTCAACGGCTCAACTTGAGCGTCCTCAAACGAGTCGAAGCTGCTGCAACTTTCCAGCTCCATTGGAAAGTTTGCAAACATAATGTCCAACGTAGTCGCCAGATTCTGCATCTCAACGAGCTGTGTGAACATTGTATTTGCCTGTTGGTTATAGCGGTAGACTTGTAACACTTTAGTACAGATCGATCGCTAGTGACCATAGATAGCAGCTTCTGACTCCGACAACAGCTGAGCTGAACTGACTCAATTTATGTAGCGTCTGTGCGCACTGTGACGTCACAATAACGTGCATTCCAAGCCAGGCAGTCTGGACGATAGGGCGGGGCACAATTTCATTGGTTTATAATACAGCAAATCTTATTGGCTTAGACGCTTCGAGCCTGAGCATGCGCATTCCTTTATGTACGATTTTGTGAATGATTTGGCCGTATACAGAAATTAAATGCTAACTATAATCGTATCTTATTATCTGTTTAGTATTTTGGTTAGGATCTATTGGCTAATGTTTCATTGTACTTAAGAGACAGAATAGATGAAGTTATTGTTTACAAACGAACGCTTGGTCACAGCACCTCCGGGTACTTTAGGCTTAATATATCCATATGTATTTAAATAGGCCTAAGACATTGGACAAACACGAACACAAGCGGCTGGTTTTACATTTTAAAACACGACCGTTTTTTATACGAATAATGACAAACTCATGTTTCCTTGTTTACTTGTTAATAAAATATGTGGGCCTGTATAGGCCTATTGGTTCCGTATGCCTATGTTGTAGTTTTTAAAGGTTTCTATTTTATAGTAGGCCTAAATAAGTGTCAACGGGTAAACATGTACAACTGTGACATCAGGTATTAAAAATCCAATTATTTATTTATCCATGAAAATAGTTTCAAATATTAACACTTACTGTATAGCTATAAAGCTGCATAACTATAAAAATCACGTGAAGCTGTAAATCTGTGCAATAAAAAAACAGCAGAGAAGTGATATGAACATTGCTTAAATATGCACTTGAGCACATAAATAATACTATTTGCTATAGATCAACATAACATCTGTTTTAGTAAAAAAAAAAAAAAATCAAAATACATCTTTGAATACAAAATAAATGTAAAGATGTATTTTTTCACCATTGCAAGGTTTTTATTTTCATTGTACGCACAAAACATGGTCAGGGCGTGTGGGCTATTGGTAGTCTATTATTGTCTTATTTATTTGTCACCACAGTTTTGCTTTAAAATCTAAAATCAAACACACTTTCGGGTTTATCCGATGTCATACTGAAATACAGTGAATTATCATCATTTGTGTAAAATCCCGACTTTGTGCTTATCCACCGATCCTAATGGAAATATGAAGAAGCCTAAATGAATGATGTAAAATTACAGAGCCCTGCATGACATGCAGAAAATGTAGTCTAGAAAATATATACTATCGGCCTAAATGTCTCTCCTTTGCAATGCCAGTAATTTCATGCAATCCTAAAAGTGGCACTGACTTATTTGCTGGATAAATTAATAAACACAATATAGCTAAATCTCAAACAGTGATCATTTATATATATATTATATATATATATTTCGTGATATCTCCCAGCCCTAAAACTGCTCAATATTAAAGCTTATAGACAGTATGACTTTTTATAAAAAAAGGGGGCTTAAGCCCCAAATGTTTTTTCAAAACTCTGACTGAAACACTACCAACATCCCTGACCGGCCATGCATTGGAATTGTGGTTCCCCGGAAGAATGTCCTTTGACTGAAGAACTTGTAGCTCAGCTTCAAACTGTTAGTCTGCCAATCTCACAACTATGGAAGAGACATATATTTCTCTGTACTGAATGTTGTGCTCCCACATTCTTGAGACTGTCAGTTCATAATCTTCATATGTAACAGGAACAATATAATTAATAATGGCCAAGTCATTGTATACAGATTTTATTGTCAAAGGATTCAGAAACTTTCAAATTAATAAAACTTGTACATCAACTAGCAAATGTCTTTGTATATTTTAATTCTGACGTAAAACAAGAAATTTAATAATGCATAGCAGGGCTTTATTCCTTGAGTGTGTATAGTCAACCGGGTTACAAATGAATACAGTAACAATGCATGACTTTCAACCATTTTCAACAACTGTCAAAATGGATGGCGTTGCAACATGACTGTTTTAAAAGAACTACAGTAGGAATGGTAAGGTCAAGGAAATCTGAAACAAAACTACATATATGCAGCTTAAAACAAAAAAGATGAAACGTAAATGGTCTCCAATGTATGCATGTCATTACATACCTTATTATCATCAGTTGAATGTGTGGTGGACAGGACATGACATACAGGTACAAACACAATGCTGTGACTGCTCTTTCCTATCATTATTTAATAATACTACAAGAGACCATGTGAAAAATATCCAAAAACGTTATATTTTTATAATTGTCTATTTATATACAACATCTCTCATCAGTCAAACCATTGTTATGCTTTCTATGGAGTTTATTAATCTAAAATCTTAACGTTGTATGGTATGTACATGAATAATTCTTTATGAAGTAAACAAGAATCCATCAATACTTAAAATAAATGTTTATGTTCACATGTGGACTAAACAGCAGTCAATAAACTATAGCTTTAAAGTGCCCCTATTATGGATTTTTGAAAATTACCTTTCATGTAGTGTGTAACATAGCTCTAAGTGAATGAAAACATCCTGCAAAGTTTTAAATCTGAAAGTGCACCGTATATAAAGTTATTGTCTCTCAAAAGTAAGAGTCGACTCAGAGTCAATTAAACGAGTCGTTTGTAAAACGAATCCCAAGCCGTTTCGTTGTGATGTCACAATGAAATATTAGCATATTGCCCACCCACTTATTGCGTGCGCAGACAGCAGGGAAAATTCATTTTTTCAGCAATACCACAGCAGTACAATCTTTTGTTGTGTTCCCGTCATTTTACTGACGACTGCTTCTCAAACCTCGGAGTTTAACGCAGGATACACAAAACGCTTGGTCTTAAAATATGGATCAATGACCAGTATATTTGGACCAGCTTGCTCCTCAGAATCTCAACCTGTAAGTATGATTAATAATCTGATGTTTATATTTTCTAGCGATCATTCAAAATTCGTAGTTTTGTATGTTATGTTGTGTAACATACACCAGTCTGTCTCCTGCTAACCGGCTAACTCACGTTTCTGTAGTTCTGCTATTCAGATGTGGGGCCAATATTGTCTAAAAATGTTTCGATTAATGCGGCTTGTCTGTCTTATTACTTGGAGTAATGATCAAGGATGGAGCACGACTTTTGTTTAAAGTCTAATGCATTATCAGCTATTCACGTTTGTGCTTGGCTAACTTGGCGTTTTTATTATTACAGTAGAATGGAGCTCTATCTGTATTGTAATAGGATGTTAAGATGCTAGTCCACGCTAACTAGTTGAAGTATTCTCTCTGTAAACAGTAAACACCCATTGTAATGTCAAACAATGATATAGACATTTTTCTTTGTTAATAGTTATGACGAAAAAGTCTGTACACATCTGGCCTAAATGTTTATCTTATGTTAGAGGTTTTCAGCTTCGCTTGGCATTCTGATACAGTTCCCACAGGTGCACCTACATAAAGTATAACAGTGACGCTGCTATCACGTCTTATAAATAACTAAGGTGACACTTACCAGTCGTGATTGCGAATCAGTTTCTGGTTGATCGACTACTTCAGACGTTTCATCGTCGGACTCGGGCTCGAATCGATACGGTAAAATCGATGCTATCTTTTCTGTCCATACATTGTATACAATGTCTTGTGAATTGATAGCTGTCATTCAGTTATGGCAATGGGCGCGTGGTGCGTACAGTAGACCAATCACAAAGGATTGGGCCATCTGACCAATCAAAGCAGTGTTGGCTCACGGAAAGGAGGGGTTTTCATTTAACTGCTTCAAACTAATCGTTTACCAATCTTTGGTGAACTGAGGTGAAATTAAATGTATATTATGAGAAAATGAAAGTGTTTTTTGATCTTGCATGCCTGTAAACCTGTTGTAGGAGACTCCCAAAACAATATTAGGAACCTTGAAAAAGGCATAATAGGGGCACTTTAACTGATCTCTAACTTCGTTTACTTCAGTAAACACAGAAATGCACAGAGCAAACTGCACATACACTACATTGCCGAAAGTTTCAGTAGCCCTTCACTGCAGAACACACGAGATCCAGGGGGCGGAGACAGATAGGTTAAGGGATATGTAAAGTGGGAGGAGTTGGATCCAGGGGGTGGAGATGGGTAGGTTTAGATCCAGGGGTCGGAGACGGGTAGGTTTAGGGATATGTAAAGTGAGATGAGTTGGATCTAGATCCAACCCCGCCCCCTGGATCTCATGTTCTGCAGTGAGGACCATCTCAAAAGTTTTGGGACGTCTGCCTTTACATACACATGAACTTTAATGACATCCCATTCTTAATCCATAGGGTTTAATATGGAGTTGGCCCACCCTTTGCAGCTATAACAGCTTCAACTCTTCTGACAAGGCTTTCCACAAGGTTTAGGAGTATGTTATGGGAATTTTTGACCATTCATCTAGAAGCACATTTGTGAGGTCAGGCACTGATGTTGGATGAGAAGGCCTGGGTTGCAGTCTCCGCTCTAATTCATCCCAAAGGTGTTCTATCGGGTTGAGGTCAGGATGCCAGCCAAGTTTCTTCCACACCAAACTCACTCATCCATGTCTTTATGGACCTTGCTTTGTGCACTGGTGCGCAGTCATGTTGGGGGCCATCCCCAAACTGTTCCCACAAAGTTGGGAGCATGAAATTGCCCGAAATGTCTTGGTATGCAGAAGCATTAAGAGTTCCTTTCACTGGAACTAAGGGGCCAAGCCCAAACCCTGAAAAACAACCCCACACCATAATCCCCCATTCACTAAACTTTACACTTGACACAATGCAGTTAGGCAACTACCGTTCTCCTGGCAACTGCCAAATCCAGACTCTTCCATCGGATTGCCAGACAGAGAAGAGTGATTTGTCGTCTCCACTGCTCTAGAGTCCAGTGGTGGCGTGCTTTTCACCACTGCATCCAACGCTTTGCATTGCATTTGGTGATGTAAGGCTTGGATGCAGCTGCTCGGCCATGGAAACCCATTCCATGAAGCTCTCTATGCACTGTTCTTGAGCTAATCTGAAGGCCATACAAAGTTTGGAGGTCTGTAGCTATTGACTCTGCAGAAAGTTCGCGACTTCTGCGCACTGTGCTCCTCAGCCAGTGTTGGGTGTAACGCGTTACTGTAATTAAATTACTTATCCACTGAAAAAGTAAAATAAGGGATTACTGTTCATTTTTAGGTAATTTAATTACAGTTACTTATAATGTACTTGCATTACATACTGTAAATTAGTTCAACAGTTCTGTATAAATCAATATTGAATTTAAAATGTAAATTTGTCATCTAAAGGTAAAAGTGAACACTGCCTCTTTAAAATTGTTAGCTGTAGTGCAGTTGCGCGTGACTTCGCAACTTCGCACCAGTTGGCTGCGTAGTCGCTGTCTGAAGATGTCAGCAGAAGTGAGTGGCTGTTTTGCAGAATGGAAATATTCCAATCACTTTTTTGACACAGGTAGGCCAGAACATTACGGTAAAATGTAAGCTATGTCTTAGGGAGAAAAAACTACTTGCGCGCTCTCTGAGAGACGGTCTTCAGTCAGTGCGCTCTCAACCAAAGCGCACACACATAGCCGCCCCTCGCGAGTGTCAGTTTTTCGCAGTTTATTACACATAAACGTTCAAATACTCACACAGTTAGGCCAAAATGCCCGTCTTAGCGTATATTCGCGTTGGTTATGTGAATGTGAACAGCATGTGTAACAGCATATTGTTTCCGTCCATTAGGTCTTAGTGACAGCAGTCTTTAAAACATGCTACTGTCTACTATGGCGGTCTGTATTATAAATGATAATCAAACAACAAAAGAATTAAAAAGATTAATCTATATTTAATCTATACAGTTATGACTATGCAGAGGTATTTTATATTTGATTATTCAATTTCTGTGGTATTTTTACTTACTACTATTAGACCTACCTGAAAAAATATATAGGCTTAGCATTGTTTTATTTGTATCTTTAAATATTTTTACCGTGGTATCGACTTTGGTATTGAGTATTGTGAACTTTTGGTGGTATCGGTACCGACTACTAGATTTTTGGTATCGTGACATCCCTATTTGTTACTAAAAAATTGTAAGTATTATAGTATGTTTTAATAAAGCTAAAATGTTTTAAAAAGCTATAAAAGGCTAAACTATTCCATGTTTGACTCATATTTAAATTATTAAAAGAGTTTCTTTTCTATTGTCTATCCAGTCAAGGTTTATAGGGATTTTAAGAATTAATTAGTAATGAGTTGAATTACTTATTGAGTAACTAAATTACTTTTCAGACAGAGTAATTAGAAAAGTATTTTAAATACAACTTTGATGATGTAATTAGTAATTAATTACTTTTTTGAAGTAACTTACCCAACACTGTCCTCAGCATGCGCTGACCCCGCTCTGTGATTTTACGTGGCCTACCACATGGCTGAGTTGCTGTTGTTCCCAATTGCTTCCACTTTATTATAATACCACTAACAGTTGACCATGGAATATTTAGTAGTGAGGAAATTTCACGAATGGACTTATTGAACAGGTGGCAACCTATCACCGTACCACGCTTGAATTCACTGAGCTCCTAAAAGCGACCCATTCTTTCACAAATGTTTGTAGAAGCAGTCTGCATGCCTAGGTGCCTGATTTTATACACCTGAATTTAATTTAATACAACTTAATTGTTGACTTAAACTATGATTTATATGTTTTTGATGAGTTTAAAGATGACTTTTATTTTGTAATGGCCATATTTAAAGGAGGTCAAGCTAACTCGCATTGATGCAAAAATTGAACTACTCATTGGTGTAAATACCCCTAAAGCATTGGAACCTTGGAAGATTGTTAACAGCATTGGGAATGGCCCTTATGCTGTAAAGACAATCCTTGGATGGGTAGTAAATGGACCTCTGAAGGGCAACAATGAAAACAAAGCTAAGAGTGGATTACCCTCTTGTGTGTGCTAATAGAGTGTCTATCGCCAGTCTAGAAGAGTTGTTTGAGAAACCGTACAACCAGGATTTTATTGAGCAATGTCCAGATAAGACTGAGATGTCTAAGATCGAAAGTTTATGAGTATAATGGAAACTTGGAAACAGTTTTTCTGAGAGATAATCATTACTACCTCAAGCTGCCATTTAAGAACTCTGAGATAGACATGCCAAATAACAGGGCTTTGGCTGAGCAGAGAGCACTACATTTGTTGAAAAAGTTCAGAAGGAATCCTAGATTCTTTGAGGAGTACAAAGAATTCATGAATGAAGTGATTCAAAGAGGATACGCAGAAGCTGTACCGGATGAACTGCTGGAACGTAGTGATGGAAAGTTGTGGTATATCCCACACCATGGTGTGTACCACCCAAGAAAACAGACTATAAGAGTTGTGTTTGACTGTGCTACTTCTTTTCGTGGAACTTCACTAAACCAAGAACTACTTCAAGGACCAAATTTGACAAATAATTTAGTTGGAGTATTACTTCGATTCCAACAAGGTTCAGTTGCACTGATGGCAGATATAGAAGGGATGTTCCACCAAGTTAGGGTTCCCAGTGAAGATACAGACTTTCTGCGATTCCTTTGGTGGCCCGGTGGTGACATTACTGAACCTCTTGCAGAATCTAGAATGACTGTGCATCTGTTCGGTGCTGTATCTTCCCCCAGCTGTGCCAGTTTTGCTCTGAAACAAAGAGCTAAGGACAATAAGGAGAAATATCACAAAGAAATTATTGACACGGTGTACAGGAATTTCTACGTGGATGACTGTCTCAAGTCTGTGCCAAATACAGAGCAAGCCATTGCCTTGTACACTGACTTGAAAGATCTTTGTTCCAAAGGTGCGTTTAAACTTTTACCAAGTGGATCAGTAATAGCAGACCTGTTCTCAGACTCATTCCTGAAGAACATAAGGTTAAGGAGATAAAACAACTAGACACGGACAAGGAACACTTACCTGTGGAAAGAGCACTTGGTTTTCAGTGGAATGTGGAACAGGACACATTTGCCTTTAAAACGTGTCTAAAGGCACAACCTGCTACAAGCCGTGGTATCCTCTCAATCGTTAGTTCCATATACGATCTATTGGGTTTTCTATCACCAGTAATCCTCACAGAAACCTGTGTCAGAGTAAATGTGATAAAATTCCAGAAGCCTTCACAGTTCAGTGGCAGAATTGGTTGGAAGAACTTCCTCAGTTACATGCCTTTCAAATAAATAGATGTCTGATTCCAGGTGGATTTGGAGAGGCTACTACCTGCCAATTACACAATTTTTGTGATGCTAGTGAGATGGCATATGGAACAGCATCATATTTGAGACTTACAAATCAATATGGCAATGTACATGTGCCCTTTCAAATGGACAAAGCAAGGGTGGCTCCATTAAAGCACGCAACAATTCCGAGACTTGAACTTGTTGCAGCTGTTCTGGCAGCACGGAACTACAGATGGAACTAGCAAGTTCTGTGTTCTGGTCAGACAGCATGACAGTTTTAAAATACCTGACAAACTCTAACAAGCGTTTTCAAACTTTTGTTGCCAATCGAGTCTCTGCTATTAGCAGCTTGACAGAACACACCCAATGGAGGTACGTAATCCTGCTGATGATGCATCTCGTGGGTTGAAACCTACTGCATTTCTTACATCTAACAGATGGATTGATGGACCAGCATTTCTTCAGATGGCAGAGTCCGAATGGCCAAAGCCAGTTCTACCTGGTTCAATAGCTGCTGATGATCCTGAGGTAAAGAAGGACATCAAGGTGTGTTGCACTACTATCAAAGCTGAAAGTCCAGTGGATAAATTGCTGGCCCATTATTCATCATGGTCAAAACTAAAAAAAATAAATAAAATAAAATAAAATCTACTTTAAAAAGTAAAAGCTTGGAAAGTTGGAATCACAACTTCTTTTTGTTGAGGATATGATTCAAGCAGAACATCCTGTTATCCTTTAAAAAAGAAGCCATGTAACCACACTTGTTATACGGCACATGCATGAGCAAGTTGGACACCAAGGAGGGAAACAAACACTCTCAAAATTGAAAGAGAAGTTTTGGATTCCTCATGCCAGTGCTGCTGTTAGAAGGGTGATAAGGAATTGCATTACTTGCCAGCGCTTGCATGCACTGAAAGGAGAACAGAAAATATCTGACCTTCCTAAAGATCGCTTGGAGGCAGATTATCCTCCATTTACAAATGTGGAGGTAGATTATTTTGGACCAATTATGGTAAAAAGAGGAAGAAGCAAGGTAAAACGATATGGCGTATTGTTCACCTGCCTTGTTAGTAGAGCTGTCCATCTAGAAATGGCTTATTCTCTTGATACTGACTCCTGTATTAACACCATACGCCGTTTTATTTGCAGAAGAGGTCAGGTGTCAGTTATGAGATCAGATAATGGAACTAATTTCGTTGGAGCCAACCGTGAACTTAAGGCAGCACTGAAAGAACTGAATCATGCAAAAATCCAGAAAACTTTCCGCAGTGATAACATTGAATGGATGTTCAATCCTCCATTTGGAGTGCATCATGGTGGAGTATGGGAACGCTTGGTACGGTCTGTTAAGAATGTTCTTCACTCTGTTTTTAAGGAGCAGCTAATGGATGATGAAGTTCTACAAACAGCCTTTTGTAAAGTAGAAGCCATTCTGAATGACCGTCCTCTGACACCAGTATCGGATGACCCAAATGATCTGGAGGCTCTTACGCCCAATCATTTGTTGCTTATGAAGTGCAAGCCACATTTTCCTCCTGGACTGTTCAAAAGTGATGATCAATATTCAAGAAGAAGATGGAGACAAGTACAATACATTGCCGATCTCCTCTGGAGACGGTGGATTCGAGAATATCTGCCACTTCTTCAAGAGCGGCAAAAATAGAACAGAAAAAAGCAAAATCTTAAAGCTGGAGATCTTGTTCTTATTATTGATGAGAATGCTTCCCGAAATTCATGGATGATGGGACAATCTCGTCACGGTATCTCTGTGCATTCAAAATGCCATCAATAAAATGCACCTGTGTTCGTTGTCCATAACATACGCTTGCCCATACCATAACCCCACCGCCACCATGGGCCACTTGATCCACAACGTTGACATCAGCAAACCGCTCACCCACACGACGCCATACACGCTGTCTGCCATCTGCCCTGTACAGTGAAAACCGGGATTCATCCGTGAAGAGAACACCTCTCCAAAGTGCCAGACGCACTCACGAATGTGAGCATTTGCCCACTCAAGTCGGTTACAATGACGAACTGCAGTCAGGTCGAGACCCCAATGAGGACGACGAGCATGCAGATGAGCTTCCCTGAGACAGTTTCTGACAGTTTGTGCAGAAATTCTTTGGTTATGCAAACCGATTGTTGCAGCAGCTGTCCGGGTGGCTGGTCTCAGACGATCTTGGAGGTGAAGATGCTGGATGTGGAGGTCCTGGGCTGGTGTGGCTACACGTGGTCTGCGGTTGTGAGGCCAGTTGGATGTACTGCCAAATTCTCTGAAACACCTTTGGAGATGGCTTATGGTAGAGAAATGAACATTCACTTCACAAACAACAGCTCTGGTGGACATTCCTGCAGTCAGCATGCCAATTGCACGCTCCCTCAAAACTTGCGACATCTGTGGCATTGTGCTGTGTGATAAAACTGCACATTTTAGAGTGGCCTTTTATTGTGGCCAGCCTAAGGCACACCTGTGCAATAATCATGCTGTCTAATCAGCATCTTGATATGCCACACCTGTGAGGTGGATGGATTATCTCGGCAAAGGAGAAGTGCTCACTAACACAGATTTAGACAGATTTGTGAACAATATTTGAGAGAAATAGGCCTTTTGTGTACATATAATATAATATATATATATATATATATATATATATATACATACACACACACACACATTTATATACATTTATATTTATATATATATATAAATGTATATGAATGTGTGTGTGTGTGTGTGTGTGTATATATATATATATTAAATATAAAAATGTATATTTTCAATGTTAGCTCCATTAATAGAAAGTAATTGCTAGGCAACAATTAGGGGCTGGAATGTTGGAGCCATTTAAGTTTGAATGTTTAAAGTGTATTAACTTAATTGTTGACTTAAACTATGATTTATATGTTTTTTGATGAATTTTTAAAGATGACTTTTATTTTGTAAGGTGACTCTGTATAAGGAAGAGGTCAGATTGGAATCAGGTGTGAAGGTGGAGCGAGCACACAGCTTTCGACCACACATTGGCTGCATCCGAAAACCTAGGTAGCTGACTTGCTGCCTGATAGGCAATGACTTGTAAGGTAGCGTTTGTGCATGAAGGCACCTCATGAAACGGATTTCAGACAGACGTCTGATACAGCGTAACGGTTTAATGAACTACAGCAAAGTAGCACGAGCTTGGTGAAAACTAAACAAATATTTAATTACTACAGTAGTAATTTCTCGCTAGAAATGACATCAAAAGTGGAAAATGTTGGTCAAAAAGGTACATTTACACACAAACTGACCAGCAAACGCAACTTTCGGACGCCATCTTTATTTTTCTAGCTCAACTGTCACAGAATGGAAAGCACAGGATTGTGGGATATCAAAGGCAGCGAAGGATACGTCTATGCTGCCTTCAAAAATCGATCAGATGAAGGTATCTCAGGAAACAGGAAGTGAAGCTAACATTGAATTTGGACGTGCCTTGATGCCTTCCTACCTTGAAATGTGTCCTCCAAAGGCAGCATTTTCCATATTTCGGACGCAGCCATTGTTTGATTGACCAAACATTAACCTTTTTTACTGCTTTCTTTTGAAAATAAATACTTATACCAACCTACAAGATCTTTGGCCAAGCGGCAACCCGGACCAACAACGGAAAAACGTTTTTTCACATGAATTCACACGAGACATTGGAGAGCCGCTCATGTGCTGCTGCTAACCAAGTCATATATACAGAAAAAAGATTAGACAAAAAATAAAATAAATA
Organism: Mylopharyngodon piceus; assembly: GCA_039654765.1. Lineage (NCBI taxonomy): Eukaryota > Metazoa > Chordata > Actinopteri > Cypriniformes > Xenocyprididae > Mylopharyngodon > Mylopharyngodon piceus. The sequence continues at coordinate 247,807 of JBCHWC010000129.1, forward strand.
AATAAATAAATAGGCCTACATACATAAAAATTGTGCAGAGATACACACGCGCTGGCTGTCCATGTCTGTTCATCAAAAACTGATGGTAAATAAAGTATATATTTGTATAGAGCAAAGACCACTCTATACAAATATATATACCAATATATATATATATATTGGTCTGAACAAAAATGGGTAACGTGCTGAATGAAAATGCAGTTTCAGTCTCTGACTGTAGATGGCGCTTACGGAACAGCAGAAATATATTGGTTTCCCCGGTTACCTCTGTAAACAAAGCAGAGCTGTGCTTATAAACACTACTTCATTGGAACTTTGATTAACCAGTTTTTATGTAGCTCAAATATTGAGCCAAACATCATTGCATTTGCACTTCCCTGGCACTGAGCTAGTTAAAGAGCTCCACGCTTCTCACGCGTTCATCATGCAGGGCTGCCTCCACTTGATCATGACCCATCTGCTCACGCCGCTTTTTTCAAGTTTTTCCCGCTTTCCCCTCAATCAGTAGCGCTGTTTAACTCTGGCTTGGCAGCACATAAAGGCCAATTTTTGTAATAAGACCATACTACTCTAACAAAATTTAGTTCAAGTTTGATTCAAAGACCTATGTTTGTTTTCACAGACTTTCCAGGCCTTGAATCTTATCTCTCTGAAATGTATTTGCATAAGTACTTCAGTCAGTCTCCATCGAGTAAGCAGCATCAGTGGCGACTCGTCAGGGAAGACAAGGAAGGCACAGCCTACTACCCAAAATTTTGAGGTGAAAATAGCAGAAGATGATTTAATGTTAATAAAATTCCCAGTTATTCATTTAATTTCATGTTTTAGAATGTGTATTTTTGTTTGTAACACCATAACATGTTACTGAAATCTGTTTAACGAATGTGCCGAATCTGCCGATGTCATTACAACTGCTAATTGGCATAAAAGGATTAGTTCCCTTCTGAATGAAATTTACTGATAATTTTTTCGCCCCCATGTCATCCAAGATGTTCACGTCTTTATTTCTTCAGTCGAAAAGAAATTAAGGTTTTTGAGGAAAACATTCCAGGATTCTTCTCCATATAGTGGACTTCAGTGGACTTCAGTCATGATCCAAAATGGCCTGTAACGTCATTCGTGACTCTCCGTCATGAAGGCGCTGAAGAAGATCCAGGCATTCTGTAAACGTTTTTTAGAAGATCTGATTAGTCATGTTTGATTGAGATATGTAGTTCATGTAAGGTAATGTTACCATGAAATACACACATTTATTCATTGCTAAACATTCATTGTCAATCTCCTGTGTTTTACACTCATCAAAGTTTGACACTAACAATTTTACTGTCACTCATGTCATGGCTTTATATGTTTTTCAAGCAATGTCATTTCCATTTCGTACTTCTTATTGGTCTCACCTTTGGGCACGCATGGTCTTATCCACGTCCCGGGGTTAAAGGCGTGAACTGTCCCCGGGGTCCCTGGCTTGATGACCCTGCAGCTGAGCTATAGGCCCCGTGGAGGAGCTGCCAATGCAGGGGAACCTGGCAAATAATGAGAGCATGATTTTAAGGTCGAGGTGCCAAGAAGGCCTCTGAATCTATCAAAAAACAAACAAACAAACAAAAAACATCTCTTTTTCTTATGCTTACTTTTCTTATGCTTTTAACCAGTCATGATCCAACATAGCCTGTAACGTCATCCGTGACTCTACGTCATGAAGGCGCTTAAAAAGATCCCGGCATTCTGTAATAGTTTTTTAGAAGAGATCTGATTAGTCATGTTTGATTGAGATATGTAGTTCATGTAAGGTAATGTTACCATGAAATACACTGCATTTGTTACTATGACTTTCTCTGGATGCCCACTAATAATTTTACTGTCACTCATGTCAGGGCTTTATATGTTTTTCAAGCAATGTCATTTCCATTTCATACTTGTTATTGGTCTCACCTTTGGACACGCGTGGTCTTATCCAAAACCAACGACTTATTCTTGGGACCAGCACATCCAGCAGTTTGCATATGTCGTCAGTTGTTGCCCATTCAGCGTACTTTCTGATTGCCCTGATTAATATAGGTTCGTCTTCTCCTGTAAGTAATACATGCTCAGTGTTCAGTAAAACATCATCAGTGAACTGTAGTAAATAAGTCATCAGTGAACTGTGCTTAAAAAGCCAACTCACGTCTTTCTTCGACAAGCAGTGCGCCTTCAAAGTCCATCAGCTTTACTTGCAGGGTTTTTGTGCAGACAAGTATGTTTTTCATATGCGTCTCATGATAAACACCACGACCCATGCAGTGCTGAAGAGCAACAATGAGCTCCCGAATGATGTGTTTCACCACGGTTTCAGTCAGGTTACCTCTGTTTCGTTGGACATACTCAAACAGGGTGATGTAGGAACGTGGATACTCCATAATCAAGATGTCTTGATCTTCCATGACAAAGTGATCATATAATTGTACGAGATGCTCGCTAGTTGGAGGCTTTTGCACCATCAACATTGCAGCTGCCTCTTGACTTAAAGGTTTGGAATACCCAGGCTAAAGAAAAGAGATTGACAAAAGGTTAGTTGGCTCCTAACTAATCTCAAATCTCCTAACTAAAGGCCCGGGTACACTTCATTTACCAGGTTTACCTCCTTTCAAAGTATACTCTAGGGCTGCCGAAGATGAAAGCAATGTACTTTACAACTGATGTTTCTAGGCTGTTTCAATGATATCTTATACTGTCTACATACAAACTTACCAATTACCAAATTAGAATTTAATAAAACATTTTATGAAGAATAAAGTTATTTCAACTTACCAATTCCAATAGTTTCTCAGGCCGGTTCTTCTTAATAAATTTGATGAGCACCTGAAAAATGAAGAAATTTTTGGCAAACATAAGTAAACTGATTTATTTTTGTTTGTGTACATGGCAATCTAACAATCTGTACATTTTTGATCAAAACTGTAAACACTGATGTTTACATCAGGACTGAAAGACTAAAGACAGAAGGAAACAAGAGGCAAAAGGTTTGGTGTATACAGAAAGAGCAACATACTCGTTTGTCATCGGAGTTTCGAAATCCTACATGATAACTGACACCGCGTCTCGACTTCAGTTTCTTTCCCACATCATAAAGAGATTCAAAGGATCCTGAAAAATGCACAACATGTTAATATACAGCATGAGAATGAACTCCAGCAGCAGCTGCTGGTGACGAAATACACCTGTGCAGATGAGGTAAGCAACCAGCAAGAGAACGAGGGAAAATGAAAACTAAACCCAGAAACATCAGGCTGACATAGACATGAATCAGAGTGTTGATATCTGGAAACTCACTGTCTGTTGGCTCAGACTCCAGTGGATCTGTGCCTGTCGGATCCACACTGGATGTGTGTGGAAGCTCCTGTGATGGATCCTCAGGCACAAAAGCACACACTTGGGTTTCTTCCTGGGTTTGGAAGGAATCTTTCTTTGGCTTCCACGCTTTCCGGAGGCCAGCAAAGAATTTCCACCCTTGTGTGTGCTTTTCTGCAAACAATCAGAATCAGAAAGAGCTTTATTGCCAGGTATGTTTACACATTCGAGACAGAATGACAGTGACAAGACAGATAATAAAAATAGAATAAGTAAATAGGAAATAACAACATACAAAAATATATTTTTTAAAAAAAATACACAATATACAAAAATAGACAGTATATGTATGAATATTGATTAGAAACATCTGTTTTTATTAGCACAGATTTACAGCCGAATGATCCACTAGTAAAACTGTCCTAATGTAAAGCTGCTTTATGTTGCGAGTTCATGTGAATGTGAGTTTCTGGGCTCAGCCAATTTCCAACAACACTAGAAAAATTACAAACACAGTGCTGATGCTGTTTTACATAGAAGTCACACCGTAATTATCCTAATTGTGCATGCCATAAAAGGCACTAACCTAATGCCAGTTTTGTTTTTCCAAATTGATTATTAATCTGTGTATACTCATGACATACTAAGAAAGCAAGAGAGAATGAGAATAAATAAAGGTGTGCGTTTGTGTGTCGTAAAGTCAAATGTGTATGTGTGTGTGCATGGGTGAGGGATGGGTAAAGAGAAATCTGATTGGCTAGTTCAGTTTTTAGTAATTGGCACTTTTTCCACACACTAAAAAAATTACCTTACAGATCTTTTGGTGGTCTTTCAGGTGAGGAACAATGGAAAAATGAAAACTAAACCCAGAAACATCAGGCTGACATGGACATGAATCAGAGTGGTAATATCTGGAGACTCACCGTCTGTTGGCTCAGACTCCAGTGGATCTGTGCCTGTCGGATCCACAGTGGATGTGTGTGGAAGCTCCTCTGATGGATCCTCAGGCACAAAAGCACACACTTGGGTTTCTTCCTGGGTGTGGATGGAATCTTTTATAGACTTCCACGCTCTCCGGAGGCCAGCAAAGAATTTCCACCCTTGTGTGTGCTTTTCTGCAAACAACCAGAATCAGAAAGAGCTTTATTGCCAGGTATGTTTACACATACGAGACAGAATGACAGTGACAAGACAGATAATAAAATAGAATAAGTAAATAGGAAATAAAAATTTTAAAATACTCAATATACAAAAATAGACGGTATATGTACGAATATTTATTAGAAACATCTGTTTTTATCAGCACAGATAAAATTTTACAATTTTACAATCATTTTACAGCTAAATGATTCACAAGTAAAACTGTCCTAATGTTGTGAGTTCATGTGAACAATTAGCAGGTTTTGCATTGTTTCTGGGCTCAGCAAATTTCCAAGAACACTTGAAAAATTACAAACACAGTGCTGATGCCGTGTAACATAAAAGTCACAAAGTAATTGTCTCCTACGGTTTATTTTTGTTTATATTTTTGATTTATTAACGTTGTCAGTTACCGGTTGTGTCGTCGTCCCAAACGACTCTAGGGAGAGACGGTGGGTGAGGCGCCTCTGTTGGGCGGCAGCTGCTACTGCTGGGCTTTCTGTCAGCCGGCATCACAGCGCCACTCAACGGCTCAACTTGAGCGTCCTCAAACGAGTCGAAGCTGCTGCAACTTTCCAGCTCCATTGGAAAGCTTGCAAACATAATGTCCAACGTAGTCGCCAGATTCTGCATCTCAACGAGCTGTGTGAACATTGTATTTGCCTATTGGTTATAGCGGTAGACTTGTAACACTTTAGTACAGATCGATCGCTAGTGACCATAGATAGCAGCTTCTGACTCCGACAACAGCTGAGCTGAACTGACTCAATTTATGTAGCGTCTGTGCGCACTGTGACGTCACAATAACGTGCATTCCAAGCCAGGCAGTCTGGACGATAGGGCGGGGCACAATTTCATTGGTTTATAATACAGCAAATCTTATTGGCTTAGACGCTTCGAGCCTGAGCATGCGCATTCCTTTATGTACGATTTTGTGAATGATTTGGCCATATACAGAAATTAAATGCTAACTATAATCGTATCTTATTATCTGTTTAGTATTTTGGTTAGGATCTATTGGCTAATGTTTCATTGTACTTAAGAGACAGAATAGATGAAGTTATTGTTTACAAACGAACGCTTGGTCACAGCACCTCCGGGAACTTTAGGCTTAATATATCCATATGTATTTAAATAGGCCTAAGACATTGGACAAACACGAACACAAGCGGCTGGTTTTACATTTTAAAACACGACCGTTTTTTATACGAATAATGACAAACTCATGTTTCCTTGTTTACTTGTTAATAAAATATGTGGGCCTGTATAGGCCTATTGGTTCTGTAGGCCTATGTTGTAGTTTTTAAAGGTTTCTATTTTATAGTAGGCCTAAATAAGTGTCAACAGGTTAACATGTACGACTGTGACATCAGGTATTAAAAATCCAATTATTTATTTATCCATGAAAATAGTTTCAAATATTAACACTTACTGTATAGCTATAAAGCTGCATAACTATAAAAATCACGTGAAGCTGTAAATCTGCAATATAATTTTTTTTTTGAAAAAAAAAAAACAGCAGAGAAGTGATATGAACATTGCTTAAATATGCACTTGAGCACATAAATAATACTATTTGCTATAGATCAACATAACATCTGTTTTAGTAAAAAAAAAAAAAAAAAATCAAAATACATCTTTGAATACAAAATAAATGTAAAGATGTATTTTTTCACCATTGCAAGGTTTTTATTGCCATTGTACGCACAAAACATATATATGGTCAGGGCGTGTCAACTGCAGTGACAAATAAGACAATAATAGGCTACCAACAGCTCGGTAGCCTATTATTGTCTAATTTGTCACTGCAGTTTTGCTTTAAAATAAAATCTAAAATCAAACACACTTTCGGGTTTATCCGATGTCATACTGAAATACAGTGAATTATCATCATTTGTGTAAAATCCCGACTTTGTGCTTATCCACCGATCCTAATGGAAATATGAAGAAGCCTAAATGAATTATGTAAAATTACAGAGCCCTGCATGACATGCAGAAAATATATACTATTGGCCTAAATGTCTCTCCTTTGCAATGCCAGTAATTTCATGCAATCCTAAAAGTGGCACTGACTTATTTGCTGGATAAATTAATAAACACAATATAGCTAAATCTCAAACAGTGATCATTTATATCAGCAACATATTTTGTGATATCTCCCAGCCCTAAAACTGCTCAATATTAAAGCTTATAGACAATATGACTTTTTGTAAAGCTGCTTTGAAACGATGTGTATTGAGCGTTAGGGGCGGAGCGAGGGGGTGGCTTCTGGGGCTCAAGCCCCAAACGTTTTTTCAAAACTCTGACTGAAACACTACCAACATCCCTGACCGGCCATGCATTGGAATTGTGGTTCCCCAGAAGAATGTCCTTTGACTGAAGAACTTGTAGCTCAGCTTCAAACTGTTAGTCTGCCAATCTCACAACTATGGAAGAGACATATATTTCTCTGTACTGAATGTTGTGCTCCCACATACTTGAGATTGTCAGTTCATAATCTTCATATGTAACAGGAACAATATAATTAATAATGGCCAAGTCATTTTATACAGATTTTATTGTCAAAGGATTCAGAAACTTTCAAATTAATAAAACTTGTACATCAACTAGCAAATGTCTTTGTATATTTTAATTCTGACGTAAAACAAGAAATTTAATAATGCATAGCAGGGCTTTATTCCTTGAGTGTGTATAGTCAACCGGGTTACAAATGAATACAGTAACAATGCATGACTTTCAACCATTTTCAACAACTGTCAAAATGGATGGCGTTGCAACATGACTGTTTTAAAAGAACTACAGTAGGAATGGTAAGGTCAAGGAAATCTGAAACAAAACTACATATATGCAGCTTAAAACAAAAAAGATGAAACGTAAATGGTCTCCAATGTATGCATGTCATTACATACCTTATTATCATCAGTTGAATGTGTGGTGGACAGGACATGACATACAGGTACAAACACAATGCTGTGACTGCTCTTTCCTATCATTATTTAATAATACTACAAGAGACCATGTGAAAAATATCCAAAAACGTTATATTTTTATAATTGTCTATTTATATACAACATCTCTCATCAGTCAAACCATTGTTATGCTTTCTATGGAGTTTATTAATCTAAAATCTTAACGTTGTATGGTATGTACATGAATAATTCTTTATGAAGTAAACAAGAATCCATCAATACTTAAAATAAATGTTTATGTTCACATGTGGACTAAACAGCAGTCAATAAACTATAGCTTTAAAGTGCCCCTATTATGGATTTTTGAAAATTACCTTTCATGTAGTGTGTAACATAGCTCTAAGTGAATGAAAACATCCTGCAAAGTTTTAAATCTGAAAGTGCACCGTATATAAAGTTATTGTCTCTCAAAAGTAAGAGTCGACTCAGAGTCAATTAAACGAGTCGTTTGTAAAACGAATCCCAAGCCGTTTGCGTTGTGATGTCACAATGAAATATTAGCATATTGCCCACCCACTTATTGCGTGCGCAGACAGCAGGGAAAATTCATTTTTTCAGCAATACCACAGCAGTACAATCTTTTGTTGTGTTCCCGTCATTTTACTGACGACTGCTTCTCAAACCTCGGAGCTTAACGCAGGATACACAAAACGCTTGGTCTTAAAATATGGATCAATGACCAGTATATTTGGACCAGCTTGCTCCTCAGAATCTCAACCTGTAAGTATGATTAATAATTGATGTTTATATTTTCTAGCGATCATTCAAAATTCGTAGTTTTGTATGTTATGTTGTGTAACATACACCAGTCTGTCTTCTGCTAACCGGCTAACTCACGTTTCTGTAGTTCTGCTATTCAGATGTGGGTCCAATATTGTCTAAAAATGTTTCGATTAATGCAGCTTGTCTGTCTTATTACTTGGAGTAATGATCAAGGATGGAGCACGACTTTTGTTTAAAGTCTAATGCATGTGATTGGATCTAGATCCAACCCCGCCCCTTGGATCTCATGTTCTGCAGTGAGGACCATCTCAAAAGTTTTGGGACGTCTGCCTTTACATACACATGAACTTTAATGACATCCCATTCTTAATCCATAGGGTTTAATATGGAGTTGGCCCACCCTTTGCAGCTATAACAGCTTCAACTCTTCAGACAAGGCTTTCCACAAGGTTTAGGAGTGTGTTTATGGGAATTTTTGACCATTCATCTAGAAGCGCATTTGTGAGGTCAGGCACTGATGTTGGATGAGAAGGCCTGGGTTGCAGTCTCTGCTCTAATTCATCCCAAAGGTGTTCTATCGGGTTGAGGTCAGGATGCCAGCCAAGTTTCTTCCACACCAAACTCACTCATCCATGTCTTTATGGACCTTGCTTTGTGCACTGGTGCGCAGTCATGTTGGGGGCCATCCCCAAACTGTTCCCACAAAGTTGGGAGCATGAAATTGCCCGAAATGTCTTGGTATGCAGAAGCATTAAGAGTTCCTTTCACTGGAACTAAGGGGCCAAGCCCAAACCCTGAAAAACAACCCCACACCATAATCCCCCATTCACTAAACTTTACACTTGACACAATGCAGTTAGGCAACTACCGTTCTCCTGGCAACTGCCAAATCCAGACTCTTCCATCGGATTGCCAGACAGAGAAGAGTGATTTGTCGTCTCCACTGCTCTAGAGTCCAGTGGTGGCGTGCTTTTCACCACTGCATCCAACGCTTTGCATTGCATTTGGTGATGTAAGGCTTGGATGCAGCTGCTCAGCCATGGAAACCCATTCAATGAAGCTCTCTACGCACTGTTCTTGAGCTAATCTGAAGGCCATACGAAGTTTGGAGGTCTGTTGCTGTTGTTCCCAATTGCTTCCACTTTATTATAATACCACTAACAGTTGACCGTGGAATATTTAGTAGTGAGGAAATTTCACGAATGGACTTATTGCACAGGTGGCAACCTATCGGTACCATGTTTTAATTCACTGAGCTCCTAAAAGCGACCCATTCTTTCACAAATGTTTGTAGAAGCAGTCTGCATGCCTAGGTGCCTGATTTTATACACCTGTGGCCATAGAAGTGATTGGAACACCTGAATTTAATGATTTGGAGGGGTACCCCAATACTTTTGGCAATATAGTATTCCTCTCTGCGTGACTTGAACTGGTCGAAACTCGAAAGCTGATGACGTAACACCCAGGTAGGCACATCCTCACATGATAATGATTGGTCAATTGATAAGCTTCAATCTGATTGGCTAAAGAGTACTAATGACCCAGGTGGGAGCAGAGCGCTGCCAGGGAAGTCTCAAAAATACACACACACAAATCCAAGGCGATTCACACGCGAATGTGAGGATAAACTCGTAAATTTTAAACATTCGAAACTTTTTGTGCACAGTTGTATATCTATGAATTGTGTTTTGCATTTGTGAAATGTATTTTATGAATATATCATTTTATTTTGCGCATGTGAATTGCTTTTTGTGAATGTATATTTTTTTCATGTATGTAAATTGTTTTTTGTGCACGTGAATTAGGTTTTATGCATGTGAAATTGGCTACGCATGTGTGCGTCATGTTTTTTGCATGAATTATTTATGAGTCTAATCTGGCTCCATAGTAGTCTTCTTGTCCTGGCAGCGCTCATACTACTACACAACACAATGCCGATAAGGTGTGTTGGAGCCATTTAAGTTTGAATGTTTCAGTGTTTAAAGTGTATTAACTTAATTGTTGACTTAAACTATTATTTATATGTTTTTGATGAGTTTAAAGATGACTTTTATTTTGTAAAGTGACTCTGTATAAGGAAGAGGTCAGATTGGAATCAGGTGTGAAGGTGGAGAGAGCACACAGCTTTCGACCACACATTGTTTGATTGACCAAACATTAACCTTTTTACTGCTTTCTTTTGAAAATAAATACTTAATTTAGCATTGACATTGGAATGGAGGTCATTTCTTGGATTAAGTGCGTCAAAGAATCCCTCAACCTTTACACAAGATGGGTGGCTTTAATTTTGGATTAATTGTGGACAAAAAGCCCCTACATCTTCAAGTCGAAAGCTTCTCTGAGCTGGGATTTGGATGGAGCAAACAACCAGCATTTGACCAGCAAGTCTGTGAGTAGAATGGAGTTCATTTGAAACATCAGGCCTAAGCTTGCTTACTTGGCTGTTTTGAAGCTTGCTGTGTCAAGAAATATGAAGAAAGAGTGTGGGTTGGAATTTTGTGTTTGAAAGCACCGCCGTTGTGCTTCATGATGGATGTGAATATGGAGGTTGCAAAAGATGAGGAATTACCTGAAGGGGTTTCTGAAGAGTCATTGTACAAATTGATTGGGTCACGAAGAGCAAAACTTGGTGTGCTTACACGGAAAAAGAATAAGGTCGTGACATTGATAAACGCTGGTGAAGATGTGGAAGTTGTTCAAATTCAAATGCTTCCACATGACAAGCACTTTGGTTTTAGACAAGGCTTTTTTCATGACAAGGCTGGTTTTATGGAAATGCAGGTGTCTCTACAAAGGTCCTTACCTGTTTCTGAAGGGGAAGGGGATCATAAAGACTGGTACGAACCTAAGCTGATATCATTCAGAAATTTTTTGAAGGAAATGAAATGGTTCAAACATGCAGCAACTTCTGATTCTGAGGAAGTTACAACTGAAGCACTAGAAGCAAGCATACATCCTCATGACAGCATTGCAAACACATCAAGTAAACGTTCACATACGTCTTCTGTACGTGTCCAAGTGGAGGCTGAGCGTGCAGCTCTAATGGCTAAAGCTGCTATATTAGAAGAAAAATATGATTTGGAAATTGAACAAGCTCATCTTAAAGCAAAAAAGGAAAAACTGGAACTGAAAGCTCAAATGGCTGCAAATGCTGCAAAACTCAATGTATTGAATGAATATGAGGAAACCCAAAGCAAATTAAAAGTCACAGTTCAGTCTCAAAAGAAATCAATGGATGAGATGCATAATGATGAAGAGCAAAATTTACGAAGAAAGTCAAGAACTCTTCAGCCCTTTGAACCTTTCAGTCCGAGCAGTCATTCTGTGCTTGTACACCCTGCAGACCAAGATTCTGGACAAGTAACACCCCATAGTCTTGTGTCAGGTAGCCAAAAGAATGTTGGTACCAAAGATGGTACTAATTTATGTTATTACTAAAAGACAAAGCAAAGGAAAATCAAAGTGAAGCTACATTTAGCAGTGCTTTGGTGTCTTTGGGAAATCAAATGCCTACTGGGGCTGGTAACATAGAATGTTCACTGGCCGTTGTACCTGTTCAAGTAAAAATGTTAAAAGCAAACAAGACCGTTCTGACCTATGCGTTCCTTAACCCTGGTAGCTCTGCGACTTTCTGCACTGAGGATTTAATGGATCAACTGATGGCTAATGGAAAAAGGGAAAATATTTTGTTGAGAACAATGGGTCAAGAAAAACCTGTCACTTGTTTCAAAATTTCTGGTATGGAAGTGGCCGCAATTGCTGGGAATACATTTGAGCTTCCAGATGTGTATACACAGAAATCTATTCCAGTCACTGGGGAAAATATTGTTTCTCAAGAGGACTTAAAAGAATGGCCATATTTAAAGGAGGTCAAGCTAACTCGCATTGATGCAAAAATTGAACTACTCATTGGTGTAAATACTCCTAAAGCATTGGAACCTTGGAAGATTGTTAACAGCATTGGGAATGGCCCTTATGCTGTAAAGACAATCCTTGGATGGGTAGTAAATGGACCTCTGAAGGGCAACAATGAAAACAAAGCTAAGAGTGGATACCCTCTTGTGTGTGCTAATAGAGTGTCTATCGCCAGTCTAGAAGAGTTGTTTGAGAAACCGTACAACCAGGATTTTATTGAGCAATGTCCAGATAAGACTGAGATGTCTAAGATCGAAAGTTTATGAGTATAATGGAAACTTGGAAACAGTTTTTCTGAGAGATAATCATTACTACCTCAAGCTGCCATTTAAGAACTCTGAGATAGACATGCCAAATAACAGGGCTTTGGCTGAGCAGAGAGCACTACATTTGTTGAAAAAGTTCAGAAGGAATCCTAGATTCTTTGAGCAGTACAAAGAATTCATGAATGAAGTGATTCAAAGAGGATACGCAGAAGCTGTACCGGATGAACTGCTGGAACGTAGTGATGGAAAGTTGTGGTATATCCCACACCATGGTGTGTACCACCCAAGAAAACAGACTATAAGAGTTGTGTTTGACTGTGCTACTTCTTTTCGTGGAACTTCACTAAACCAAGAACTACTTCAAGGACTAAATTTGACAAATAATTTAGTTGGAGTATTACTTCGATTCCAACAAGGTTCAGTTGCACTGATGGCAGATATAGAAGGGATGTTCCACCAAGTTAGGGTTCCCAGTGAAGATACAGACTTTCTGCGATTCCTTTGGTGGCCCGGTGGTGACAATTCAGAGACTTGAACTTGTTGCAGCTGTTTTGGCAGCACGGATGGATCAATTCCTAAAATCATAACTACAGATGGTACTAGCAAGTTCTGTGTTCTGGTCAGACAGCATGACAGTTTTAAAAACCTGACAAACTCTAACAATCGTTTTCAAACGTTTGTTGCCAATCGAGTCTCTGCTATTAGCAGCTTGACAGAACACACCCATGGACCAATGGAGGTACGTAACTTCTAAACTTAATCCTGCTGATGATGCATCTCGTGGGTTGAAACCTACTGCATTTCTTACATCTAACAGATGGATTGATGGACCAGCATTTCTTCAGATGGCAGAGTCCGAATGGCCAAAGCCAGTTCTACCTGGTTCAATAGCTGCTGATGATCCTGAGGTAAAGAAGGACAACAAGGTGTGTTGCACTACCATCAAAGCTGAAAGCCCAGTGGATAAATTGCTGGCCCATTATTCATCATGGTCAAAGCTAAAAACTGCTGTGGCATGGATTCTTAAAATAAAATCTACTTTAAAAAGTAAAAGCTTGGAAAGAAAGAAGCAAAAGTTGGAATCACAACATCTTTTTGTTGAGGATATGATTCAAGCAGAACAAGCTATTCTGCGTTACATTCAAAATCAATATTTTCCTGAAGAGTTTCAGTGTCTACAAAAGGAAAAAAATGGTGTTGGAACACGGAGTGCAATATACAAGCTAGATCCTCAAATGCTTGGACTCATAAGAGTTGGTGGTAGACTTTGTCGAAGTGCACTGCCTACTGAAGAGAAACATCCTGTTATCCTTCCAAAAAGAAGCCATGTTGTTATACGGCACATGCATGAGCAAGTTGGACACCGAGGAAGGAAACATACACTCTCAAAATTGAAAGGGAAGTTTTGGATTCCTCATGCCAGTGCTGCTGTTAGAAGGGTGATAAGAAATTGCATTACTTGCCAGTGCTTGTATGCACTGAAAGGAGAACAGAAAATGTCTGACCTTCCTAAAGATCACTTGGAGGCAGATCTTCCTCCATTTACAAATGTGGGGGTAGATTATTTTGGACCATTTATGGTAAAAAGAGGAAGAAGCAAGGTAAAACGATATGGCGTAGTGTTGTCAAAAGTACCGGTACTTCGGTACCAAGTCGGTACTGAAATTTTGAAAATGTGACGATACCCGCATTTCTGTAGTACCGGTAGTACCGAGAATACGGGTATATTCAGTACCATGATAGGGCTGTGCCAGTATTCACGTGAATATGACACGAGTGAAGCACAAAGCTTTGTTTACAGAAGAAATAATATTGTTAGCAATTAAATGTGACATCGCAACCATGGAAACATTTTGGTTCAGGCCGAATGAGAGAGGTACCTGAGTCCATAAATTTAAGCTTTGTATTCTGTTTTGCGAATCGCGATCTGGTCACCCGATTAGCAGAGAATTTAACAATATTCCATTAGTTATTCCACTGAACATGTAATCTCTGTTTCTTTTCCCAAATCTTCACTCACGCAGGGGATTATAAACGTTTCTTTCTTTCGTTCGCATTTAGGCCTATTATAGGCTAGCATTCTTTACTATGGTAAAGTAGAAAAAACACAGTAGGACAGACACCTTTTTGCTTGCACTTCAATTTCTATTTAACACAGTTTGTGCTTGTTATTAGACTTCATAAGGCATGTCAAGTTTATTTGTATATAGCGCGTTTCACACACGCTGGTGATTTTTACTTTCGCTTACTCTCGCAGCGCAAAATCAAACATAGCCTGAATGTCTTGCCCTTGCGGAGGATAAAACTCGCTCTTCAGACCTTTTACAACAAGTGTCAGTTGCTTGTAACATCAGGAGATAACATGAAGATATTATTAAAGAGAAATGGTCTCTTTCCTGCTTGTGTCCCACATCCCTCTCAAAGCGCAGAGCGGCTAGGGGAGAGTGGGGTAAGATGAGCCATTTTTTACTTATGTGGTCCTCAAGATAAGGGAAAATGAAACAGAAGTACAATGAAAGTATCTTAAGTAATTTCAGGATGTTTCCTGTCTTTTTAAATGATCAGAATATGTCTATGACAAAGGGTTCTAAAAATATGGCTTCTTATAAAAAAGTGTTCCTGTGACTCAATTTACCCCAGGTTAGGGGTAAGTTGAGACGAGTCAGTAGGTGGGTGTAAACTGACCATCTAACTGAATCTGAATCAAACCCATGTGAAATTGTAAAGATAATTTACCTCTTTTAAAAACTAATTTAATAATTAAATTTATGTTTACAAATATTCATATTTCTTTTCTTAAAGTTAACTAAACATAAAACCAACAAAATGAAGTTGAAATTTCAATTTCTTTAATTGTTTGCATTTCTGAAACAATATGTTGAACACCAAAGTTGTAACCTTCCCAAAAACAGACTAAACAGAGAGCTTGTTAAATATAAACCAAATTAGAATGAATATATGTCACTGAAACTAATAAACATTTTAGTCAAAAGGTTCTTGACATGGTAGTTTTTCTGCAGTGTCGACCATGTTAGGCCATTAGGGACTACAGGTGGAAAGATATATATGATTAGCCGTCTTCTGGTTCATATCAGAGAAGGATTTGGTGTACTTGTACACTGTTCCTATAAAAAAAAAAAGACAAAATAAACCAGTTGCGTAATATTACAATGAAATTATACCGGTTTATACTAGAGATTTAACTTAACTTCAGTGCCTTATGGTGGGGTAAATTAAAACACTGGCTCAATTTACCCCACAGCATTTGGTTCACTTTGCCCCATAGCTGCCATTTTGGGAAAAACAAGCTAGCTTACCAATTTAGGCTAATATTTAGCTAAATGACTTGCATGGTTTTATACGTTGTTAAATCACCAATATGCATCATAAATATTTTTAGACCTGGACAAATTTGCTTTGGTGAAACAGCCATTACATCTGTTATGTTAAAATTTTACTTTGACAAGCCAAAAACAGTTTTTAAAGTAAATAAGCAACTTCCACTCCTCCCATGTGGTTCTCCTTTTCACAGTCTGGCACAAATGATGGGGGGTTCCAAAATATATGGTCACATGACAGTAAAAGTTTAAGTTCACTAAGATACAGGGGGTGGGTCAACTTACCCACTGGCTCATCTTACCCCACTCTGCTGTTTTTTTCAACAGTACAAAATGGTTTTTTGAGCTTTTTATATATATATATATATATATATATATATATATATATAATATAGGTAGCCAATATATACACACACACAAACAATTATACACACACGCTCCAAATCATATTTAATATGTTTTTAAAATAGGCTATATAAAATAGTAAAATAGTTCCAACAGATTTTGCTGTGGTACCGAGAACCGTAAAATTTTCATGGTATTGGTACCGACTACTGGAATTTTGGTACCATGACAACACTAACTTGGCATTAACATGCGACCTGTATCTGGATGTTGTCCACATACGCATTGAAAAGACAAGTGTAAACGCGTTTGTGATCGGAAAGTTATCCGATCAACGTGTCCTGGTTTGGAAGTAGTCGAGGACGCATTGTGGTCGGATCTCAGTGTAATGTAAACGCGATCCAGCCATCGTATCTACATTCAGAGGGCGACGTCATTTAAATCCTCGCCCAGTCTCTCCACGTGGCTGTCAGAAAATAATGGACAGACGCAGTTTTGACAAGAAATTAAACTTATTTGAACTTTACAATAAACGTCTCTCTTTAAAACAGTTTATTAGACTTGCATGATACCTTGTGTGTCATTTTTTTTTTATTATTTTAATTGTGCAACATTATCTAAACGAGGCGATTGCGTGTGTTTTTATTGTTTCAGTTTATTAATCTCCCAATGCACGCTATAACTTTAAAACTGGATGATGTGACTTGTTTAACATTATCAACCCTGTTATTTTTCAGCTCTGGAAGTATTTTTTTTTTTATTTAAAAAAAATAATAATTTGATCTAAGACTGGAGATTGCATCGTAAAGTAAAGCAAGTGAGTGAAAGCAATAGGACATTGTTTAATTTGTATCGTCTTTACTCTTATCTGGTGTCGTATAGCCTAAGCCTAACCCTTGTTTATTTCTAATTAATGCTCTTTAATGTGATGTGCGTTCTTTTCTTTAATACAAAGTGTTCGGATTCTGCCGTTACATATTACACAAACAATACAAATGCTTGCGCGCTCCTTTCAATCATGAAATGCGTCGAAATATTTTTTTTCATCATACAAGATTAATGTTGGGAAACTTAAATTGGTAGATTAAGTTCTCTATTTGTGATCGATTGTACTTTTGTGGAATAAATCACAAAAATTCCATGCTGTGTGCACTGCATTGATAGAGGCTAAAGTGAAAGTTTTACGCTATGAAGCCATTTGAAGCTTCTGCCTTTCGAACGCGCCTAATTTAAATATTCTGCGGGAAACAGAAATCCGATCAGTTATCCAGATACAGAGGCCACTTGACGTGAACAAATGTAAATGCGCCATGTCCTAATTAGCTAATGATCTGATCTGCTTGATCGAATCACGGTGATCGCATGTTAATGGCAAGTGTAAACGCAGCCTAATATGGCGTATTGTTCACCCGCCTTGTTAGTAGAGCTGTCCATCTAGAAATGGCTTATTCTCTTGATACTGACTCCTGTATTAACACCATACGCCGTTTTATCTGCAGAAGAGGTCAGGTCTCAGTTATGAGATCAGATAACGGAACTAATTTCGTTGGAGCCAACCGTGAACTTAAGGCAGCACTGAAAGAACTGAATCATGCAAAAATCCAGAAAATTTTCCGCAGTGATAACATTGAATGGATGTTCAATCCTCCATTTGGAGTGCATCATGGTGGAGTATGGGAACGCTTGGTACGGTCTGTTAAGAATGTTCTTCACTCTGTTTTTAAGGAGCAGCTAATGGATGATGAAGTTCTACATACAGCCTTTCGTGAAGTAGAAGCCATTCTGAATGACCGTCCTCTGACACCAGTATCGGATGACCCAAATGATCTGGAGGCTCTCACGCCCAAACATTTGTTGCTTATGAAGTGCAAGCCACATTTTCCTCCTGGACTGTTCAAAAGTGATGATCAGTATTCAAGAAGAAGATGGAGACAAGTACAATACATTGCTGACCTCTTCTGGAGACGGTGGATTTGAGAATACCTGCCACTTCTTAAAGAGTGGCTTAAAGCTGGAGATCTTGTTCTTATTATTGATGAGAATGCTTCCCGAAATTCATGGATGATGGGACAAATTCTTTCAGCCATTTGTGACAAAAAAGGCTTTGTACAACAAGCTCAAGTTAAATCGAGGAATGGCATTTTAAACAGACCCATTTACCAGGCTTTGCTTCATTTTTGAATCAGATCCCTAAAAGGCACTCTGTAAAGTTTGTGCTCAAGTGGTGATCAGATTTTGGAACTTCAGACATTTTTACTGATTCAGTACACTGACACATCACAAAAACATGCAAACATATATTTTGAACTGAACACAACAAAGCAGTTTACTCCTATGGAACTATGGACTATATTCTGAGTGTGTGTATGTGTATATATATATATATATATAATATATGCAGGGCTGGAAATGGCTGAGATTCACTGGGGGGACTCTAGTTGGTAAGATTTTAGTTTTACTTTCAATGACTTTTCAGATGTATTTAAATATAAAATATTATATAATCTATAATAACATTAAACAGGCCTATTTCATGTTTCCTCCAAACAATATTTTCTAAATTATCAAGCAGGCATATGAAAGGTCAATGAACAACATTTATGAATTGTGTGATGGCACAAACATGTTCATTCAACAGAATCTCTGCTTGGAGAAAATTACCTGTTTGATTTTGGCCAAATTAAATATACATTGTCTAGGAATTTGCATATGTGGTGCATACTGAATTGAACAGGTCACACACATTTTAAATGTATTTGTCCTCAGGTTAAAGAAAACAGAATGTTTTGGATGGCTACCTCTGTTTACTTTGAAAATCAACAATTATTAAACATGTTTAAAGGGGAATCCAGCTTTAACGGAAAAAGAAGCTGATGTGCATTCTAAAAAGCAAAATAATTTGGATAATAATGTATCTAGAAAATATAATAATATTCACTCATCCATTTTCTTAAACAATGGTTAAAAGAGTTGAAATGTGATGTTTATAAACATCACATTTTATAAAACTTTTTGTTTTGAGGATGTTACCATAGACATGTT
Source organism: Mylopharyngodon piceus (assembly GCA_039654765.1). Taxonomy (NCBI): domain Eukaryota; kingdom Metazoa; phylum Chordata; class Actinopteri; order Cypriniformes; family Xenocyprididae; genus Mylopharyngodon; species Mylopharyngodon piceus. The sequence continues at coordinate 266,872 of JBCHWC010000129.1, forward strand.
TTTTAAAACACTGCTACCTAAACATGCAGTTCTATTCTAATATTCTCTGAATTTAAAGAATATATTAATGAGTTGTTCTCCCTCTCACAACCTGTTTCATCACATGAGGTTATGATGCTGTTTTCACTCAATGAGCTGCAAGATTCTGGAAATTGAGAATCACAATTTTTTTTTTTTTTTTTTTTTTTTTTTTTTTTTTTAAACAGTGTTCACAATTCTTCCATGATTCTGAATAGACAACTAAAAAAAAAAAAATAAGTAATTTACTAGAGGTTCTGACATAATGTATGTTGCTATGTAGTCTATTAAAAAAAAATCTAATTAATTTGAATCTATTATTATTATTATTATTATTATTATTATTATTATTTTAAAAATCAGTGTGAATGAATGATTCAATGACTCAATTATAAAGATGTCACTTGTTTCATTACTGGATGAATCAATGTTTTTGAACAAATCTTTTTAATGAATGATTCAATGACAAATACATTTTTAACAGTCACTTGTTGCCACCTACTGGTGTAAAGATGTAATTGATGCAATCTTTATATGAAGCATCAAGTTACTTTCAAAAGGTGATTTACTCCATTTCGTTGGCTTCTGTTTGGGATGGGGGGGACTGGTTGTCTCCCTCGGGTGCAAGGGCGTAGTTTGGGTTTGCTCTCTCGTGAGGTTTGTTTATTCGTTTGTTGCTTTATTTTTGCAAAATGGTCCACACATGCAAAGTTGGTTGATAACATAACTGCAAACAAGTACAGCCTATAGTTAACAATCAGTTGTTTACAAAGTGCCATGGGAACTTAAACTATCTTAACATGTTCAGTATAAGAACATTTTAAGTAAATTTCCTGTCATTTCTTGGAATACAGCCAGGTTTTTCCTAATAGGCATATGTCATATTAGCAGAACACATTTTACACATGGGGAAAACCAATTGTTTAGACAATAATTCAAGAAGGTTCATACTTTTAAGCTCTTGATTCTAACTTGTACTTGGCCTTATGAAAAAGTAGTTCTTGTAATTGTTTAACTATCATTTGTTACAATAAGGATATAATTACAGGTAGACAGGTTGATGGCTCCTCATTGCATGCTTAGGGCAATGTTATTTTTTTTAAATCTATTCCCTTAACAGATTATATATTATAAATTCTTCAACAAGTTATTTAAAATGTACCACAATAAATACAATAGAACGTGATAAATTCTAGTAAAGGTGGTCATGAGAAGTTTAAAAAGCTTGCAGGATCATCATCATGTTTTCCCCTCTTTTCAGTCTTTTTAGTGGCTGTTTTTAGATCATGTTTGACTTTCTCCATAGCGTTTTACTACATTCTCAATAGAATTCAAATGGGTTGCACATTTTATCATAGGAACGGCTCGCGCAAATATTATCACACTTTTGGAGCGCGCCGGTGAACGCGCGCCACTCATGCTTACAAAAGCTCCGAACGCGCAATGAATACAATTAATTAATTAGCTTGAGTCGATAGCTGCGTCTCATTTCGAAGGCTGCATCCTCCGGAGGTCGCATATGAAGGCTGCATACGTGATTGAGGCAAAAATAACCGTTGGATTGCAAAGAAAGAAAATACAGCATTTTGCACCTCACGAGGAATAACCATCAATTTTATTATGGTTACTTTTCTTAAATAAGACATCTCTAATGATGTATGCAGCCTTCAAATGCGACCTCCGGAGGACGCAGCCTCTGAAATGAGACGCAGCTTATGTTTCGGTGTGCGGGTTAGAGTTCCGGCAACATGTGAGAAGTGCCAGTACGCAAGAAAAAGCAAGGGTACGCTACAAATATAGCTAGAAGTGCCGGTGCGTACTGGCCCACTTCGAGCACTGAGTAAGATCGCGTGGGTTTTTGAATCCAGATTGCGATCTTTTAATGATTAATCATGCAATTTGATTGCGCTATGTTTTCGTCAAGTCACTAACTTGTAAAGTTCAGATTGCTTTAGGATTTTGCTGGATTAGATTGTATGAACATGTCAAATAACTTAAAATACTTAATAAAGTGGGAACTAATAGGGAAAGGGAACATGATGAGGATGGTCCATTATAGTTGCCGTTTAACAATCCAGAAGCCTGACCATATGACACTTTATTCATGGTGATTAATGATTATCCCTGGCACTTTGCAAAGAATTGTATCATTACACAGAGCATAGTATCAATAAAGTGTCCTATCAGTTTTAAATGTATTATATCAGCAATGTTGTAGAAGACCCTAGCAAATACCTCACAACCATCTAGAATGTCCTAGCAAACAACTAGACACTATAGCAACTATCCAGAACATCATAGCAAACACCTAGACCCTAACAACCATCCAGAACACCCTAGCAAACACCTAGTAACCATCTAGAACACCATAGCAAACACCTAGCAACCATCTAAAACAGCAAACACATACCAACCATCTAGAACACCCAAGCAAACACATAGACCCTAGCAACTGGGGTGTGCAGCGGAGCCGATATCTATATTGGTATCTGTATCTGTAACAAATAAATGTGAGAGTGAGAAAGAAGGCCTATTGTGTAGTCTATCATATCATATCATATAAGGGTTAAAGGGGTCATGAACTGCATTTTTTTTATAATGTTCTTTGAGGTCCACTTATAATGTTATCAAGACTTTTACATCGAAAAACATCATAATTTAGAAATAATAGGCTATCTTCTATCCTGTTTTTAACCCTCTCTTTGAAACACTCCGTTTTGATGGGTGTGCCGCATTCAAGACTTGGAAGTAAATGACCACTGCTATGATTGAGTAACAGTTTTTGCATATTAAAATAATTTTCAATGTCCCCACCATTACACATGTGGAATTGTTTTGAAAACTTGCGATTTTGAAAAAATATCTCGTTACAAACATTTGCCAACAATGTAAAACATTTATGCATATTACATATGCTTTGAAAAGTTGAAAAGTTCATCAAAAGCACCCAGGGTGAATTGGTAACAATCAGTCTTGTCTTAAAGTTTATATATGCTAGTTTCCATAATAGAGTTCAAGATAAATCTTTTCTTTACTACTGGAGCTGCCAGTTTGCTAAGTTTCAAATGATTATAAACAGCAAGCACAAACAATGCAAAAGCAGCAGCCCTTCCTGCGCACTCAGTGTCGAATTCACTCTCTCGTTTTTATTCACTTCTTCAAGTGGACTATATTAGTAGACTAAGGGTATGTTTACATGACAACGATGTACTAAAAGCGGAAAAGTTTTTCCTTTGCGGTTTTTTTTTTTTTTTTTTTTTGTGTACAGGCGACAACTTTGTCAAAACAATCCCCGGATCCGCAAAAACGATTAAAAATGCTGTATTACGCATGCCAGGCCAGTAGTTGGCGATGTCACTTTGTAAAGAAAAACTATGCACCTATAGACTGAACATGTAATATGCATGCGTATGACATCAACATTTTAAAAAAAATTGCGTTTGTGTAAACTACAAAAAAGACAATAACTGTGTCGTTTTCAAAAACTTGCACTTTGAAACACGTTTTCAAAAGTTTGCGTTTTCAGGACCCCAAAACGCTGTTGTCGTGTAAATGAACGACCAAAAGACGTCCATTTTAGTTGAAAATGGTGTCGTGTGAATGGCCCCTAATGTAAGGAATAGTGAATGAGGGTATAGGAAACTATTTCGAACACAGCCACAGTGATTTCAGCAGATGTAGTGCGCCCTCTAGTGTTTCGTGGTCTAAAATGCAGCTGAATTGGATTGAATATTCTTCACAGTGTAGTGACTGGAGAGCTGACCTCAGACAAGCAATATTTGTTTTTACCCATTAAAAGTTTTGTTTGGCTTTTTCCAGTTGTATATTATCCCCCTAATGAAGCATCCATCCATTCAACCATCTAGAACAGTGGTCCCCAACCCTGGTCCTCAAGTCCCAGTAAAAATCTAGTTATCACCACATCTTCTGTTACAGGCACAAAAGAATATCACCTGAACATAAGCTCTATGAGCCTGTGTTAAATCACAGTCTAGCTGTGGTGAAGCTATAGAAGGAACAAACACTTTTGGTTCTGCGTGATTCGTTACCATAGAATCCCTCTCTATGGTTGTCACTTTGAATATAGCAATATCAGAGTGCTTTGTTGAGCATCTGACTTCCTGTTCTCCCTCTCTCATCAATCTCCAGCTATACCCCACCACTGCAGTGCACTACACATCTGCGCTGAGCGCTCTCAAACACTGCTGAGGAGAGAGAGGAAGGGGGAGGAGAGAACTGGATAAGGAGAGAGGAGGAGAACAGGAGGGGGAAAAGGAAGCCAGGAATAGCGGGTTGGACAGATGTGCGGAGTCAAGGGCTGGTGTTGCCATCCAAAGCCCTGAAACACTGGTACAAACACTCCTGCAGATTCACCATGTAGAGCTTCAGAGTGGAAGAATGAGAATGCAGTAACTGCAGTGGTGGATCAACCTCAGCAGATGGTAAGACTTTGCAAAACAATGGGAATAGCATCATTCTATGGAGCTTGACAACAATGGGAATGCCATCCGGACTGGATATGTTGTGGTGGATTTGCTTCTGGAGCTGCGTTTTAGTAACACTTGTCTGATTGTATTGCAGTGTGGGAAGAGCAGAGGGATGCTGTGAAGCCAAAGCATTTCCAGCCGCTGTCGCTGTAACATCCGCACATAAGGAAACATGTATGCCTTCTATTCTTTGCTGGTGTACATCTTCTACACTGTCTTCAAAAAGGAGGAGGAAGCAGCGCTCGAGGGGGCGCATGGAGAATCCCCGGAGGTATGTGTGGCCGCAGTGGCCGCACGCCGATAGATATGCTAATACATTGCGTACAATGTATGCAAACAAGAAAAATGGAATGATTTGAAAAATTGTTTTAAAATTAATTTTAAATGTACTTAAATAATTTAAAAAATGCGTATAAAATATTATTTATTGAATACAATATTTAATATATATTATAATCAATATAGAAACTAGAGGTAATTTCATTCAGGTGATGATTCGATCATGTACGCATGCACAGTCACGTATTGTATGTCCTCAGTGGTGGCTTTAACACCTTCCAATAATCACATTCGTCTCTTTAACTGACAGGAGCCTGGCCATGTTTCCATGGAAACAGAGAGCAAGGGGAAGGGTAGCCACACCCCCAGGTTGGGCAAAAGAGGATGTGCAAGACTGAGTGATTCAAGTAAGTATGTTTCCATAATGTTGCATGATGCTCTAAATACAATGAAGTGCTCCACATAATCAGCATTCAACCTAAATCGCCTATTAAACTGCAGGCAGCAGCAGTGATAGTGATGGGACGTCTCTCAGTGATGAAGATGATGAGTTTGATGAAGGTCATGGATTACCTGCCAAAACACCATTAACAGCTTTCCTGTCTTTTAAGCAAGAGGCAGAAAAGAGAAGAGCCACTAATTCTCCAACAGAACCTAGTGAAAAGGTGAAGGCCTTCTAACTATATTCACATTTGCCACGTTTCATAGTGGAGGTGATTTGGTGGTGGTATTTCATTCTGATTTTGCCGTTAGACGCGTTCCTTTGTCAACATATTTTGTTGATCCTGGAACAACATTCCTGTGCGAAAATTTACTCCTAACCTATATCCCTATCCCTAAACCTAGCCCTACCCATAACTTATCCTTAAAATCAGAGGGAAATGATAGATGAATAGCACTGATGTAGAAGCACCTAATGCTGATTGTAAGCCTAAACTTGACATAAACTGTAAACTTGTCCCTCAAATCTGATTGGTTGATTGTAATGTTGCTCCAGGATCAACAAAGATGATGATTCAGGAACATGTTGTACTTGGTGAAATCAGGTTCTGCCTACAGGATGTATTTAACTTTGGCACATATAAGTGTGTTCTATGATTATGAATGATACTTCAAATTTTGTTTGTTCTTTTCAAAATGAGCTAAATTGATAAAATGGCAGAAAAAAAGACTTGCATTTAAGCATGGACCCTAGTCAAACTTAAGCACCTCATTAGACTTTAGTCAGGGTAGATGCCACTGTTAATTTTTCATTAATTAAAATTAGGCTGGAAGGGATAGATGTAAAGGCTATTACTACACTGTAAAAAATAATTGTTGGTTTAACTTAAAGTAAGTTACCTGGTTGCCTTAAATTGAGTTTATTGAAATTAAAAATTTTAGTTAATACAATGAAGGCGATTGGTTTAATCAACAGAAACTCAAAATATTATGTTATCTGAACCACAATAATTATATAAGTTGTTTTGACAAAAGAAACAATGTTGTGATAACAAATCATAAAAATATTTTTTTTACAGTGTTCTTACACTGTAGTGCAGCCCATTGTACGTACTGTACAGCCTCATTTTCATTAGTGAAAATTTCAATATTTGCTGTCCTTATTTGATGTCCTAAGTAATCACCAAGCATTGTTATTTTTATATAAATTTTATAATATAATATTTTAGTATAATTGGGATACTATCATAATTTTTATTAATAATTTGAATTAGTTTTTTTTTTATTTTCTGTTTTCATTTTAATCTTAAAGGTTTAGTATTTTTGTTGAGTTTTGACATTTTTAAAAGTTTTATATATGTCTTTAGAGTGTTTATTAATTTTATTTCAGCTTTTGTTTTAACTCCACAACACCCTATTGTGGCAACTAATTTTGTTTGTAGAAGCACCGGTCACATTTTATGAAAGAAAGTGTAGAAATGTAATGTAAAAACATTAAAGTAAAATATTAAAGATGTATTTTTTTTCTAGGTGACAGAGTCTCCATTGCTGTCTGTGATGTCACACCTCCTGAGCTTCCTGGAGCAATATTCCCACCTGCAACAGCTGCAGCAGCAGGCCGATCAGTACCGCCTGCAGCTACGCAGACACCGCGCCCAGCATCGGCGGAAGATGAAGGCCCTGCGTGCGTCCTACCGCCAGCGCCTCAGAGACAAGAACAGTGTGATTAACAGCCTGGAGGAAGTGATCGCTCAGCAGCAGAGCCCATCACCTGAAAATGAGGGTGAGACCTTTTGAACCTAAATAAATTTCAGTGTGAAGAATTTAGCTGTGGATAATGATGAGTTTAATATTAGATTCCTCGCTTTATGTTCCTTGACATTGATTTTTTGGAGGCTGCCTCATGCATCATTACGCTGCAGAACCTGATTTTGCCAGGTACTGTACATGTTCCTGGATCAACATCTTTGTTGATCCTGGAACAACATTCAAATCAACAAATCAGGTTTGAGGGACACGTTTACAGTTTATGTCAAGTTTAGGCTTACGATCAGAGTTTGGTGCTTCTACATCAGTGTTATTCATCTATCATTTCCCTCTGATTTTATGGATAACTTATGAGTAGGCTTAGGTTTAAGGGTAGGGATATGGTTTGGAGTAAATTTTCGCACAGGAATGTTGTTCCAGGGTCAACAAAACTCGGCAAAATCAGGACATGCATCTGAATATTTCTGGTTCATTATCAGTGAGTACCCCATTATCAGAGACAGTACCACATTACTAATTGTCACTTAGAGTTCAATTGTATGTATGTAACTGCCAACCTTTTTTTTTTTTTTTTTTTTTTTACAAACTGTGGTACACCATTAAATTATTTTATGGCATGATACAGATGCTGTCAATAGAGTTTAACTTTTATTTCAGGGAAAACAAGCTTTTAAGGTGTACCGTAGGGCTTTTCCCAGCTAACAGGGAGCTTTCTCAGATCTTTTAATGTTCTGGGAAGGTTTTCTCAAAGCTATGAAAAAAAATGTTCTTTCAGTAACATTAATAGAACATTTGTTCAAAGGTATCTGGTCTTTAATAATGTTCTCAAAATGTTAGCACAAAAACGTTCATGGAATTTTTTTTCTGAAACATTTTAGTTGGACATTCCTCTAACATTCTTTTAGATGTTACTACTTGTTTCAGAATGTTCAGAGAACATTCAAAAGTAAAATTTCCATAATGTTTGAAGAATGATAAAATGGAATGTTTTCTTAATGTTTGTATAACCCAGAACTTTTTTTAAAAAACTTGATGTTTTGAACACTCAGATAACATTCAGAAATAATGTTTACATTGTCACGCTGGGATTGCAGTATTCAAACGCATGACGAAGGAGATATCTTCAAGAACTTTTAACGGAGTAATCTGAACAAGGAACAGGAAAAATCACCAAGAAAGCAAACTACAAACACCAAGTAACATAAACAAAGCTAGACAAAAAAACAGACTGAAACTCAAGGCTTAAATACACAGCAAACAGAGGAGTTAACGAGACTAAATTAACAAGACTAAATTAACAAGACACACCTGAACTGAAGACACTAATTAATCAGTAACCAAGGAGACAAACAGGCGGGCACACAAGAAGAACTGAAACAATTAACAAACTAGAAAACTGACTAAAGCCGGGTGCACACGGTGCGATTTATAATAGTCCTTTACGATTGTTGCTTGTCAGACTGTACGAACATGATCTTCATGTCACACTGTGGGATCTCAGCTGTCCTATATGTCAGACTGTACGACAGTCAAGACGCGTTAAAAATGGACGCGCGCTTAAACTTGTCCGGAGTTTTAGATCATCAACCCACACACATTCGGTGACAGTGAGCTGCATTACACACGGGACTGAAATGGTGGCTAACAAAGAAATCTCTAGCGTTAATTTTGATCACGGCTTATGTTGGAAAAAAAACGAAGACAATTTGACATTTGTCGTAGGAGAAGTCACACTGCAGGACTGTGTGCCAAATCTTCTGACACTGTCAGAATTTCGTTGGAGGTAAAATTTGATCGCAACGGTCATTAATCGGCTGTCGGTGAACATGTCAAACTAGCGATCAAAGACTACAGATTTTTGCCTAGGATTATAGGAATCTTTTAGAATTCTCAAAATTTGTCTCAGACGACCAAATCGTGGCCAAAATCGTACAGTGTGCACCCGCCTTAAAGAAACTGAAGACAGAAAAAAAAGCATGAAAACTGATCAAAAACATTCTCTAAACGTGACATACATAACTTAATGGGAACATTAGAAAAATGTTCTTAGAACACTTATTTTTTTCGCTGGGTAAATAGTAGGCTGGTGGAAACCGGAGAAATCCACTTTACATGCTTTTTTAAAGGATGAGCATTCGCTGGAGTTGAGTGGAAAAAAACAACACCATTGTTACTGTTCGTATCACTGTGTTTCAAGTGCTGAGGAAGCTTCCAGGGCTGAAATTCAGATTTCGGTTACGTTTACACAGGCTGTAAGCGGTAGAGCAATCACAACAGACTAGGCCGTCTGACCAATCAGAGCAGAGAAAGCTCTCGGAAAGGAGGGGTTTAAAGAGAATGAATCTTCAAATTAACCGATTTCAGACTCTTTGAGAATGAGGTGATGTGCAAAGTATATTATGAGAAAATTAAAGTGTTTTTTGACCTTGGACACATGTAAACCTATTGTAGGAGACATCCAAAACAAAATTAGGAACCTTTAAAAATAGCATAATAGAGGCACTTTAAGTTAGAATGTTTTGTGAATCTGGCCCCAGGTGATGTCATTGCATGTTTGTTTTTGGATTCTGAATTGTGTAATTTGACGTCAGTGAGGGAAAAGACAATGACCTGTTCACATCATGTGGACAGCTTAAAATTGTACTTTAATTAAATGAAAATACTGGAAAAAAGCGGGAAAAATAGCAGACTGACAGTTTTAGAAACCGTATCTGGCAGTGACCTCAGAGCTATATTGGGCATCTGGACTCTCTGGCTGTCTGTTTCTCCTCAGACATCACCAGGTGTTCCTCTGTCAACTGTTACAACAGACTTGCTGTCAGCCAGACTCACTAATAAACATTGCGTGTGCTTAAAATGCACGTCTCTTGCACTAATTCAATGTCAGATGTACTTGGCTTTGTAGTGCACATGCACGTGATGCCTAATGATCAGCATATCAAGATATAATGAGCTATATTAAAGGATTAGTTCACTTTAAAATGAAAATTAGCCCAAGCTTTACTCACCCTCAAGCCATCCTAGGTGTATATGACTTTCTTCTTTCAGATGAACACAATCGGAGTTATATTAATAAATATCCTGATGCATCTAAGCTTTATAATGGCAATGAATGAGTCCGAGTATAAAGCTCAAGAAAGTGCATCCATCCAAAGCAAACCGTATTCCACACGGCTCCGGGGGGTTAATAAAGCTGATGACACCCCAGAATGCTCACAAACCAAGAATGCTCTTTCTTGAAAGGCAGCAGACAGAAAATATAAATCATGATTTTCAACATCCCTCCAAAAAAAGAGGCTGTTAAAATGTCTATATAATGATATACATGTCAAATTAATTTAAACGTTGTTTGCAAAAAAAAAAAAAAAAAAAAGAGAATTTCCATCAAATGAGAAAGATTAGTTATAGCTATCTACCAGCAAAATGGGCTATGCTAACCCACCAAACCTTGACTCCTTCGTCATGACGCCCACATGACATTTTTCAATTGATCCATTAGCCACCCGAAATACAAACACAATATGAATCATGTTAATCAAATGAGTAACTGACATATGGGAATACATTTGTTGCTCCTGAGACATCAATATCTTTTATTAGCCATGTATTAAAAATACCCATTTGCACAGCTGGCACATCTACAGCACTTGGCATGCTTCTCTGTGGCTCACAGAGATGAATAAAACATTGTGAGAGCTGCTTCTCTTACAAATGCAAGTGCACTTACAAACTAGCACAGCTGAACTTCACGTGTACTGTGGCTAGATACTATATAAATCCAGTGCACAGCGGAGAGCAAATTCACCTTTAAACAACAATAGCATAAAATGATTATACCGTAGACCATGCTCTTATGATTTGAGTTTTATTTTATGCGAGAGGGAGAATGATGGGGAAAAAAGTACAGCTAGGAAATTGGTTTCAATGAGTATTGGTCAATTATACAGTTTGGCGTTCATTGCATAGAAATATTGACCACAAAATCATTCAGATTCAAATATCCCAGCCAACATTTCATGATGGAGCCAATTTAGGCATTAAATGGACTTGAGTTATGGGCTCTAAATGGGTTCCATGTCGGCCCATATCTGAATTAGCCCATACCCTAATTCCCACTATGAAATGTTAGCTGGGATTGCAGAAAGTTGTGTTTTTTTTGTTTTTTTTTCTCGAGCCTGTTCCTCCATCACGTTTGTTCCACATCACGTTTGCGGTGGTGTCCCCGTGAGCGAGTCTCCATTCATCCTTCCCACCAATCCACTTGCTCCCCCCGAGACTGACAGTGCATATCTTACGCCGCCTGCCTCAGTAATTAGTGTACAGCACAGGAGAAGACAGCAACTCTGACTCGGCATATCAATAATTAATGGCGGGAATCTAAATAAAATGTTGCAGAGCAGTTAGGCTGCCAGGCACGTTGCATGAGTCTTTGAGTTCAAAACTCGGGTCTTGAGTCTTAAGCTAGCCCAGGGGAAAGTTATATGGCCAATTATATGAACCAATCAAAACATGACACATGAGAAAAAGGCTGTGTCCGAAATCAAAATACCCTTAAATCGGGCACTATTTGAAGGGAACAGCCATTTGTAGTGGTGTCCGAAACTATAGTGGACGATATCGAGTGCACTCATTCAATCACACAATGCACTGCTATAACGAGCGTACAACTGATGTACGCTCAATGGCTAGAGAATACCCATAATGCACTGTGAGAGTTGCGCGCTGAATGAATTCCTGTGTCTTGCCAGAAAATGGCGCCCGCAGCTGAATCATTCATCCATCCATTTTCCAAACCATGCTGGTCCAATGTGGCTATAGAATAATATCATACAGGTATAAATTCATTTTTAATTGATTATTAAATTAATTAAGCTTTATACATAGTTTTCAAGACAGAGTTCAAGATAAATATGTTCATCTTACTACTGGAGCTGCCAATTTGCTTCGTTTCAAATGATTATTAAACAGCAATCACAAACTATGTAAAAGCAGCAGCCCTTCTGGCGCACTCAATGTCCAAATTCACTCACTCGTTTTCATTCACTCCTTCAAGTGGATTATATTAGTGGGGTAATGTAGGGAATAGTGAATGAGTGTATAGGGGGCGTTTTTGAACACAGCAAATAATAATAATAATAGTAATAAGTTTTATTTATATAGCGCCTTTCCAGGGCTCAAGGACGCTTAAGAAAAAGAACCAAAGGGCAAGATCACATGAGGGCAAGGGAATCACACACAGCAAAATCCCCAGAGTTAAATCAACTCTGCTCAGAGTACATATGGTCCCTCTCTATATAGTGTTAAAGTAACACTGAAGCAGAGTTAAAGTTAATGAGATAATTAAGTGATTAAGTGATGTTTGAGCATTAGTGATGAACACCTGCTGTTAACAAGCAGAATCACTGAAGAGAAACACAAGAACTACAACTGACTTCCAGCCACAGCCTAAGATGAACTCAACTGAAGACAAAAGACATTAAATCTCTCAAGATCTGATTAAACAACTCCACAAACAGCATATTATCTCATTAACTTTAACTCTGCTTCAGTGTTATTTTAACTCTATGTAGAGAGGGACCATATGTTCTCTGAGCAGAGTTGATTTAACTCTGGGGATTTTGCTGTGCATGACAAAACCAGAAAGTAAAGATGCGTTCACGCCATGTTGTAATTACCATAATTACAAGATTTCAACTTGTAAAAAGCCTTCACATCCTCATAGTGCTTGTAATTACAACTTGTAAGCTGGGAATTTTCTGAGAGCTACTTGTACCACATGACTGCTGTACCACCTGACTGCTGCAGATTAATTTAGGCATTGAGAGTGTTGACATAGAAATGCATAATTCCCAGTCTGACGACGTGAACAGCTCCGAGTAGAACGTCACATGTTGTCATCTAGAAATTATGGTAATTACAACATGGCATGAACGCAGCATATGACTGTGAGAATGCATACATAATAAGAGATGATTAAATTTTCATTGTTAATTTCATTTTTATTTTTTGTTAATTGATTTATTGATATCTTCAATTATTCAGTGGCATAAAATTTATAATGAAGTTAAGTGGAACTCATTTTAGGGCAGTATACTGTAATTTCTTAATACAGAAATAAAATAAAATAAAATAAAATAAATGATCACAATGAATGAATTATAAAATAATTTCTCTTTTTTTTTTTTTTTTTTTTTTTTTATCATTTTATCTTTTTTTTATGCCAGATGAATAAGCTTCTTTTGAAATTCCATTTTAAACAGTCTTGTCGTGTGTGTTTGTGTGTAGGTGAGTACATGCTTCCTGCAGCATCTCCGGTCGGGCTGCATAAGTTGGTTCAGTCTCTATGTGGGCTGCAGGGAGAGAGGAGTCAACTGAGAGGAGAGCTGCGATCGCTTCATTCCCAGCTTGAGCAGAGAGAACAAGATCGCCACACTAAAGTACAGGCCTTCCAACAGCAGGTGCTGAGCATTATTCATTCAGTCACTCATTCTATACATTCATACGCTCATTCAACCCACCACATTTATTTATGCAATCACCTATGCTTTCATATTCAGTGCTTTCAATAGCACATCTCCACATATTCATCTCTCTCTACCTCAGCAATGATCCTGAAAGCATCTCTTTTTTACCTTTATCCAGACCATAATATATCAGTCTGCATATTTCATCCATTCAGCTCTCCATCAGTTTCATCCATCCTTTTCACTCATTTTTCTTTTCAGACTTGCTAAGCTGACAGAATTGATTTTCTCCCTGTAGATTGATGAGCTGAAGAGCTGTATTGAGGAAAGAGAAGAGGAGCTGTCTAAACTCAGAGTGGCATCAGTAAGCTTTTGAAAGAATCTGTTCCAGTGTTCTGCATCTGAAACAGAGCGCATTAAAACCAGGCCAGAGAGTCTCAAAATGATTCATGACCAAGAGCTTATCTAGGTTGTTTTATCGGACACTTTTTTTTTTTTTTTTTTTTTTTTTTCCAGGTCAGCTGTGACTTTTTTTGGTGTTTTTTTCTTTCACCAGGGAGTAACAGACTCTGAAAAACGAGTGCTTTGCTTATCAGCAGAGAATGAGAGTTTGAAACACAGCCTCACAGTGACGCAGGGTCTTCTGCAGCAGCTGTCAGTCATCCCATCTCAGTCCAGCTCTGTGCTTATCAAGGTGAGATCTTTTAATGCATTGGGTATACTGTGAAATGATTACATCAAAACTATGACACTCCTGGCTGGTGTCTTTACTCCCTCCCTTGTGACATTTTCAGTACGCCTCACCACTGTGTCCCAGAGACATTGGCTCTCCTTCACTAACCATGGGCACACACATATTTGTAAAAAACTGCATACAAACATTTTTACACAGAAATCTTGATTTTTTTCACCAAGTTAATTTTTTTTATATATTTAAATGTATTCTAAATTTGATAACATTTTAAAAACCAACTGAAACCACACATAAGCAAAAATATACTCCCTGTGGTCTTAGAAATGATTTGATAAGCCATTTATTTATTTATTTATTGGAATATAGCTTATATTATACACTGAAAAAAAAAAAATCTGTTGAAAAAACTTAACTTCAGTTCAACATGCGTTCAGATTTTTAGGTTCTCTCAACTATTGTTTTAATAAGTTTCCTAAATAACACTACTTTGTTTTGTCAATTTGAATTTGTTCATTCATTAAATGCAAAATGCCTCATTCAGCCAATAAATAAACCAGATTTCTTGTCCAACAAATTTTCAAGTGGTAACCATAATAATAGTATTTATAGGGTGCTTGTTGTTGAGATAGATGTACATAGACCTCAACACTTGACACACAAACCCTAAACAATGGTGCACTGTAAAAAATTTTGTATCACATTCAAATTTGTTACAGTATCACAACTTTTTTTCTTTTGTCAAATCATCTTAGATAATTAATGTGGTTCAGTTGATATAATATTTTGAGTTTCTATTTATTAAACCAATCTGCTTCATTGTATTAACTCAAGAAAATCAGTTAAAGGTGGGATAAGTAGATTTTGAAAAACGCTGTTGGACATTGTTGATATTTGAAATCAACGCAAACAAACCCACCCCTCTCTTCATTGCTCCGCCTCCAAAACTCACACTCCAATCCTAACCACCCTGCTCTGAGTCGGTCTCGAACCCCAGCCCAATCACTGCTGACAGACGAGGCAAGTGCACTAACAATGACGCTAAACACCTCATTCTCTAGCGGTTGTCAGTGTGCAGTGGTTTACCTGCACAACTCTCACTATCTGGCCACACGCAATGCAAGTGGATGTCTGTTTATCACAGCTGAATGCTCACAACAAAATGCTTCATGAAAAATAAAGCGCAGATGAGGGAGGAACGAACGACAAGGAAGCACAAAAAATGAACGTACAGTACACAAGAGTCTAAATACAAACAAGAGTTCGTTGTTAGTCGCCAACAGCACAGCAGCTCCAGACAATCAATGACACACAAACCCAGTGTTACTCACATGAAGCGTAATCAAAGCAGCCTCCACGTCTGTTTTCAGGCCTTCCCGCTTAGCTCTCTCCAGCGCTGGAAAGCTTTTCTAATATTAATGCTGGTCCTAAAGATCTTGCCCAGTCATAACCCTTCATTCCAGTGATATTCTTTTGAGCTATTTTGTATTGTCTCATCTATCTTTCTGCAGTGTTTTTTTTTTTTTTTTTTTTTTTTTTTTTTTAAATCTCCCTCTTACTCTTTCTCTCTCCTCGACCATTATAGCCACGCCCCCTAATGCTGATTGGTTACACGTTTGTTGTTGGTGCCGGCCCAACTAACTTCCAAACAGTGTTTTTCAAAATCTACTTACTCCACCTTTAACTTACTTTAAGTTAAACCAACAATATTTTTTTTTACAGTGTGACAATAAATATAAAAAGACAAGTTCTTAACATCAGAATGCAACAAATAACTAACAATAATGACAAAAAAACAAAAGTTTAAAAAAAGTCAGCAAACAGCGAAGCAATAATCTTATAATGGTGCAATGCATGCTGGGAACTCACAAAATTTTTCAGCAGTATTGATCAATTTGAAATTCAATGTTCAGACAACTGTGTTTGACTAGTTGGGACAACATTTGGAGGAATTCTGTTGGTCTAACATGAGTTTTATGTCGTTGCAAATAATCCGCATTTCCTAGATTTTGTGAATCAAAAGGTCCCGTAACTGGAAAATATCCAGTTCCTTTTTTTACAGTGTAACGAATGGAATAACAAAGTAGTAAATAAAATACAAAATGCAGCCCGGTTGAGGTTGTATGTGGACATAGCTTGGACATCATTATGTGCATATGCACCTGTTGTATGAATTATACGAATTATTAGTATACTGTTGTACCCTGTAGGAAAATGAGAATTTGCGCAGTCGTGTTCTGCAGCTGGAAAGTTCACTGCAGCAGCGGGCAGAGCAGCTGTCACGTCTGGAGCACCAGAAGGAGCAGAGCGAATGGAGGAAGGCAGAAGAGCTCAGGAGACGAGAGGAGAGTGTGAGAGAGCTGCAGCTTGAACTAGACAAAGAACGCAACAAGGAACCTGTGGTTAAAGTAAGAAAAACCTTAAAACCTTTAAAAAAAGCCACAACAAACTTGATAAAATTGATTTTGAACAGATACACATTCACACACACAAAAGATATACTGTATAGATAAGTAATTTAGTGTATTTGGAGAAAACGGACCAAAAATATTGATTTGTTTTGCAAATGGGTCATAGTATTTCAATCACATAATTTCTAGAATGAGAATCAATAGTAATAAATCATCTTTTTTTCCTGTCTTCTAGTATGTTACCCAGACCGTGGAGGTGGAGTCACCTTCAACTCTATGTCAACTATCTGAAGCCAGACATCAGAATGAACAGCTTTCTGAGAAGCTAAGCAGCCAGAGAGAACGATGCCGACAGTTGGAGGAGAACATCAGACATTCTGACGAAGTCAGCTGCAATTTGCAACACAAGGTTTCTAAGCTTTGTCCATTTATTTTTATGATTGTACATACTGTCTAACTGAAGCTAAAGATCTCAACAGCCTCTGTTGCAGGGATCTCAGATACAAAACTCATGAATTATACAGTACATGTCAGAACATGTACTGTAGAACTGTAGAAAACCTCAGCTCTTCTAAAAAGTAATGGCTCCACAGATTGCTGCATATGAGAAGGAGATTGGGACCCTGAGGGAGGAGCTGCTGAAGGAGATTGGACATCTTGAGGAAAAGAAAGAGGCAGCCGTAAAAGCGGCAGCCAACTGCTCTGAGGAGCATCTCCAGAGCCTGCAGACCCAGTTCATTAGTGAGTTTACTGTGTATATATATATATATATATATATATATATATATATATATATATATATATATATATATATATATATATATATATATATATATATATATATATATAATATACTACACATCTTAATAGATGATTGCCTTAATGCCACATTTTTTGGTGATTTCATGTTTTCTGGTCTCTAAAATCATCCTTGTCTTGAATGGCGCACTTGTTATTGTCTATAAACTTCGCAAAACTTGTGAAGTCCACAAGACTTATGATTTAGGAGTGTGCTCATGAGCGCCCCTATTGTTGACATTGTTAAATGTGCAGCAATGTGTGGCTCAGTGCATGTTTACATGTGTAATTTTCAGCCCTCCAAAAGCGCCTGAGTGCTCTCCCTCCCACGTTACGCTCCATGAAGACCGACTACGCCAGCTTGCGCAGTCAAGTCCGCAACTTTTCTGACTTCTATGGAACAGCTATCAAAGAAGCCAAGAAACAGGTAAGCAAATATCTACTTCTGCACAAACCTGTACTAAACGTACAACTTCTAAGATCTAAGAATTGATATAGTCACATTTTATTTGTTGCTTTAATTTTTAAATCTTTTTCTAATATTACAATATTATTCCCTAGATAATGGCAGCTATAAATGAGATGTCAGAGGCCAACAAAGACCTTTTGGAAAAATACAGAAAGGAGGTAGCGCTCCGCAGAAAGTACCACGAGCAGCTGGTTGAGCTTAAAGGTTGGCAGTAATGACCATTTTTACTATTTTTGTCCATATGAATCAAGCAAAGTATTAAAAAAGTTTTTTTTTTTTTTTTTTTTTCTTTTTCACCAGGTAATATCCGTGTGCTGTGCCGTGTAAAGCCGGTACTGAAGGAAGATCAACACGAGGAAGGCCAAGCAGTAGTTGTGACAACAGACCCCAATAATGAATCTGCACTCACAGTTTTAAGCAAGGGAAAGCCCAAAAACTTTGAGCTGGATAAAGTCTTTCACCCTCAGGCCACTCAAGAAGAGGTAAGCAGAGTAAAAATCACATTTGCATGAAAAACTAAACGACATATACAGTGCTGCTTGAAAGTTTGTGAACCACTCGCAGAATCTGTGAAAGTGTGAATAATTTTAACAAAATAAGAGAGGTCATACAAAATGCATGTCATTTTTTTATTTAGTACTGTCCTGAGGAAGATATTTTACATAAACGATGTTTACATAAAGTCCACAAGACAAAAAATAGCTGAATTTATAAATATGACCCAATTAAAAAGTTTGTGAATCCTTGATTCTTAATACTGTGTGGTTACCTGGATGATCCACGGCTGTTTTTATGTTTTATGATGGTTGTTCATGAGTCGCTGGTTTGTTCTGAGCAGTTAAACTGCCCAATATTCTTCAGAAAAATCCTCCAGGTCCGAAAAATTCTTCAGTTTTCCAGCATCTTTTGTGTATTTGAACCCTTTCCAGCAGTGACTGTATGATTTTGAGATCCATCTTTTCACACTGAGGACAATTGAGGGACTCAAACACAACTATTAAAAAAGGTTTAAAAAAAAAAACATTCACTGATGCTCCAGAAGGAAACACGATGCATTAAGAGTCGGGGGGTGAAAACCTTTTGAATTTGAAGATCAAGGAATATTGTACTTAATTTGTCTTCCGACAAACATTTAAGTGTTTTCTGTTGCTTCCGAAGGGCTGTACTAAATGGGGAAAAAAAAAAAAAAGATATTTAAACAAAATAAGAAAAATTTGGACATCTTTATCCTGTTCAAAAGTTTTCACCCCTGACTCTTAATGCATCGTGTTTCATTCTGGAGCATCAGTGAATGTTTGAACCTTTTTTAATAGAGTCCCTCAGTGTGAAAAGATGGATCTGAGAATCATACAGTCACTGCTGAAAAGGGTTCAAATATGCAAAAGATGCTGGAAATCTGAAGAATCTGCAGGACCTGGAGGAATTTTCTGAAGAACAGAGCTCCATTTAACTGCTCAGAACAAACAAGGGACTCAAGAACAACCACTATAAAACAAAAAAACGGTCGTTGATCATCCAGGTAACCACACAAAGTATTAAGAATCAATGGTTCACAAACTTTTGAGTGGGTCGTTTTTATAAATTCAGCTATTTTTTTGTCTTGTGGACAAAAATATCTTACTCAGGACAGTTCTAAATAAAAAATTACATGCATATAATCTTAACAATCTTATTTTGTTAAAATTATTCACATTTTCACAGATTCTGCAAGGGATTCACAAACTTTCAAGCAGCACTGAATAAACATCGGTAGTCTGTACAGTAGTAATGCACCAATATTTAATTTCTGGTTGCTATTGCTAAGTTGGTAATTATTTTCATGGCTGATAATAAAATTCTATACTATTCTGCCTAAATAAATAAAAAATAAAACACTAAAAAATAAAATCAATCTTTTTAAATGCTACAAGTGAATTTAAGCATCACAACATTATTAAAAATTCATACTGCATTTTGAGATTAAACTTCAGTGTAATCTTTAGCTAATTAAATTATTTGTAAAGATTAAGTAAGCGTTAGTTGAAATACAGGAAAAGCATGCACAAGTAGATAACCAGCACTAAAGTGTACCAATAAATCTCTAAAATCTGCCTATAACCGTTATGGTACCAAATACTGTATAGTGCATCCCTACAGTATAGCTTGCTTAAAGGGATAGTTCACCCAAAAATGTAAATTCTGTCATCATTTACTCACCCTCAAGTTGTTCCAAACCTGTATGAATCTCTTTCTTCTGCTGAACACAAAAGAAAATATTTTGAAGAATGTTGGTAACCAAACAGTTGATGGACCCCTTTGACTTCCATATTATGGAAGTCAAAGGGGTCCATCAACTGTATGGTTACCCATATTCTTCAAAATATCTTCTTTTGTTCAGCAGAAGAAAGAAATTCGTAAAAGTTTGGAACACCTTGAGGGTAAGTAAATGATGACAGAATTTACATTTTTGGGTGAACTATAACTTTAATTGAACAAGAAAGCATTTTTAGTAATGTGTTTTTTTTTTTTTTTGTTTTTTTTTTGTTTTTTTTTTCTTCACCGTTCTTTATCTCTCAGGTGTTCCAGGAAATTGAGCCACTCATCACATCCTGTATAGATGGGTATCATGTTTGCATCTTTGCTTATGGCCAGACAGGATCTGGCAAGACCTATACTATGGAGGTAATATATAGGGATCTGTAACTATATACCCGTCATAACACATGGTTCCGATTTCATACTTTTGACCCAGATGATCTGTTTCCATTAATTATTCAATAAGACTGTCAGGTCTCATTAACCATCCGTGTCTGCTCAGGGTACTGTTGAGAACCCCGGCATCAACCAACGAGCCCTGAAACACCTGTTCAATGAGATTGAGGAAAGAAAAGACATGTGGACGTACAACGTCAGTGTCAGTTCAGTGGAAATTTACAACGAGGTCCTGAGGTATTGTATTTTACCTCTTTATCATGAAAAAATGTCATTTTACAACCTTTTTGAATCCCAAATAAATTGTTGCCCATTCAATTAAACAATGTTAGAAGCATCCAAGTAAACACTTGAGCTATTAAAAATATCTTCATTTGTGTTTTGAAGATTAACGAAAGTCGTAGAATGACAGGAGGGTTGAGTAAATAATGAGAGTTTTAATTTTTGGGTGAACTAACCTTTCAATACAGTTAGATTGTTAACAACTTTTGGTTGTTAACAACAGAGATCTACTCAGTAAGGATGGAGAGAAGCTTGACATCAAGATCAACCCTGATGGGACTGGTCAGCTCCATGTGCCAGGACTGAGGGTCATGGAGGTCAAAAGCTTCCAGCATATCAAGAAAGTGAGTCCCAGAGTGTCATCTGTCAAGATAATGCTGACTATGCAAAAAAACATTGTCTCCAATCATCTGTTGTTTTTTGCAGATTTTGGCCATAGCTCGAAAGAACAGGATTACATTTGGAACGCAGATGAACCAGCATAGCTCTCGATCACATGCCTTGCTCACTGTGACTGTGCTGGGCACAGACCTCGCCAGTGGAGCCAAAACCACCGGTCTGTCCCAACGATTCATAATCTTTAGATTGCTTGAGTTGTGCGAGAGTTCTCAAAAGTCATGAGTTCCATCCAAAAAGCCCTCTGTATCCTTGAATGACCACAATCCCTGGCCTCTCCTTTGCAGGCAAGCTGAATCTTGTGGATCTGGCTGGTTCTGAGAGGGTGTGGAAGTCTGGAGCAGAGGGGGAAAGACTGAAGGAAGCCCAGAATATCAACCGCTCACTGCTGGCTCTAGGAGATGTGATCCAAGCTCTCAAGGCCCACCAGACTCACATACCCTTCAGGAACTCACGACTCACCTACCTGCTGCAGGACTCACTGGGAAAAGGCAACAAAACTGCCATGGTTGTTCAGGTACAAGGATTTACCAAGACTCTTACCAAGTTAACCCTGTTAGCTTAGCTCCTTTCAAAATGACAAATGTGAAACCATGGGATAGCCCAGGGTTAAAAAAAAAAAAAAAAAAAAAGAGATAATAACCCAGGGTTAAGTGCAGTGTGAAAAACCCATTTGACTATCAGCACAAAGTCTGGTCTATACTGTACCAGCCAATTAGACAGGAAGGGGACATTGTAACATGAAAAAAAAAAATAATTTATTTTTCAGCCAATGACATCAATGGGATTCAGACATTCTGCCATTCAAAAACTAATTGCAGGGAGGTAACACCCACACAACAAATCCCCGCTAAAGTAATGTAGAGTTTAACGATATCCACAAGTGGTCACAATAGACACATTTGAATTGCTTGCCATAACAGGTGGAAACAAGGCATGCATGCACTCGATTTCTAGAATATTGTATATAGTTTGTCTTCAGGGAGACACTATCAATGTGCGGGAGACTCCTGGGACTTCCGGAAGAGTTCCGGAATGTATGGGGCTGAGAAATCTGAAATCATTGACATATTAAATGCTCATCCAACTGCATAGGAGGTGCCAAAAGCAAAAATCAAAATGCAACTTTTTTCTTAAAGGCTAGACAGACAACGCAGAAGCAGACAATTTTTTATCAGACTTTGTCAATCCAAAAGTAGTGAGTACTGAATAATTCAAGGACATAACTCTGCAATGAATGCGGAATATACAGTTGGGTACATGGATAGCTTGTTTTTCATGTTGTTACTAAATGCCTCATAACTCTTACCTTGCCTTTTTAATTTTGGCTAATTTAGCAATTAATTACCCTGGCAGCCCTCATATTCTAAACAAAACCTTGTACTAAAACAATTGTGCACCTTAACTCATGAAATTTGAGTAGAAATCTTCCAATAGGGTTGGAACTAGCTATTTTAACCAACTTGTTCCATGTTTTGCAAAATATCCCCTTGAATGGTCAACAGGTATTCCATGGGAATGCCATTTTGATGGATCACGGAGTTAAACAACCTCCTACATATTTTTAATTAAATCTAATGGACACAAATACTCATGTAGAAATAATTTGTCACCTTTAGGTTTCATCTCTTGAGAGCAACGTCGGAGAGACCCTGTGCTCGCTAAAGTTTGCCCAGCGAGTGTGCAAGGTGGAGCTGGGCCCTGCTGCACGAAAAATTGAGACGGGAGGACATAATGAAAACAAAAGTTAATGCATACCTTCAACCTTCACAAGTAACCACAGGACCAGAAATGGCATTAAGTGTAGATGGACAAGCCTTGCACTTTTCAGCCCTTGGCTGAGGCTTCCAATCCTACTCAAGGGCTACAGTTCTGGAAACATCTGTGATGCCACATATCTAGCAATGGCTTTTCTCCATTAGCTGATCTGCATGTCAAAGTCTCACCAACACCCACCACCACCAGTATCAAGACAAGCTCTCAGTCACCGTAAGTTCAAAATATCACCACAGGAAAAATTGGTGAGGATATTTCAGCAAATCTTGCATAAAAAAAAAAAACTTGGGAGTCACAACACAAGAGACCACAGTATCTTAACTATAACGCTTGACGTTTATACTGATATTTACTCAAATACATCAAAATTATTTTGTATAATATATAGGAAGTAATGGCCAAATTATGTTTCTTTGTGTATGGTTGGTGTGGACTTTCATGATTACGTTATGTATGTAGAACCAGTCAATCTGTCTTTTATTAGGTACAAAGGATGTGAGTTCAGCCAAATTGCACAAAATCAGCATTTGCTGACTTTATTTCTCTGCGGAGGTGGTAGCTTAGCATTTTAAGATCCAGGCTAATAACCGGTATGTCACATTATATACAAGTATTAACATTCTGGGATGTTTAGGATAAGTTTATGTTTGATGTGAAATGTCAGCTCTTTTTAGTTTTAGCTATGTTACAGTGGGGAGGATAATGAATGCACTTTATTGTCAAAGACTTGTGCTGTCCATACAACTTGTCTTTTAACCAAAAACATGTACATTAAGTCTATCAGTTTGTTTGTGAAAATTGGCAGAATAATTCTGGGAAATATTTGAGACTTGGTATCTTAAGAAATTGGCTCAAGCACCCAAATTGAATTATTAACTTAAAATATCTTTAGATAAAGTACTGCAGTCTTAGCTGTAACATTCTCTTGAATTATAAGTCTAATTTTGGAACCTCCCATTTAATGTATATTTATGAGAAAGGAGAGAAATACAACATAAAGAAGGGGTAGATTAACATTTTTTTGTCAGCATTCAGGTTCTGTTTTAAATAAAGCCTTCTGACATTGGATAATGTTTTTATCATAAAACCCAGAGAGGAAAAAGACAAGTCAATTTAGAAAAGAAAGTTGTTTACTTATAAACAACAACAACAACAAAAAAAGGATTTGACATTCTTTGTGTACTCCATATGAAAAACACAAACACATGTATGTCATTCTTTCTATATCATTCTCTCTCACACAAACACTCACACTTCTAATCACCTGATCTGGTTGTGTGTAAACTCATGCTGAGATCAGCATAAGAAATGCATTTTAAACACACACTGCTATGTAATGGAAAATAGGCCAGAAAGTTCTAGAAAATCTGTTGTGTGGGACTGTCCTTCAATCAGAGTCTCCCTCTTCCATGCCAACTGCTCCAACAGCCCCCGCCAGCTCTGCCTCGCTGCCCTTGAGCCGTTCCCCTGTGGAATCACACATGCCCAAACATAAACAAGCTATGAACATGAGATATGACTACGTGCTTCAAAGACTCGTGTGCTCTAGTTAAGTTCTGATTGGTGATCCACAAAATTTTTGTTTTCTAAATAATACAGACTTTTCATTTTTACTGTGGGTTTGAGAGACAAAACTAGAGTGTAGTAGTAAGTCTAGTCTGTGCCAGAGGAGCATATAGAGACAGGAAATCCATATATGATGTCATAAAGAGACATCAGATCTCCAGGGCTTTTGAATCCTCACAGCAATTAGCCTTACATGAAGCCCTGGCAGAGCTCATTACTAAAAGCCTTTTAACTATATTACTGATAAAAATGATGTACAGATGGATAGTGTTCAGTGCTACTTATTTGTTTGTTCTTTTGACACCAGTCAAAAGGCCCATTCACACCAATAACGACAACTATATTAGCATCTACATCTATTAGCAAGTTAGTGTCATACTCACGTATAAGTTCAGCAATAGCTTTTTGTGTTCGCCTCTCTAGTTTCTCAAGCTTCTTGGCAACGTCCCTCTTTAGATCCCTATTACAAACACAAAACTGTTAGTTTAAATGAGCATTAAAGGATTAGTTCACTTTAAAATGAAAATTACCCCAAGCTTTACTAACTCTCAAGCCATCCTAGGTGTATATGACTTTCTTCTTTCAGATGAACACAATCGGAGTTATATTAATAAATATCCTGATGCGTCCAAGCTTTATAATGGCAGTGAACAGGGCCAACGAGTATGAAGCTGAAGAAAGTGCTTCCATCCACATCCATCCATCACAAATATACTCCACACGAGGGGTTAACAAAGGCTTTCTGAAGCGAAGCGATGCATTTTGATATAAAAAAAAATACATATTTAACAAGTTATAAAGTAAAATATCTAGCTTCCGCCAGACCGCCTTCCGTATTCAACTTACAAAAAAAAAACATAACTGACGTCACGTAACTTTTTTTGTAAGTTGAATACAGAAGGCGTAGGACGTAGCGTAAGCATTTTGAACTGCAAGAGTTTTACACTTTCTTTGTAAGTTGAATACAGAAGGCGGTCTGGCGGAAGCTAGATATTTTACTTTATAACTTGTTAAATATTGATATTTTTCTTACACAAATGCATCGCTTTGCTTCAGAAGGTCTTTATTAACCCCGTGGAGCCATGTGAAGTACGTTTATGATGGATGGATGCACTTTTTTCAGTTTTAAGCTTGTCAACCCCGTTCACTGCCATTATAAAGCTGCGTCAGGATATTTATTAATATAACTCCGATTGTGTTCATCAGAAAGAAGAAAGTCATATACACCTAGGATGGCTTGAGTGCGAGTAAATCTTGGGGTAATTTTCATTTTAAAATGAACTAATCTTTTAAATGAATGAAAATGGAGCTAAAATCAAATCACAGTGAATATGATGCATGATTATGTTTTATAAATTAAAATTGAAGGTTTGTACCAGTCTGGTTTTCTGGGGGCAAGATTGGCCAGATCCTGAGAACACAAGTCAAGAGAACATCTTATTCCAAACTTTTGACAAGTAGTGTATTCAATCAGGAAACACTGATGCTGTCCATATGGCATCATGTTTGAAAACTGAGTCTTTGGATTGAGGGAAAATCCACTCACCACTTCCTCAATCACAGGCTCTGGGTTTGCAGCTTCCAGTTGGTCCTTGACCTTGTCCTCCACTACAGGAATATGAAACAAGACTATTAAGACAACCGGTAACTCAACACCTGATCACCTGCTGTAACATTATCACCCAGCATGACAATTACTGAAAGGTCAGCTTAACTTGCAGGTATAAACATTTGACAATCTAATCTAAAGATACAGCCATTTATATTTATTGAGCAGGTAATCCAGAAGTGTTCTCACCTGATGCAGGTTTTGCTTTGGGCACCTGTCTCTCCTTCAGCTCCTCGTCCTCCGGTGTGTAATTCCTCAGCTTCAGCTCTCTGCAAACATCATATCAAAACTATGCAATTCACTCACAGTTATGAACAAGTGTTTTGTCACTGCCTCCATTATAACCTATTATTAATTCAAGAAGATACTACAAAGGCAATCACTGGAAACCCCAGTAACCAGCAGGTGGCAGTGCAGATAAACATTTAGTTTGGACAGTGGGCAGCTGGTGCTATCTGAGTGCTGAATCCAGCCTGTGGCGGCATCTAGAGAGTACATTCGCTCACCATGTGTACAAAGCCTCCCTTCATCTTTGTAGAACTAGCTAATTAGCATGTAGCACCTGACCGTGTCTAGGGACCACAGCTGAGAGAGGTTGAAACAAGCCCAATTATGCCATCACTCAGCCGGCAGGTCTATTAACATCCTTGCAAGTTACAGCAAAATGTGCTGCTGTATCTCCAGGGAAGCACAGAGGGTTTTTCACAGCCTGATCAACAGAACATGAAGATTTGTTTCAAACTGTCCTATAGGAGACTGAGAATTCATTTTCATCAAATTGCTCACTCAGTCTCTTGAGATGTGTGCCCATTTTGTTCTCAGAAAAGGGGCTACAGCAGGCCCACATTTATCACCACCTTATGGATGTTTAATAATTCATGATACTTGTAAAAATATATTTTTACTTTGAGATTTTTACCACATGACATTTTTAGAGTCATTACACTGAAACTTTTCTTGACAATGGTATTAAAAAAAAATTCAAAACCACATAAAACCAACATTAATACAGTAAGTACATTTCTAAAACCTGGCAAATGTGCTTTTAAACTAGATTTTAAAAACATGTTTCCTCTTCTTAAACGTGAACACTCTTATTTGTCATTAGCTATGTTGTAAGTTAACTTGCGCACAAAACTGGAATATCACATAAAACATTTGCGCACAAAACAGTTTCCATCCCATGTGTTCAAGAGAACAAAATCGTCACTTCCCTGGAAATTGGAGAAAAATATCAATAATAAGAATGGAAGATGCTGCAATTGGGGAAGCCACTAGGGCTGGGACAATACATCGATTCTCGATTCGCAATACAATGAATCTGGATCGATCCTGATGTTTTCTCTCTCTAATCGATTCTGAGCTTAGTTTTAACAGCAGATGGCGCTATAGGCTAGTTTTTAAATCGCACACTCAAATGCACACATAGAAGAATGCTGGACAGCGATCATGTAAGTGGTATATACTTGAACCTCGGCTCAGAATGCTTTTATGATGCAAGATTAATGTAAATAACCAACTGCGAACACCTTTGTAATTCGCTTCACTCTTTTCAAACTTTATGAATTTTTATTTTAGGTTTAAGTGGTGTGTTATTGAACCGGTATCAAGCAGACTACGGGTGTTCCTAATGCACATAGTGCCATCTGCTGTTAAAAACTAAGCTCAGAATCGATTCGAGAGAGAATCGCGATATATCGGAAAATATCAGAATTGCTCCAGATTCTTTGTATCGCAAATCGAGAATCGGTGTATTGTCCCAGCCCTAGAAGCCACTGTGCCTGTTTTTTGTTTTTTTTTGTACATCATAAATTACTTGCGCCTCAGAGCACACAGACAAAACGCATATGTTTATGCGCATTTTTATAATTTATGCACATCTTGGAGTTTCCATCCAGCGTTTTTTTATGCAATATCTCAAAATTCACAAAAATGGGTGGATGGAAACATAGCTATTGACTACAGCAGGTCCACATTCATCACCATCTGATCTAAATGAGAGCCAGTATAGAGTCGTGTCAATGATGTGGTTCACTTGGTTTGTTCTATTGATAAATTATTCTTCTATGATGAGCATAGTACTAAAAAAATCATTTTAATATATTTTTTTGAGGGACATGAAGTCAAACATGTCAGGGTGGTACAACTGCCCTGATATTATAATGAAAAAATCTAAATCTTGATGTGACCAACATTCAGAAAATGACAGAGAGGACCATTAAAGACCCTCATGACTGTGTCAAGGTCAGTAGGTCAATAAGATGAACTAACCTTGCCTAGTCATGAAAAGGTCACTTTAAGTTGTAAAATGTCATGTGGTATAACTCCCCAAAAACATAGATTAAATTACAATTATTTTCACCTTAAAACATTTTTTAACTTTTTTTTTTTTTTTAAATGGAATGATTTTGGATCAGGAAAACGTGTTACACCAAAAGACATTTTTGGAGTCATTAAACCAACATGAACACAAAAATTACACATTTTTAAAAAAAGATTTTTAAAAGACGATTCCTCTTCTTTATCTGGACACTCTTATTTGTCATTGACCCAGCTACAGCAGGCCCACATTCATCACCACTTGATCTAAATGAATATCAGTAGAGTCAAACCATGAAATTAGATGGACTGGGAACAAACAGTTAATGTTAATGTCAGCTGTGTCACCATTCCTTTTCAATGGTCTTGTGTGTAGGGTTGTCAAAATAAAGCGTAATGAAAGGGAAACAACATGTCATCCAACACAAAGCATTGTGACCGCTACCTTAATAATACTCAATTTCATAGCCAAACCCTATCAAGGCCCTGGAAAGCGGCACAAAATATTATGACCCCAAACAAGAGTTTTGAAGCACATTGGAAAAACACTCAAAACAACAGACTGAAACAAAGAGCAGGGAACGCCTCCCTGTTCTCAGTTTTCCTGAAAATACTTCCTGGCCACCTGCTGGAACAATACCAGACCACTGGCTTTCCTCATCTACAGTAGAATGGCCAAACAATCCAACACTTTCAGAATGTAAACAGTCGTTTGTCAACCCTAAGTGAGCATTTTGAACATCCTGAAGTCCTGAATAACTCGTGGCCTAGGGTTTGAACACATTGGCTAGAACAGTATCCTGTTTTCTAATTTAATCACATACAGAAAGATGGGATTAATGCTCAAGGGAAAAGCTCTTGTGTTCTTGAAGTGCTCAGAGGGCCGGAGCTGAATTAAGGGCCTTGACAGTTTGGTGGAAGGTCTCTCGTTTCTCAGAGCCTGCAAAACAACCGAAGGGACCAACATTGGGCTTCCTTCACCCTAAAATAGGCAGCAGTGGAACAGTAAATCCTGGTTGCTGACAAAACTCATTTACAAAGTACAGAAATAACAAATGCAATGTGGTGAGATGGGCTGCTTCTTTGCTTGGGAAAATTCAAAGCGAAGTTGGAGATTTGATATTTCTTGTCCTACTGCTTAAGCTGTGACAAAATACTGTCTGGCTCAGGTGAAAGGTTGAGCTTCATTCAAAACCTGAGCAGATATTCATTATCTGACTCACCTCATTTCAGAATTTTGACAGCTTAAACAAAAAGCCCAACAAAAGTGGATGTTTCCTCTCATTCAGCCTGGAAATAAATAAGCAGCACTTTCATGCACAATAAAGTACACTACCATTCAAAAGTTTGGGGTCAGTAAGATTTTTAAATGTCCGTCAATTATAAAATTGAGTTATTCACATATTCTTATTCTGTGACAATTTTTAAAAAAGATTTTTAAAAAGACGTTTCCTTTTCTTTATCTGGACACTCTTATTTGTCATTGACCCAGCTACAGCAGGCCCACATTCATCACCACTTGATCTAAATATCTCTATAACCGGTTCAATTTCCGTTTTCTGACAATCATAATACTACTGTAAATAATAAAACTGTCATTTTGTTTTTCTAAAGACAAGTAGATTATTTGTCAAGTACTGCAGCATAGGAAGTGTCAAAATAACAAGTGTGCTGGGTGGTGAATTACACCTCATTGTTTTAAAGCTGTGTTGCCATTTTAATAATGCATGTTTAAGGAGACACACCTTAAAACATTCTCTCCCAGACAACCTCCCATATCAGCTCCATTTCAAAAACCTCCTCTAAACAAAGTAAAAGCCTTATACTCACAAAAGTGTAGATCTATTAAGTCATATAGATTAATTCTGTAATCATTTACTCGCCCTCATGTCATTCCAAAACTCTATGATTTTCTTTTAAAGAACATAAAAGAAGATATTTTACAAATTGTCTCAGTGTTTTGCTTTTGTCAGTGTTTGGTTTCCATTATTCTTCAAAATATCTTCTTTTGTGTTCCACAGAAGACAGACATACAGGTTCGAAATCACATGAGAGTGAGTAAATGATGACAGATTTTTTCTTTTCATGTGAACTATGTACTAAGGTAGACGAAGTCCAGATATTGGGTGATGAGTGTTTAGGAACCTTTGCAAACTGTTAATGCCAAACACCTCTTGTGCTCAGGGAGGAGGGAAGCACAAGAGTTCTGTGAATCTGTAAACAATGGAAAAAAGCAGAGAGCTCGAGGCCTTGGCTTTAGCCTGAAATAGAGCTGAGAGCAAGAGAGACCTTTACCTCGCAGCCCTTCTTAAGATCATGTAAACAGAGTACAGCTTTGTTATTTATTGTCCATTTACAACAGGCAGTCTATTCAACTAAGTCCTATTGGTTTCTAAATGGTGGAACTGAGAATTTAGTTTAGTTCTTTGCAGTGTTCTTTAGTAGAAGTGGCACCAGACTTATATCTGTGCGTTTACCTGTGTCTGTCCTCTGTCTCAGAGGCCTCCAGAGCTTTTTTGCTCGCAGGCTCTCCATCCTCAGGTGCCTGTCCCTGTAGTTAAAAAAAATAACTGGTTAACGCGAGCAAAAAAGCAAAATCAAAATGTTGATCCAAAACTAATGACATACAATAAAACACATGAAAACTCTGATGCACAATGAATGAGAGCCAAAACACGACTGCGCGTATTTAAGGAAACAAAAAAAACAAATATTCAAACTAGGTTAAAGGGAATTTCACTGGTTTAAAGTTAAACTCTAACGACATTTGTGGCATGTTGATTAACACTGATAACAATGGACTTGTTCCTCATTTTTAAGGCAAAACTTGCAGTGACAGTAAGCACTCAATCTAGTTAGAGGGTGAATTCACGGTGATTGGGACACTTTTTGCTATTGAGATGACTTGGAAAAAAATGTCCCAATCAACTTGAATTCACCCCTATGTTATTGTATATAGAGAAGACAAATAATTTCATTGTGTTGATTGTTTCTGTTATAAGTTACCAGCACAGCTGATCGGTTTGCATGACCTATCCTGCTGGCGAAGAAAGAAAAAAAAGAAAAGAAAAAAGAAGCAGCTTAAACCAACCTAAAACTTGTTTGCTTATCAAGGTTTTGTACATTCCTTGTAAGAGAATGTAGAGGAATCACTGAACTAAACAGGGTACAGCATTCTATTTGTTACACAATCATGTAATGCAGTCAAGTCTGACACAGTGCTTGGGAAAAACAGTATTTGTTTAATGATCATTCAAACATAAAATACAGTATCAACTGAGGCGGAAATGCTAGTATTATTTATAGTTAAAAATCTTTGGATAATAATAAATGTGTTAAAAGACGGAGGGAAGACATCGAAATTACCCAATTTATCAGAATTAATCTTCTTGATGACAACTGATGCTAAATTGCTCATAAAACAAAGTGAAATTCTTAATTGTTTTGCTAACATGCTAACTAAAGCAAGTTTGCCAGCGAGCGCGCTTTTTTACTCCATGTCTTACAGAAAATAACATTTATATCACAACTCACTTGAAGCTGTCGGTCTCGTAGAGCTTTTAATCGTTCTTTCCTTTTCAAAGCTTGCTCTTGTAAAGTACCCACAGGTTTCTCCATGGTGAAATTAAAGCATGGGTAGCAGGATCGATGAATCTGTAATCGATTATGAGGTCTGTTCCGAGGCTGCTAGAGGAGCACCGAAAACACCGATTTTGTATAAACTACCAGTAAACATGTAAATAACTATAATTCATTGACTAAAGTGATAACATAATTATATGGTATTTATTAAATGTTAAAAGTTAAAATAAAAAATAGTAATAAATAAATAAATGGCTGTATTTACATTTGATAAATTATTAGAAGTTAGATACGCACCCCTGATATTAACATATAACCGATATTAACACAATAATTTCATGTTATGACTGACAACTTTATAAATAAAATCAATAGTTTTAAATGCTACAACTCCATATAGACTTAAAAGCAGTAAGTAATTATGTAAGACAGACAAGTAATATGCTATATGCTATGGTCCGTTCAAATAAGAAAGAACAACAAAGTAACTTTAAGAAAGATTGAACAACACATTTTAATATATGAACACACAACTCTACTCATAAAATAAAAAAAAGAAAAGAAAATCATAACTCATAACTCATATAAATAGAAAAAAAATGGCCTACGCAAGTTCTCCAAACAGGCAAACAAACACCCCGAACATGACATGGTGTGGAATGTAGGGCATTGCCATGGCAATACAGCTGCCTCTAGGTCCATCCTCTTCCCAGTGACCATGTTGGCCAAACAGTCACAAAGATGCACTTAGTAATGGGATAAATACAAATAGTGCATTATGACCCCCTCCCATACTATCATTTTATTTGATGGATTACTAAAATGAGTAAAAATGTTAAACATTTTATTTTTTTGTGTAAGGTTAATAGACTAATAGTGTGGTAGTGCAGTAAATATTTGCTTTGATTTAGAATGGATGTATTGTTTAAGATGTAGTAATCTATCTCAAAGCACTATCAAAAGCATATTGTTGCTCCAGTACAGCACCAAACACAGCAGACCCTTCAGAACTCAACAGTTATGTCAAATATGGTGATGGCACATGCATTTAGGCAAAAACAAATATGCCAAATGAAAATGGGCAAGACACTAAATGAGATCATTCAGACTCTCTACCAAGTTTATTTGCATTGAGTTTGCATAGGTTCTCAAGGGATACAATGGCCATAGTATAGATGGAAATCTTCAATGATTTTGACTGTAAAATAGTGGTATTTTACTCTCAAAAGATTTGGCTGTGTAAAAAAAAATCAGTCACATTGTTTTGCAATAAAAACAGCAACAAGAAGGAATATTTATACTTCATAAGGCATGTATTATAAAAAAAAAAAAAAAAAAGGTTTCATATAGGTTTTCCTATTTAACATTTGTGGATATACCATGCTGTCAATGCTTTCCTTCATCTATGCAGCTAAGATTGTATCTTGCTTTGCTCTGTATGCATCTAGATCCTGTTTGTTTCTAGATGGTGGACTGATAATTTGTTTGTGGCGTAGCTATAAATAATACTGCAGAGTGTTTTTTTTTTTTAGAATGATGATAATCATTTGTATGTTTGTGTTTTGGTTTTACCTGTGCCTCTAGAGCTTTTTCAGGCTCTCCAACCTGAGGTGTCCACCCCTGTAGTTAAAAAAAGTGAAAGTGACATGTCAAGGTCAAGTATGGAAACCCATACTCAGAATTTGTCCAAGTTAGTGCACACACATTAGGAGTATTGAGTAGTGAACACACACACTCTGAGCAGTGGGCAGCCATTTTTGCTGTGGCACCCGAGGAGCGATTGGGGGTTAGGTTCCTTGCTCAAGGGCACCTCAGTCATTTTCCTGCTGGTATTGAGACTTGAACCCGCAACCTTCGGGATATCAGTCTAACTCTCTAACCATTAGGCCATGAGACTAATCATTTCATTAATTGAAACACAATGACAATGAATCAGAGACAATGTCCTAATGTGCACAGCTAAATTTAAATCAAGATAGAAACAGATTTTATTAAGACATGATAAATATAGATGATATATAGACAAGATAGATAAAAATTATGTACAAAATATTCTAGGTACATATATATTCTGCCCCTTTC
This sequence comes from Mylopharyngodon piceus, assembly GCA_039654765.1. Lineage (NCBI taxonomy): Eukaryota > Metazoa > Chordata > Actinopteri > Cypriniformes > Xenocyprididae > Mylopharyngodon > Mylopharyngodon piceus. Next base: position 301,000 of record JBCHWC010000129.1, read on the forward strand.
TTATTCACATTTTGCATAACTGTGTCTGTACCATATAGAGTATTTTGTACACTTTTTATCTATCTTGTCTATATATATGTGTGTGTGTGTGTGCGCGTGTGTGGCCCTGGTAATCCCTATGTTATGGGGACAAAATCCCCACAAAGATGGCAATATCCAAAATCCTTGTCCTTCTGGGGACATATTTTGGTCCCCGTGAGAAAAACAGCTTATGAATCATACTAAGTGATGTTTTTTGAAATTGATAGGTTTAGGGGTAGGGTTATTGGTTAGAATATACAGTATAAAACAATGTAAATAACACTGTAAATAAAAACAATGTACAGTATAAAATCATTATGTCAATGAAAAGTCCCATAAAACATGGAAACCCAACGTGTGTGTGTGTGTGAGAGAGAGAGAGAGAGAGAGAGAAAGAGAGAGAGATACATATATCACATTCTGATCTTTACTTCTTAATTTAAATTTTGTTTCCACAAACCAATCCACCAGGAAAAGTCTGTGTGCTCCAGTGCAGGGCCATTCCATCCCAGCTAATTTTCACAATCAGCTGTGACACTGTGATGCTTAATGTTTTTCCTTCATCTGAGCAGCTTTGAGGCAGGCAGAACTCCTCCCGGCTATTCCTCGGTTTGCTCTCTACTGCCACTGTAATGCTCAAGAGGAGGGCAGTGTGAACCGGGTTCTGCGTGCACAGACAAGTGCGTTTAACTCCCCTAGAATTCCTCCAGCAGTGATGCACGTTTATCCAGCGCCTATTCGGCGACATTTCTCAAATGTTGCTCTCTACATTCTCTAGTTTCTTAGCTCCGAATTGTCATTTTGACCCACCCTCCATCTAAAAGACATGCAACTTTGGGAGAGCTTGGCAACCAGGTAGTGGACAGCTGTACAGCAGCAGCATGCTGTTTCTAGCAAATAACATTCCCTGGATCTTCGCTGAGTCAATCCATGGATACTTCGTTTGTGGATGTATATTCAGATGGTTTGATTGACGCCTAAGTGGAGGGAATACGCAGAAAGGCGAAGGAGAATGGCTTCGAAAGAGCGACTGTACGAGCTGTGGATGTTATATTACACTAAGGTGAGTCACGAGCAGGCAAGCGATCGCGCGAGCCGCTCGACACCTGTTGGCTTCTGAGTAGTTTATACCGTCGCAAACTTGCCACTGTCGTTTAATATTATGTCGCATCCTGCATATAGTTATAAGGCAAATATTTTCGCCATAATTCCTTGCTCCTTTGTGTTGAAACAGTTTCAGGAAGTGCGCCTGTGGTTATTTTTTTTGGGAAGATTGCGCGTGCACGTACACAGTGAAAACATTTGACGCTTAATATTTCATTAGTATTTTATGAAGAGATCGACAGTCGTGATGACAAGGACTGATGACATTTTGGCTAAGCACAAGAGTTCATCACAACAGAACAGTTTGATGTTTACAGTTCTAGTGTTTACCTGTGTGAGCCAGGTAATGTCATGCTTCCTCCTCCTCACGTTTCTTAGGGTACGTTTACACGACAATGATGTACTAAAAACGGAAAAGTTTTTCCTTTTGCTTTTTTTGCGTACAGATGACAACGTTGTCAAAACGATCCCCGTTCACACTGACTCGCAAAAACGATTAAAACCGCTGTATTATCCATCCCAGGCCAGTAGTTGGCGATGTCCAAAAAAGAAAAACTACGCACCCATAGACTGAACACGTAATACGCATGCGCATGACGTCACTGTTTCCATAAATTCGCGTTTTTTGTAGTTTTCACGGAGATAATAACGGTATCGTTTTCAAAAACTTCCACTTTGAAATCTGTTTTCAAAAGTTTGTGTTTTCAAGCCCCCAAAATGCCGTTGTCATGTAAATGAACGGCCAAAACGCATAAAAAGTTTTCCTTTTTTAGTTGAAAACGATGTCGTGTAATAGTCTCTTGTTCATATGCAACATGATTTGCAAGTTCTGTGGTTCATTTATTTGACCTAAATCAACAGCGATGTATTATTTAATGTTTTAATTTTAAAACGTTAATTACATTACCATGGATACTTCAACTAAATTTGAATTGTTTATATGTTTAGTTAGTTTATGTCATTGATGAAATGTTTTAGATTTAGGCTACTTCTCAATAAGCTATGTCCGATTCGCAAACGGAACATTCTTTTGAGTCAGATCTTTTAATTGAATCGGTCGAACTGGCTACTAACGATTTGTTCACATACGATTCGGTCTAAACGATAGTTCACGAATCGGTTTGAGCCAAGTGTGCTGCACACGTTCTGAAAAGTGTCCGAAATCGATCGCATACTCTTTAGTAGGTACTTATTTTGAATAAGTAATTACTTCATGACTGCTAAAAAGAGTATGTTCTATATAGTATGAATGTGTGTAGTATCAATGTAATCTGGACGTACTACATCCGCCATGTTGTCATTATCATTTGTCACATACTGTTTTTCGTCTACTATACAGTAGGGAAGTATCCGATTTCGGATGCAGCCATAGAGTGAAGCCAAAGCATTTTGATCGCCTCCTGGTGGCTGGCTGCTGTATAGGTCATAAACCCTGCCCTCTCCATGTAATCGAATGTGAGGAGAGCCAAAAAAAAAAATCCAATTACACTTCAAATACTTTTTTTCTTTTCTTTTTTTGTCCTTATCATGCTGACGTATGTTCGAATGTTTGTTTTTCCAACTAGTTTGGTTTTAGTTAGTTATTTGATGCTATAAAAACGGGGTGTAACATCATGATTGACAGCTGTGTATGCGATTAAATCTGCGGGGGCGGGAGTATGGGCAGGACCTTGATACCGCGACTCCACCTCAGGATCACTACTGCACAGACTCGGGCTCCAAATGACATAATTGGTGAAAGATGTCAACTGTTATTTCATGCATATTATGGCTTCATTTTTCTAGAGTGGAAGGAAGTGGAAATATGTTGTCCATCTTTTTTACAGTCTATGGCCCGAGCAGTATAATTGAATCTAAAATTGTCTGTTTATAGTTTGATAGTTGACAGTTTTATCAGCAGTTTTATGACTTTGTTTTTAGGAGATAAATCATGGTTGCAACAAACTGAACTGGGGCCCATGAAATTACAATGCAAACCATTAATAATAAAACTTAATCAACAAAAAATAGGTTATCAACAGATAATGTTTTGCCAGAAAATTACCAGTACTTCTTCCTTTTTTAAAAAAAAAAAAGTTTAATCAACATCAATATGTGCTCCCATGGCTTTTTTCTGAGATCTTTAGAATATGTAATATTACACGCCAGGATATCAGGGGCCACGTGGTTATGTTAGGACATAAAAGAATCGCTAAATCGTTTTTTTTAACTGGTTCATTGAAACAAACTATCTGGAAGAACCCTTCGCTTCACTATAAACAAGAAATGGATATGCCTCAAGAAGAATGGTTGTTGACAACACCCTCTGGCGGTGTACACAAAGACCAAATTGCACTCCTGCATATATTTGAGAGAGATTATTTTATATTGTTAAAACAAAATGTAAAGTTAGACATCCATGTATTCCATCTGAAACTCTGTCATGATGGTCAGCAGCTGAAGTCAGCTGTAATGGCTCACTATAAGAAGTGTTCTTTATGAATGGCTACCATGGTAACTAAAACAGCAGGTGCAGGATACAAGAAGCACCAGGGGTCACCATAGAGAAATGTTTTCTAGCAGATAACTGTTTTAATTTGGTGCTCACACTCTAAAATATTGTATAGTTAGCAGATTGCATGGAATAGCAGGTGTATGAATTATGCAGCAGTGTTCTAGTCTGGTCTTGCCATTGGCACAAAGTTGTCCAGATAGCTTGGAGTGTTTCTCAAGATCTCATTTATCATATAATCCAAAAAGGAACCCTTTGTCATTCCATTCCCATTTATTAATAGCTGCTCACATACAGCTGACAGAAATCCACACCAGACATGCAAAGTAGATGGACTCTGACATTTTCCACATTTACACTGTTCAAAAAACAACATAAATGTGATAAAAGGCGAACTTTATGTGATTTTTGTACACTCATATTTATGGGTTAGTTTCCCCCGCATGGTTGACAGCACAATGCGTGTTTTGAATCCTGTTTGAAACACATTTTAATTCCTCTGCTGGCTACTGTCTGCTGAGATTCTAACTGGATAAGGGCTGTAGTTGAAAATTTGCTTGTTTTTCCTCTGGGCTCTATTTCCGCTGTGCTCTATTTTAAACCCATTTAAACCTCTCCTCACCTATTATGCAAGTTATTTGACCGTAGAATGAGTCCTGTGTCCCCCCCAATGTAATGAGGTCTCATGGGAAGCTAGAAAATTAGGACTGATGCCTTCTTTATACTATTATTTTTTGTGTCAATTGCAATTTGATGTTCTATCAAAGTCTGGTTGTTAGTTTAAAATCTGCATGAAATTAAAATTCACCCAATATATTTTCTAAAACAATTCATCCATGTAAATGTTTAAAGAAATGTTTTGACCTCGTCATTTTTAATCAAAATATCATACCTGGATTTTCTGGTGAAAACCCCGTTCCAGTAAGCTTGCTTTCTTCTGGCTCCATTTTTGAGGGCAACGCCCACATCTCAAGAGCCAATCAATAGTTCCCACCCTACTTTTTTCCAGATAATTTGTAACCCTCGGCTGTACATCACAATACGGAAGAAAAGGTCTACTGTAATTTCTGTTTCATTGTAACTTTTAAGATGTATTTAGTATTTTTTTTATTTCTGGCGTTGATCAATATGACACTCATCTTGGACTTACTGACACCTAGTGGTGTGGATGTAGCATTACATGAAATCTAATGTAGTAGAAATGTGCCATTTGCAGTCAGACATGATTAATGTATTTAGTGAAGAAGTACAGAATTACAGAAAGGCTACCAAGATAGAGTGAATAATATTTGATGTTCAAGTGATCTCAAGATGGCCGCCCCCATGAGGGGACCCACTCCATGTAGAATTAAACAGCTTTTATAGGCTGTTATGATAGTCTATAAAAGCAGCCTTCATCACACGCGAGTCTAGATTATTTTAAACATATTTCTCAATTTCTGTATGCGTAAAACCCTTTTAATGAGAAATAGATTACAGAGTCCACTGTTGAGCAAGTGTTTAATATATCAGTGCTATAATAAGAATGCATGTGGTTGCCTGGCTTTAGAACCAAATACTCTTTCCCCATCAGAGGCAGCAGTATACAATCGCAGAAGAACAGTTAAGTTTAATGTCATGTCATTCTGATGATCTTGCTGTATTGTAATGTTGTGCCAGCCTTTTTTTTTTTTTTTTTTTTTCTTCTTCTTTCATTTGGCTGTTAGAGCAATGTTGCCTCTCTGTCAGACCACTTCCTCTTGAGTGTGTTGTTCAGAGGACAACACTGATGTGATAAAACCACTTCCCGTCATGGTTGCTACCATTGGTAACCTCCCAGAACAACCTGTTTTTGAGTTGACAAACACATGGTACACATCATCACCACAGTTCAGCATAAGCCCAATTGAGGAAGAGGTTTTTGGAAAATAACAAGCTTGTGTTTGTTTGTTGTGATTTGTGTGAGTTTGAGGGTTGACGCTGTACATTCTATGAACATCTGATATGTGGAAGTCCTTCATGGAGGATGATTTACAATGAGCTTGAGTTAGTAGTCTGGATCGGTACAATGGAAGAAACAGTCCCCCCAAAATAACAAAATTGTCATTTATATCTCCCAGTATCATGCTTTTTTGTGTGTGTGAAAACAAAAGTAGATGATGATTTATATCGCCAAGCTCCGAAAATTAATAAATAAATGGGTCATTGACAAATAAGGTTTTTAAAAGTGTAAAAAAACATAATGGAGATATAATTAATTTTGAAGTTTTATTAAGTGTTAACAATGAGATTATGTGGTTTTTATAATCAATTAACACTGCTTTTGTCATTTTTTTTTACAAGATGGACAAAATTTGTCACCAAAAAAGTCATTCGGTTTAACCAAAATTTCGGTTTTACTGACTGACACTTTTGGTTATACCGAAAGACGATATTTTCAAACAGTGCTAACAGGCTGATATCTAGCTAGCTAGATAGTTAGCTTGTTAGCTAGCTAGCAAAAGGACAATCAAACATTTTATATTTAGTACAAGTTTTTAAAATATTACAACATTTTCCATGTTTTATAGCGGTTGTACCGAATGACCTGATGTTTCGGGACATGCGTATGAGCAAGTGAAAACATTAATTTTTCAAATAGTTAAGAGAGAGTTAGTTACTGTGCTTCATGACCATGTGGTCCTTTGCAGGTGTCTGAATGATGTCACATCCTGTCACATGATATTGACGGCATGACTTGATCCAAAATGGTCCCTTTATATTGGTTACTCTGAATGACATCAGTGAAATTCATTTTTCCGGACATTCTTTCTCATAACAAAAGAACGACTTCTACGCATAATTTTAATACCATTTTGCACTATGTTGATATTGATGTTATAAAATCATGCCAGAATACAAAAATAATAAATTTATTACATTTTAAGATATTTTAATCACAAATGAAATGGCTGTGTTGGCCTTTGGACGGTTAAACCGAATGACCTTTTGACACTTCAAAATCTTTAAAATACCTTTATATGTAGCAAAATATAATTAAAACCTTTTGGATTTAATAAAAGAGATCTATTTGTACTACCTTACATACTTTGGATGTCATATCTTTGTTTTTTATTATTATTAAGGCCTTTGGACAAAAAAATGACCCGTCACGTCATTGACCCATATAACTTTGGTTCTTATTTATTACATTTTTATTTTTTTAGTTTTCATACAAGTGCAAAAGAGATTCAAGAGAGAAGATTGTCAGAGAATAACTTAAACTTCAGTCTATTTGTCACACAGCTACAAATGACTTTAGAACTGTGAACAAGTTATGTGGAATACTTTTATGATGCTTTTAAGATAATTTTTGGAGCTTGGAAGTATAAATCACCACAGAAGCTTCAAACAAAATATCTCATGTTGTTTTTCACAGAAGAAAAAAAAATATAGGGTTGAGATGAGTAAATGATGACAACACTGATAGAATATCATAGAATTTTTCACCAATTATAAGTTGTCATCAACATGAAGTACAGACCTTCTGGACTCCTTCACATTTACATCAATCATATGCATATTACGTTATATTGCAACAATTTTTCAACAGTTGTTGGTTGCTCCTTACACATGTTCCTTCTAGGAGGAGACTGACTTGACAGGTGTCTGTGTTTTTATAGACAACAAAACCGCTTGTTAATCTGAATAGATTTTAGTATATTCTCACAATAGGCTGAGAGTCCTTGTGTAGGCAGCCGTGAAAACACATCACCCACCTCAATTCTTTCAACTGCCATTGTGTACCTTTGTCATGTACCAGTAATTCAAGTTTTTGAGATTTACGTCATGTTTAAGACAAATGTGTGTACAGGTGCCATTATTTGACCTTAATCTGGTGTGAATGCTAGTGTTGTGCATGTGAGGCACTAAAAAGCATTTTCAGCTCTCCTTTTATCTATTCCTTCACATTCCTGCAAGCAATTAGGAACGGCCCTCGGATTCCCCAGTGTGGTGGAGCCAACAAAGAACAACTTCTAAAAAATCTAAAGTCTTTGTGCTGGATAGTTCAATACGTTAATAGATACTTAAAGTTGTTCAACAGGGCTTTGCCTTTCCAGAGCAAAACACCCAGAGAACTTATTTAACAATCACTCTTAAAATTAAAGGTTCTTTATTATCATCTGTAGTTCATGAAGAACCTTTAACATCTGTGGAAACTTTTCATTGCACAAAAGGTTCTTGGAAGCTTGTTTCCGCCACTGAATAAAAAAAATAAAATGGGTAGTTGCGACTTTTTTTCTCACAATTATGACTTTTTTTTTCTCAGAATTTTTTGTAAGAATATCTAAACAAAATATTTTGTGAAAATTATCTAAAATATTTATTTAATTTCAATGTTTAGAAAAACATCTAAAATGTATTTGTTTATTATATTATGTATTTATTATTTTATATAAATACTCTGTTTTTTATATTATTTGATTTATTAATTTCTTTTTAATTTTTTTTTTATTTTCACACTTGACTAAGCTTGCAAACTGTTGAAAAGATTTAAAGTTTTGAGTGTTTACAAAGTGTTATCACTTTGTTAAGGTCACTCACTGCCCAGTTTTAAAGAATGAAAAAATCTTCATAAGTAGAGCATAGACTGTACTTGGCAGTTCACACTGCTTACTATAAACTATGTAGTAGTGCATACTAGATATTTCTACAGATATATTCATATATTTCCATGTTTAGATGGTGAGTGTAACTGCCAAAATCCACTCTTGCTCAGTAATATTTATGGTTTTATCAACAAAAACAATTATCTTTTTAGAAAATGCACTACAGCCCAGGATAACCACCAAAATGATTTCCATCAGTGTCTGAGTATGTAACATTTAGGCAGACATGAGACTCTATGCTGTCAAACCCAAACCCAACTTCACAGTCCAAGTTACAGCAAAGAGCTACAACATGAACTTTGAACAGCAGATTAATCAAAAAGATACTAAAAAGTTTGCTACTTCCTGATTTTGTAATGGATTTTATGACCATCACGTATATTGTCATTGACTTCATCACCCGCTTAAGGGGGCTGAGGATGTGCACACAAGCAGACTGTCTGGATAAACCAGAAGGCTGTGATCTAAGCTTTGACTTTAGGTTTTTGCAGTGATGTGCCAATGCTATTGTTTTTGTACAATGGATTTGTGGATTTTATGTTGCAAGACGTTCTGTATTACTCAACTGCAGGTGTTTATCAGGAGATCACATAGAAATCATTCTTTTTTTTATTTAAATCTATGAATCTACATGTATCTGCTTGTTTACTCCTGCTTACACAACGTTATAGGCTTTTCCTGTGTCCAGCAAAATATCAAACAGGAGAGATTTGTAGTTCTGTTGCAATAGTAGGCTTCCTACCTAGACACTAGGGGTGCAACGGTTCAGATTACTCACGGTTCGGTTTGTATCACGGTTTTAGGCTCACGGTTTCGGTACGGTTCGGTATGTGCTATGTTCAGGTAAAAAATTACTACTGTCAAATAAAAATAAAGAAAATAAGAACAAATAATCAAACAGCACAAATAAATACAGTAAAGCAAAAATACAAAATAAAGCTTTTCAGATTTTTTTATGTATCCAGTTTTCAGGTACAGAAATTGAATAAAGTAACTGATAAAATGTAAAACAACATTGCATGTAATCTTCACTGTATAAATTAAATAAAGATCAATCATTATTAATTATTAAGTTACTATTCAGTCATGAGCAATGAGTGATTTCCTTGTCTTTTGTTGTTTGATTAACATTAAAAACACATTCAGACAGCAGGAATGCAAGGGCTGATGTCTCTTTAAGACATAATACAGTAATCAGTACACTGATACTGAACACATGCGTTCTTTCTCGAGTGTACAAGTTCACTTAAGACATAACCGACTATGCTTGCTAGGATACTCGCCAAGACGGGCATGTTGACATAATTTTGTGTGAATTTGTACGTTCAAACACATGAATTGAAAGAGACCTCAATATTTGCGCGCTGTACACGCGCTTCCGTGTGTGCGCGCTTCGGATGAGTGCACAAATATTCTCACAGCGCGCGCAAGTTTGCTTTCGCGCCTTGCACTCGAATGTTAAAATTGGCAAGGCTTAAATGAGTTTAGTTTAAACGCAGATAGCAACGTGTGCTGTTCAGGTCTCACCTGCGGTCGCGCGCTATCAACACCCGGGTGATGAGGGCGTAAATGACTGGTCATATATTATAGAGCATACGGCACTCGCACTTAACAAAGTTTAGGGGAAGCCAGAATGCGTATCCATCGACAGAAACATACATTAGCCTAACTCTGTCTGTCTGTTTTATTTATTATCTACAAACCATATTATAGATGCGTATGCGTCGTCAGATACGAGATGAACCGCGGTGCAAGTGCGTGCCGAACCGAGTGTGCAGAACGGTACGGTTCGAGTTTTTACCGAGAACCGTTTCACCCCTACTAGACACCGTTTCATTTATTTATCGTTCGATAATTGTGATGATTAATTGAGTAATCAGACACTTTTTGTGGTAATAAAAATAGACCTATGTGAACAATAGGCTTCAAATTGACTTAATATACAGTATAATAGCAATGAGGCAGTCATAATTGGTTTAAATGAAGTATCAAAAGCAAGTAATCATATGGTTTTATTGAACGACACCTTTAAAATACATAATGTAATACAATATAAACATAATCAACTTTATGTACATTATGTATTATAACAAATGCCTGCAGAGGGCGCCAACAACCTGGTGATTGATGTTGTTACACTTTATAGAATGATCAAATCCTCATTTAATATTGGCCAAACAACATTTAATTCAAATGTCCACTTAATCTCTGAGACACTGGAAGAAACACGTAACCTTAATGCATGTAAATAATTAAAGCGTTGCACGCTTCACTTTGAAACCTACAGCGCATATTGAATTAAATCACAGTCTTTGTGATTTCTCAATAGCACTATGCTATATTATGATATTTAAATGGTTTTAATATATTGTGCAGCCTTAGAAAATGGTCTAATAATGCAGTTCATGGGATTCTCATCCGTGGAATGCACCACTTACGGTATTCTGACAGTTAATCAACAAGGGTAACGTCGATATAATAAAATTAATATTTTAGCATATATTTTTGTGTGCTACTGTATGTATGTGTTAAAACCATATATATATGCCGCATTTGCTGCTCCAGACACGTCAATGCGTCTGCCATCTTGGAACGGTTCCAAGATGCTGTTCATGCTGTTCATCACCCACACTAACAAATCAATGAATTTTCATCGAAAAGACCACAACATTGTGCAGCCTATAGTTGTAATAACTGCCAATCTATACATTTTAAACAAAATGTGATAACCCTTTACCAATCGATCAGCCTCAGATCAGTAAAATCACATTCTTTGACTTGATCGGTATTTGGCCAATCTCACAAACCAATCGCAATTTAATGATGTAAAACTGTAAAAAGTTCCCACCGACGCGCATGTAAATCGTATACAGATGAGGCTTTTGTGCCACGTTCTGCTTTGTAACTTTGCAAAACAGTTAACCATAGTAAATCGCACATCTTTATTTGCAGGTTGTATCGAGCCTACACACAACATAACATGATGCGTAGATCTTGAGAAAATTCTCACAAAGTGACATGACATGCTGTTTGGCTAAAGCTATAGGACTGTCGGGATCCGATCGTATAGTGATTATGACGCCATGTTTTCTAACGTCATTTAAAAAGTTTAAACAATGTAAACTGGATCTAAGGTATGTTGGGTAGGGACGATGTGTTGGATCTATTGCTCAGATTGACAGGTCTTGATTTACCATGCACCATAGAATAGGAGCTCAAAGCTGAAACAGTGCTGGAAGATCATTGATCATCAACCAGGATCTTATTACTTATTCTGTGTAATTATAAATATTTTTATGCTTTGTGGCATTTACACATGTAAGTAGTTCTTATGTTCAGTAAAACATTTTATCATTTGTTTGGAGAGGTTTTTGATAAAAAGGTTACCATGGTTCCAAATGCCATAACTTTTGAGTGCTTTAAGATATCAACACAAAATTTGTCCCAGATGCAGTTGACATGATTGTGAACAAGCCCAAACTTGATTTTATGACCTGTCATATAAACATTCTAATAGTCATCATGTCAAGCATGAATAATAACAGAATAAAAAAATATATTGCGTCACTTTTTCTAGGGTTTTCTCAACAGTGTTGAGAACATGTAACATAACCTCCAAACATGATCAAAATCTATTCTCTTTCAAATTTGAGGCTTAGGTTAGGTTTAGGTTTTCTATCAAATGAGACCATGTACTTGATTATCCCTTGTTTTTTTGTTTGTTTGTTTGTTTTGTTGTTGTTGTTGTTTTTTTAGTTATAAGCCATTATTTTTAAGTACGCCACTTAGACGTGAAATCATTAAAAAATGTGATCGTATTGGCAGATCATTATGACAAGAATTCGGTAGTCAGTATAGCTGCAAAAATCCTGATCGGAGTAACCTTACATTTCACAGTTGAGATTTTTTTTGTGTTTTTATATAGCTCAACATGCAATATCCATAAGCAGAATTATCTAACATTAATGATAAACTAAATCCTGTAAAAATCATCTGCTAAAGACTATTGCAGATATATAGTAGATATTCATACTTGTGAATACATATGGTTGCAGACAAACAATTGCTCTCGAGTGTTTACAGACCGGATTTAACTGTTCCAATTTGGCGAATGGCTTACGTATAGTGACCCTTAGAAACAGCCGCTAACAATGATGAATATATATATATATATATATATATGTGTATATATATATATATGTGGCTAAAACATGCTAGCAATGTGATAATACATGTTAGCAATGTGTTAAAAACAACATAAAATTTGTTGTCACTTTAAGCAAATACTTAATCACCACACACATTTGATTAAACATACCTATTATACTGTATGCAGAACACATTTTTAATATGACTGGTTTTGGAAGTGATACTACAATTTTTTCTGTTATACCCAAGTGAAACCAGGATCTCTGTGTGGTAAAAGAGATGTAGCAGCTAGGGAATTGTTGCTTTTTTTTGGCATATATCATATAGTACTATCATATCTAAATTTGGGGAAAATGCAACATTTAGCTAAACTTTGACTTCTTAACTTTTTCTTAACTTATTTTTGTTTGTTACATTTTTTTTCCACACAACTTACTTAAAGACCAAATCAAAATGGGCAGACCTGTTGAAAACCAGTTCAACAGAGGTGCTGTAACATTTTCAATGCTGCAGGGAAATTCACACTGCTTTTTAGAGAAAGACTGCAAAAAGCCCCAGGTGGAGGGATAAGTCCAGGCCGCTGCTGTCAAGGAGCTCCAGTACTTTCCGAGACTTCCCCGTGGGACTGTTCAACTATATTTAGTCCTCTTTGACTCATTTAACGGCTTCAATCATCTGGAAGAAGGCTAATCAGGAACAGTAATTCAGCTACACTACTTTGTTCAATGGTATGTCATGAAGCTACTATTTATTCTGTAATAATTTTGATCCCCCAGTCAGTCTGTGACCTAATTAAGAGGAAGTTATCATTTCCTTCTTTTATGGTTACGTTTAAAGGACATTAACCTGTTGCTTGTATAGTGGGTGAGGCTTGTGGCCGTTGGTGGTGGTATGGGCTGTTTGTATGGAAGCCACATAGTACATGGTGCAATTGTTTGAGCCTTTTTAGTTAGGTGTGCATGGAGTTAATTTGTCTTAAATAATCACGAAAACGGTTGAATGTTAAAGTATTTTGAATGTGTTGGCTCTTGAAAAGTCTTTTTCACATGTATCCTGACCTGAAGCCTGTGTTTACTGACATTGAGAATAATTAATAGAAACACGGTGAAAAACTCTCTTTGTGTCCGCTGAGCAGCTGCAGGCGCTGAGAGCCGCCAGGAATCTCAAACAGAATGGCTCATCTGTGATTTGCCATCTTCACAGAACACCACTGAGCTCAAATATACCATTCAAGAACTGACCTGAATTTAACTAACTCTACTTTAAATCATCACAAGACAATTGTCATATTAATGGAGAAGGGAAATGAATAGCAATTAGTTTCCATGAATAGGGTGCAAATTGGTGTCTCATTAAAGAGACCAATTTGATCAAATATTGTCTAACATGGAATTAACCTAGCATAAGCAGTTCATTTTAAACACATCAAATGTCTCCTTCTCCCCCTTAAAATGGGGGTTTTGGCCTGTTCCACCTCAGCAGTGTTGACTTTCTTGACTATATCAAACAATGAAAATCACACAATGTCATAGTTTCAACAAATGTGTTTTTATTACCAAAAACTGCATGATTTTGCTCTAGTAAGAAAAAAATGGACCATTACATACAATTATGACACCCAGGAAGTATTCATCTCGACATCAACAATCTCATTAAATTTTCTTAATTTTTACTCATTTAGCAATTCCATTCTGAAACCAAAATTATTGTAAGAAAAATGATCAAACAAATATTTTTCTTTAATTTTATAATGTAAGTTCAATAAGTTAAAGGGTTAGTTCACCCAAAAATGAAAATTCTGTCATTAATTACTCACCCTCATGTCGTTCCACACCCGTAAGACCTTCGTTCATCTTCAGAACACAAATTAAGATATTTTTTGATAAAATCCGATGGCTCAGTGAGGCCTGCATCGCCAGCAATAACACTCCCTTTTTCAATGCCCAGAAAGCGACTAGAATACTTTTTGTGCGCCAAAAATAACAAAATAGTGACTTCATTCAACAATATCTAGTGATGGGTGATTTCAAAACACTGCTTCATGAAGCTTCGAAGCTTTACGAATCATTTGTTTCGAATCAGTGGTTCAGAGCACCAAAATCCAATGATTTCAGTAAACGAGGCTTCGTTACGTCATAAGTGTTTTGAAACTTCAATAGTTCACATGACTTGACCAGTTTGATATGCGCTCCGAACCACTGATTCGAAACAAATGATTTGTTAAGCTTCAAAGCTTCATGAAGCAGTGTTTTGAAATCACCCATCACTAGATATTGTGGAATAAAGTCACTATTTTGTTATTTTTGGCGCACAAAAAGTATTCTAGTCGCTTTATAATATTAAGGTTGAACCACTGTAGTCACATGAACTGCTTTAAATATGTTTTTAGTAGCTTTATGGGCATTGAAAAAGGGAGTGTTAATGCTGGCTATGCAGGCAAAAACACAAAATCAAAAATATCTTAATTTGTGTTCTGAAGATGAACGAAGGTCTTACGGGTGTGGAACGACATGAGGGTGAGTAATTAATGAGAGAGTTTTCATTTTTGGGTGAACTAACCCTTTAACTTTAAAACTTTACATAGATTATTTTTTTTTTTTTTAATTTTTCATTAAAAATATGTTTTTTCCATTTATTGTTAATTGCCAAAAAAAAAATCACACATTATCTAAAATGTATTTTGACCAAAATTTTAGTTTCCATATACTGACTTTGTTGATTTTATTTAAGTTTTGTACCTTATTCATGGAACGTGTCAGAAATAGTTAAAGTTTTATGTAGAAAGTATTTAGTATAGCTCAGGTTTGTTGGCAGGTATGCCTTATGTAGCTAAAGTGTTTGCCACATATGGATGTGAGTATGAATTTACAATGGTTTCACAATAGTTTCAGTTCTAAGATCTGCATTAAACATTTTCATTTCCTATTATCAATTAAAAAAATGTAGCATGTTGGCTGTTATTGTTATTTTTGACGGTTAGTTTGAGGAAGTGCAATTTTAATTCTGTTGAAATGAAGCAACCCTGACAGAATATCTAGTGGTGTAACAGCAGTAATGAGACCACCCAGCCTCTGTGTAAACAAAGTACAATAATATAGAATAATATATATTATTCTCTCATATTTTATCTGCCAGTGGCTGATAATATTAAGAACACTGTAAAAAATTTCCCCCTAATTCAACTTAAGTTCAGTTGCTGTCTTAGAAGTTGGCTGCACAAGTTATTTCAACTCATTTTTTTTTAAATTTTGCCTAGTTGATTATTGTCTAACTTAAAAAAAGGTAGTTGAAACTGGTTAAATTATTTTGAGTTAAAGTAATGGAAAAACATGTTGCCATGACTTATTTGATCATATTTTTTTACTCAGTAAAGTGTCCAAAATGGTCTCGCTAATCTGGTATTCTCAATAAATGAAATCTGTGTCAAGTTCAAAATCTAATTTACTGGATTCAGCTGTGCCAGAGCTTAAAATGGAAAACTCATTAAGGGTGATGATATAAACAGTAGGCAACACTAGGTCCACAGAGACACACTGTTGGCATTTCCCCCTTTTAAGCTCAGCACTTAGTTAGGATCAAGTGATCAATCGACAGAGTGACTCAATACCAGCTCAACTTCAATTCTGTGTCATTGCTTTAAAAGGTTAATTTTAGGGTTCCCTTCCCCATGCGGATGTCAGTGTGTGTTGGTTTATGCATCTGGTCAAGTCAGGTCATGCCACTTCCACCTGACTACTGATTCATACCGATGACTGAATCAGTGATATATCATCACTCAAACTTCAGGTTTCCCTCCAGCTATTACTTGAAAGCCACACCAAATGTTTTTGCCTTTTGTGGGATGAAAGCAGACTATTACAGCACTCTCAAGCAGAGTCTGTGTACCAAAAGGACAGGATTCTCTGTTGCACAACTGGGCTTTCAACTCTGTCAAATTCTATAGAAATAATTCAGTTCAATTTACAGCGCCACAACATTTTTGTCAATCAGCCTTAGGTAGCATGATGAATTACCATGAAGTTGTTACGGAGAATCAAAAAATGTGATTTTTATTTCAGTTTAATAAAAGTGAATGAGAACAGGCAAGCTCCAAAATGACATAATGATTAATGCACTATATACCAAGTCTTCTGAAGTCATTTGACACATCAATTTGTGTGAGAAACAGACCGAAGTTTCAGTTATCCACCCTCATGTCATTCCAGACGTTTGTTCATCTTTGAAACACAAATGAAGATATTTTTGTTGAATCCTGTGAGATTTCCTCCATTGAAAGTCTATTCCAACAAAACTTTGATCCTTCAAAAAGTTTATAAAGAGATTGTAGAAGAAATCCATATGAATTGAGTGGTTCTTCTGAAGAGACATGATCACTTTATAAGATGTACAGATTTAATTTAGGCTGTTATTCACATGAAAACAATGATCAACTGTGCTTGTTTGATGTGCGTGAACAAAACTCATTGGTTCTCAGGCATCAAGCAAGCTTCTGTTGAGTTTCCGTTTACTATATTTGATGTTCTGTATGCGTTGATCAATGTGTGTGAATAAAATTAAATCTGTTCATCAAATAAATAGATCATGCCTCTTCAGAAGACTTTGCTTAAAACAGCTTGAATCATATGAGATTCATCTTATGGGTTTGGAATGACATGAGTGTGTGTAAATGACAGAATGTTTGGGTGAATTAACCCTTTAAGTTTTTATTCACTGAAAATATTGAAATCTGCATTAATTATTTGAATCAGATTTCTTAAAAAGTAATCAAAGTAACCTTTTTCTCAAGTTCAACTCTCATAGCAGTTCAGGCATAGCAGTTAAAGGGATAGTTCACCCAAAAATGAAAATTATCCCATGATTTACTCACCCTCAAGCCATCCTAGGTGTATATGACCATCTTCTTTCAGATGAACAAAATCAGAGATATATTTAAAAAATCCTTGCTCTCCAAAGATTTATAATCGTATGCATCCATCCATCATAAATATAATCCATACGGCTCCAGGGGGTTAATAAAGGCCTTCTGAAGGGAAGCGATGGGTTTTTGTAAGAAAAATATCCATATTTAAAACTTTATAATCTAAAATAACTAGCTTCTGCCAGATGATCATATGCGTGCTGCACAAGTCAACTTGTGTTAAATGAGTATATCTAATATCGAAATCCTCCGACATTTCTCTTTAAAATTTCTCGTTTTAGACTTCTAACTCGTGACCGGTGTTTTGTTTTGCTCTATCCTTTGTGCTTCCACGTTCGTCACTGTGTCATGCGTCAAGTCAGAGTTCACTCTTCCGGCGCAAATCAATGTGTACGGCCATCTGCCGGAAGCTAGTTATTTTACTTTATAAAGTTTTAAATATGGATATTTTTCTTACAAAAACCCATCGCTTCCCTTTAGAAGGCCTTTATTAACCCCCTGGAGCCGTATGGATTATTTTTTATTATGGATGGATGCATTTTTTTTTTTTGCTTCAAAACAGGCCCCCCATTCACTACCATTATAAATCTTTGGAGAGCCAGGATATTTTTAAAATATATCTCTGATTTTGTTCGTCTGAAAGAAGATAGTCATGTACACCTATAGGATGGCTTGAGGGTGAGTAAATCATGGGATAATTTTCATTTTTAGGTTAACTAACCCTTTAACAACTCACTGGAGAGGAAAATTATCAGTGAATAACGACACAAATTTCAGCCTGTTTGTAACATAAAGCTATTGTATAACTACAGAAGACTTGGACATATTGTGCATTACTTGTCACTATTTATAAGACTTTTATAGTGATTTTTTTTTTTTTTTGCACTTTTCGAAACTTGAAAGCTCCATTCCCCATCCATCATTTCTCTTTTTGTGTCCCTCGAATAAAACAAAGTCATACAGTTTTTAAACAACATGAAAGAGAATAAAAAATTTTCATTAAAAATATTGTGAAAGGTTGCATCAGATACACCGTAGCTTACCGGTTGTCGTTCATGGCGAGGTGATAAACACTCTACCAATAAAGCTGTGGTAGCGGCAAAGAAGGAAGCGAACGTGGTGACGATGATAAGCCCAGCTGAGAGAAGACAGGAAATGTGGCTCAGTTAAAGTGACTTGCCATTTCCTGGTTGCTTGACAGAAGTACAGACTGCAAGAGCAGAGAAGTAAGCCAGCGCATCTAAACGGAGACGTCATGATGGATTCTGAATGATACTGAGGCTTACAAGTGGACACATTCTGGACTTTTTAGAACCAAATTGGTGGGGGCTCAGCAGAGACCGGGGTAACAAGAGCCCCTCCACCGCACATCACCTGCCATGAGACATGGACTGGCCCCTAAATGAACAGAAATTGGTAAAGTGAATTTTTTTCCACCTTGAGCAGGTTTAATTTTATTTTACAGTTGCGTTCTGCTGGAGTGCACATTGCTTAGGTATACCAGAAGGCCCCTGTATTTTACTATATTTCAGAGTGTGTTTTATGAAGCTGCTGACAGCCTAACTTCCCCTGTACGAGTGGGCGGATCAAGCTGCATCATTTAAGCTAAGCATAGCTCCTCGCTCTTTGAAATGTTTTCCACCAGCCGTTTTCAAGTGACAGTCACATGCAAGGGTTTGTTCGTGTTGATACACATGTTTTTGCTTGTGACTCATTCTCAAAAGAACTTTAGAGTAAAGGTTATTGTGATCTCTCCATCAAAGTTGAATTATATCAGTAGTTCTTTTAATTTATTGATGATGACTGGGAAAACTAAATGTCAGAGTGATAAATTTTACTGCATTCTGCTTATATTGCATTCAAGGTCTACATTTGATCAGTTCATGCATTCCTTTCAAACCCATCACTATGGCATTGCTGGTGGCAGAATCATTCTACGAAGACTTTATCTCATTAAATTACCCAGAAAGGACATGCAATCTAGGCCTCCTGTCTCAGATATTATGGATTCATGAGATCGAATAGCAGGGTATGACTGCTGGTTTATACACCTTTGCTGCCATTAGATCCAGGTGTGCATCCAAGTTGATCCTTCGCACTCAACCATGACTAGCTTTGCTTTGCTCGACTAGTAGAAAGATGACAACTTCATGCTTCACGGCTTGGAAAAAAGGGAATTCTAACAACAATGTGATTTGAAGGCAGACAATGAGACAATTTCTTGCAGATTAGGTTGCAATGGTGACGATAATATGATTTATTCATCAAGAAAACCAATAAAACTACAATATAAATATTGGCATATGGCAAATATTGTAATGTGCACTGTCAGAAAAAAATGTGGAAAAATTATACCCTTAGAAGTACAACATCTTGTCACCGTGGCAGTACAACTTTGGGACAATGCTGTACCATCTACCCCTAAAAGGTGCATATTAGTTCTCTAAAGTTGTTATGTGTACCCTTAATGGACTACTTTGAACCTTTCATGGGTTAATAAGCTACAAAGGTGTCCCTTTGAGGGTTCTGCCCTAGTGACAAGCTGTTGTAGCTTTTAAAGGTTCAATTTTTGCATTTTTTGAGCTCACCAGAATACTATAATGTGACGTTTCGAGCAACGCAGCTGTTCATCAGACTAAAATGCCACTAGCAAACACTACTTGTTTTTGTCCCAATGACAAAACCATTGGTTTTGTCAGTGTCACTGTGTTGATTGCATTAAGAATTCACAGTATCCACTGTTACATTGCACAAGTTTGCATACTCTGTAGTTTCCTGTTGTGTTAACACAAGTGTGTGCATGCTCTGATTTTAGAGATAGCGCCCAGTCATGCTTTAGTGAAACCTTGTGGTGTAAAGACTTACTACGCATGTGCAAAACTACATAAGTTGACTAGCTGGTGGGTTGCCTGAGAGACTATTGATTGGATTAGTTGATTAATTGGTCTTAAGGAAACCCCAAATAAGCTGGTTTCGGGTTCACCTGACCCCGATCAGGTATGTTTCTTATGGGAGCTTTCACAAAGTATGTGTTCAAAAACAGCTGGACTGAGCACAGTGGCCTGGGGACATGGTTTCAGAAGTGGAACTTTCCAGTTTGGATTACCTAAAGTGTGCGTTTCTTTCTTCGTAACCCAGACCTCTGACACTGAGGCTGTCCTGTCAAAAGATGTTTTACCGACTCTTAATATTTCCCTTTATCTTTCTCTGTCTTTCAGAAAGATGTCGTTTACCTGCAGCAGTGGTTGGAGGCATTCGTGGCGTCTTTTGAGAAGGTCATTGATGTGCAGTCGACGGAGCCTCGCCGGTGAGTCAGTTACCTGCTGACCTATCAAAATGTCACAGACACAGGGAGTTGATCTGTAGGTGGTCAAGTCCAGAATGGAACTCTGACTATGATGGTATTTAGCGGTCTATATTTGTTTAATTGCTTATTTAACGGTTGCTGAGTTTGAAAAATCCATCTTTTAAAGACTATCCTATGCACACCAGATCTGTGATCTAAAGACTAGCACACAGTTTATTCAGCTGTGGTGTTGGAGATGAAGGATCAATTTAAGCCCAGTGTTGTAGTTCATCAAAGGCTACTAATTTAAAATTTTGAAGAACAAAAAAATCAATTTAATAAAAAACAAATCTAAATTGCATAAGAATGAGAATGACCAAGGCTTATGTTCAATGACTTAGATATTAGTTCACTTCAGAATTAAAATTTCCTGATAATTTACTCACCCCCATGTCATCCAAGATGTTCATGTCTTTCTTTCTTCAGTTAAAAAGGAATTAAGGTTTTTGAGGAAAACATTCCAGGATTTTTCTTCATATAGTGGACTTTACTGGGGTACAACGTGTTGAAGGTCCAAATTGCAGTTTCAAAGCAGCTTCAAAGGGCTCTACATGATCCCAGCCAAGGAATAAGGGTCTTGTCTAGCGAAACGATCAGTCATTTTCTAAAAAAAAAAAAAAAAAAAAATGTATATACTTTTTAACCACAAAGGCTCGTCTTGGTTTTTTTTTTTTTTTTTAAGGCTCGTCTTGCACTGCTCTATGATGTGCCCCGCATTACGTAATCACGTTGGGAAGGTCATGCGTGACGTGGGCAGAAGTACCACGGACGGTAGGGCGAAAAACAACTCCAACTTCAAAATCGTCCAACATTTACCTTTTTTTTGTAAAGGCCGTTTGACTTAACCTGTCAATGTGCATACTATCCATCCTAAATAGTATGTGACATTAGTAATATTCAATACTATTTAGGGCGGATAGGGTGGATAGTAGAGCTGCACGATTAATCGTAAAAAGATCGCGATCTCGATTCAAACACCCACGCGATCTTATTTATTAATGACAACGATTCGCCCGTGTCTATTAAACCTTTGACAAAAATCCTACCGGAACATTCACATCTGTGTTCGTGCTGCCGCTGAACCAGAGAGAGCAGTTTTGAACCACACAGTAGTTATTTCAAAGACAGCTTCACTCCTATTAGTTATGAATGGGAGAATCTGCAACGCGCAATACGGAATACGTCACGCCTTCTAAGTAAAAGAGCCAATCGCTGATTGATAAAGTCATTGCGTCACTGCAGCTGCTGTTAGAAGTTCCGGTTCACACAGAAACCTGAGACTCGCGATTAGGACCGCACATGGGCATTGGCTCGTCTAGCCTGAAAAATATGCTTTTTTTTTAACGCTATTTGAGCATAAGAAACAACATATATGGGACAGTTCGTGTCAGATTTTGTTGCTGATTTGAAATATGTTATTTAATTGTGAGTTTGCAAAGCAGTTTTTGAGATTTCAGGATTCCCCCATTCAAATAGATATGACTTGGTCTTAGATGCCCGCAATCTGCCAAATATTCAAATTATCACAGAAGTACTAAGATAAAGGTTTACAGTTAGGATATAAACACTGGACATCAGATAGCGATCAAAATAGAGCAAATCGTAACTAACGTGGCGCTTCAAATAACTGTTGTATTACCTCGTTACGCCACTAGGTGGCAACAAGTGACTTTGTCATTGAATCATTCATTCAAAAAGATTCGTTAAACCCTGATTCATCCAGTAACGAAACAAGTATTTATTAATGAGTCATTCATATATTCAAAAGTATTTTTTTAAATAATTCATTCAAATTAATTAAAAATTTTCCGGCAATTAGAGTCCAGCAATTAATATTTTGTCAGAACCTCTAGTAAATAAGATGTTTTTTTGTTTAGATGTCTATTCAGAATCGTGGGAGAATCGCGATCTGTATTTGAAACCAAAAAATCGTGATTCTCATTTTATCCAGAATCGTGCAGCTCTAGTGGATAGTATGCACATTGGAATGCAGAGTAAGTTTTTGCACGTTCGCTTTGTAGACACTGAATCGGTACTTCCACCTATGTCACGTGTGACCTTTCCAACATGATTACTTAATGTGTGGCGCATCGCAGAGCAGTGCAAGATGAGCATTTGTGGTTAAAAATTATATAAATTTTTATTTTTTTTTCGAAAATGACCACTCTAGACAAGACCCTTATACCTCGGCTGGGATCGTGTAGAGCCCTTTGAAGCTGCATTGAAACTGCAATTTGGACATTCAACCCAATGTTTGACTTTGACTTTTCATTAAAACGAAACAAAAAAACTAAGCAAAACAAAAAGCAACAGAAAAACAAACAAAAAGCAAAACAAAACAAACAAAAAGCAAAGCGCAACAGAAAAACAAAAGAAACAAAAAGCAAAACAAAAGAAACAAAAAGCAAAACAAAAGAAACATCTTTTTGTCTGCAGGCTGGAGGAATGGAGCGCCGATGTTCCCCTCCTCCCCAAGGAGGTACTGCTGTTCCTCAGCACCCAGCTGTGGCACAGCCCCCTCCACATGTCAGGGCAGGACCAGAGCAGCACTGCTCCACACCCACTGCTCCTCATCAAGTTCTTGATCATCATCTGCAGGTCAGTTCCTGCAGAGCACAGAGTGAACACCATCATTCTTTTTGTGATAATGCCCCAGTGACTCACATCCCTGTTGATAAGCTTCTATCTTTGAACAGCAGGGATAATGCAAGGCAGCGGTTTATGCTAAAGTGCAAATTTGATGTGAATCTTCCTTGAGTGCACAATAATACCAGTGCTAATGCAAATCCTTTTGAAATCTCTGCCTGCAGGAATATGGAGAATATAGACTCTGAAAAGACCCCTGGGTTTGTGTTTGAGACAATCAAGCTCCTAAACTTCTGTTTGACTCAGGTAAGAAAGTCAAAAAATCTGTGAAGCTGTTTCGCAGTGGTTTGCACCCCTGCTGATTTATGTGGGAAACGCAAGTCTAGTATGCGTCATTTGCTAATCCTATTCCCTTCCTCTTCTTATGTTCTCTTGTCACATCTCCATTATCTTATCAATAGAAGAAAGCTGCAAAATTGTCTAATGTTACTCTAGTATTAGACTTTAAAACTAGTTCACATTTATATTGCATGTTTGTTTATTCTAAACATATGAATGAAACTTTTGTCCACTTAATTGTATATTATGCAGCTATTGTTATTACTATACCTGTGATTGTGACTTTTATAGGTTTCTGAACTAACAGAACAGGTTGAATCACAAAGCTTTGGGTGGAAGATCTCTGCTTTATTCAAAGGAATGTTTGTGTGTTAACAAGCTAAGTTTGTGTATTCACAAGACTCAGTCAAGCGTGTTTATGTATATGTGTTACAGCTGAAGAAGCAGCCAGATGATAGCACTTTACAGTCGGTGGTACAACATGGCCTGCTGCTGTGCGAAAATCTCTTTGACCCTTATCAGACGTGGAGGAGACGGCAGGCAGGGTGAGTGTGTGTGCTGGGTGAGTGTGTATGTGTGTGTGTGTCTGTGAGTTGGGCAGGGTGTTAAACCACAATAGGAATGCGTAGGAGCCGTTGAGAGCAGCAAGCTCTGTTTCAGCTCCACTTTAACAGTTAATAACACACCCAGACCTCACCTCTCAGCTCTAAACCCTTCTTATGCTCAACTGTCTGAATTGCACAAAGCATAAACTCCTCACAGCACTGATGCATCTCTTCAAGCAGCACTGTTCTACCCATCCACTAAGGTGAAGTTCATGAAATAGTATGTGTTATAAAATGGATAGTTCCAGCTCTACAATTGGGTTGGATGTTAAAAGCTGTTGTATAATAGTGGCTAAACATAAATTGAATTCTATAAACAGTCCATATTTTGGCCTCTGTAAACAGTATAATGTATTAATTGGCAGAAGAATTGTGTAGTCCATCCATTGTACTATAGTAAAGTATTGCAGTGTTACCACATTTTTATGGAAACAGCCATTATGGTAATAACATTATCTGATGTACCGTGGAATATGGAATGTATATATCAAAATACCATGGTATTACAATCTAATAACATAATTGTACTGTTATTATTATTATTATTATTGAATAGTTTACAACCCGAATTCCGGAAAAGTTGGGGCTTTTTTAAATTTGAATAAAATGAAAACTAAAAGACTTTCAAATCACATGAGCCAATATTTTATTCACAATAGAACATAGATAACATAACAAAGGTTTAAACTGAGAAATTTTACAATTTTATGCACAAAATGAGCTCATTTCAAATTTGATGCCTGCTACAGGTCTCAAAATAGTTGGGACAGGGGCATGTTTACCATGGTGTAGCATCTCCTCTTCTTTTCAAAACAGTTTGAAGACGTCTGGGCATTGAGGTTATGAGTTTCTGGAGTTTTGGTGTTGGAATTTGGTCCCATTCTTGCCTGATATAGGTTTCCAGCTGCTGAAGAGTTCGTGGTTGTCTTTGACATATTTTTCATTTAATGTTGCTCTAAAACCTTTATATGCCTTTCAGCATTCATAGTGCCTTCCAAAACATGCAAGCTGCCCATACTGTATGCACTTATGCACCCCCATACCATCAGAGATGCTGGCTTTTGAACTGAACGCTGATAACACACTGGAAGGTCTCCCTCCTCTTTAGTCCGGAGGACACGGCGTCCTAATTTCCAACAAGAATGTCAAATTTGGACTCGTCTGACCATAGAACACTTTTCCACTTTGAAACAGTCCATTTTAAATGAGCCTTGGCCCACAGGACACGACGGCGCTTCTGGACCATGTTATCATATGGCTTCCTTTTTGTTAGCTTTAGTTGGCATCTGCAGATGGCACGGCGGATTGTTTACCGACAGTGGTTTCTGGAAGTATTCCTGGGCCCATTTAGTAAAGTCATTGACACAATGACACACTATGAGTGATGCAGTGTTGTCTGAGGGCCTGAAGACCACAGGCATCCAATAAAGGTCTTCGGCCTTGTCCCTTACGCACAGAGATTTCTTCAGTTTCTCTGAATCTTTTGATGATGTTATGCACTGTAGATGATGAGATTTGCAAAGCCTTTGCAATTTGACGTTGAGGAACATTGTTTTTAAAGTATTCCACAATCTTTTTACGCACTCTTTCACAGATTGGAGAGCCTCTGCCCATCTTTACTTCTGAGAGACTCCGCCTCTCTAAGACATTCCTTTTATAGCTAATCATGTTACAGACCTGATATCAATTAACTTAATTAGTTGCTAGATGTTCTCTCAGCTGAATCTTTTCAAAATGTCTTGCTTTTTCAGCCATTTGTTGCCCCCGTGCCAACTTTTTTGAGACCTGTAACAGGCATCAAATTTGAAATTAGCTCATTTTGTGCATAAAATTTTAAAATTTCTCAGTTTAAACATTTGTTATGTTATCTATGTTCTATTGTGAATAAAATATTGGCTCATGTGATTTGAAAGTCTTTTAGTTTTCATTTTATTCAAATTTAAAAAACGTCCCAACTTTTCCGGAATTCAGGTTGTATTACTTTAAAGAGATTTTTTCTTAAAACAAGTTAAATAACTTGTATATATCAATATACCATGGTATTACAACCTGATAACATTATTGTATTGCCATTATTTTTGTTGTTATTATTTTTGAATAATGTATTACTTTTAGGTAGATTAATGCTTAAAACAATGAAAAAGCAAGTTGCCATTGGGAAAATAAAGAAAAATAACAAGTCTAAAAGGGATAGTTCACCCAAAAATGAAAATTTTGTCATTACTTACTCACCCTCAAGTGGTTCCAAATCTGTATGAGTTTCTTTCCTCTGTTGAACACAAAAGAAGTTATTTTAAAGAGTGGGTGCCATCAACTGTCTGGTTACCAACATTCTTTAAAAACTTCTTTTGTGTTCAGCAGAAGAAAGAAATTCATACAGGTTTGGAACCACTTGAGGGTAAGTAAATGGTGACACAATTTTCATTTTTTGGTGGACAATCTCTTTAATATCTTATGCTCATACTGTTTAAGATGATTTATTGCAGTATCCTGTAGCTTATTGTTTCAGTGATAAATAAGAATGTGTCAAGTATTTCAAAAAAGAGCTTTGATATGTGTGTTTTTCAGGGAGGAGGTCAGTATGCTGGAGAGAAGCAAGTATAAATTCTCCCCTCTTGTTCTGCCAGAGGAGCTTCCTTTGCTCTTCCACGGTATGTCACCAACTCCTGCCTTCTGACACAATCATTACCCCCATTTACTTGATTCATCACATCCTGGGAGATATCACACATCCTGCCTCCCAGGAGACAAAATGGCTTGTTGTTTGTAAAGAGAGGGTGATCTGATCCCTATAGTATTAATCCATTGTGACTAAGGGCCCTGTTTTGTCGTGTTATTTGCCTTTAAATGTTTTTCACGTAAATACTTTTATCAGCTTTTTTAAGTTATAGCCGGTTATGACTTGTTTCCTCTGTTAGTTTGTTTCATCTCAGAAGCTCTGTCTGGACATGCACTGGTGCAGCTTGTAGAAGCAACCTTCCTTATAGATATATGGGGGGAGATCTACATATTTTTTATAGACTATTGATGTTATATACAGGACAGATGAGATGGGAAAGAGAGAGAGGAATTCAATTAAAGGGTTAGTTCACCCAAAAATGAAAATTCTGTCATTAATTACTCACCCTCATGTCGTTCCACACCCGTAAGACCTTCGTTCATCTTCAGAACACAAATTAAGATGGTTTGGAGCGCCAAAGTCATGTGATTTCAGTAAACGAGGCTTCGTTACGTCATAACGCACATGACTTTGGCAGTTTGATACGCGCTCTGAACCACTGATTCGAAACAAAAGATTCGTAAAGCTTCGAAGCTTCATGAAGCAGTGTTTTGAAATCGCTCATCACTAGATATTGTTGAATAAGGTCACTGTTTTGTTTTTTTCGTGCACAAAAAGTATTCTCGTCACTTCATAACATTAAGGTTGAACCACTGTAGTCACATGAACTGTTTTAAATATAACTTTAGTACATTTCTGGGCATTTGAAAGTGTAAATTAACTTGCTGTCAATGCAGGCCTTACTGAGCCATTAGATTTTATCAAAAAAATCTTAATTTGTGTTCCGAAGATGAACGAAGGTCTTACGGGTGTGGAATGACATGATGGTGAGTAATTAATGACAAAATTTTCATTTTTGGGTGAACTAACCCTTTAAGACGTTAGATTTGAGGCTATAGTTTCCAGCTGGTCTCCTCATCAGCACAACTCACAAATCTGAGAAGCAAGACTGTGTTGCAGCCTGCAGGCAAAGGCCAAATCAAATAACATAATCCTGAAAGTGTTACAAGCTTTGTTCAAGTGATTAGAAGCTCTGTAGAGCAACTTCCACACCTATATGGGTTTAGTAGGCAAGCGACAGTGGGTCCAAGTGGCCAGTGGTCATGAGATGAGGTAAATTAGTTTCTTGTGCAGAAAAGGTGTTTTTCACCAAAAGGTTTATCCGCATTGTGTTTATAATGTAATGGTGTATGTGTTTATATGAAGTTTGTTAGATTTTCTACTCCACGTCTTAAATCCAAAAGAAGGCTGGCCATATGAACACACACTCGTCAGGTTTTTTGAGCAGAATTTTTGTTTAAGCGAGTGGTACTGCAAAAAAAAAAAAAAAAAAAAGAAATCTCTGGTCCACGCTGTGGTGCAATTCACTTAAAACTTAAAACACTCCAGGTTGACATTTTGGTGTTTTGTTTAGTTTTTTTTTTTTTTTTTGCTTTGTTTTGCTTGTTTTGTTTGTTTTTGTTTTCTTCTTTGTTTTGCTTTGCTTTGTTTTTAGTTTTTGCTTTGTTTTGTTTTTGCTTTTTGCTTTTTGTTTAGTTTTTTTGTTTTGTTTTGGTGTTTATTATTTCTTTATTATATTTTCATTAAGTAGAAGAACAAAAAAACTTCGGTTTAGCCATGAACTGTTTAGTTCTGACTAATCTTTGGATTTCAAGTTTAATCTGTGTTCATTTGAAGCATCCAGTGTTGGTAGGCGGTTCCCATTTTTATGATAGTTCCTTTTTAAGGGATAGTTCACCCAAAAATGAAAATTCTGTCAAACGATATTGACTTTAATCATATGGACAAAAAGTACACTTAAGACATTTTTCAAAATATCTTCTTTTTTGTTCCAGCAAATAAATAAATGAATACAGGTTTGGAAAGACATGACTGAGTAAATGATGACAGAATTTTTATTTTTGAATGAACTTTCTTCTCAACAAAAGATGTTTTTGTGCCATAAAACATTAAAATGATGACAACTGCACAAAAGATGCTCAGCTTTAAAGGGGTCATGACATGGCTTTCAAGATCAAAGACATTTTTATTCCTCATGTCATGACCTCTTTAAGATTCTTGTAACTAAATGACTGGTTACACCCACAGACTACCTACAAGACATTGAACTAATCCCGGAACCCCTCGTGGTGAGGCTGGTGCACCTACAGGGAGCCGTAATCAGTGGATGCAAGGTAAATTAGACTCTCTGGCCCTGTAAGTCATAGGGACCTCTGATTTTGTAACCACATACCTTACTACATGAGTGTGTTAAGTGCTGTCGTTTATGTGTGTGTTTCAGAGGAACGGCCTTCTCTCCATCACCCCCCAGGCTGTGAAGGACCTCATGTCTGTGCTGCGTTCCTGGTGCCTGTGTCCTGCCTCATCCCCACAAGAACCCAGGGACCCTCAGCTGCTCAGAATGACCCTGCGGTGCCTGACCGCAATGATCCACCTTTTGCACTCCAGCAGCCCGAATGATAGGCAGGTGGAGATCCGGACCGTACTGGACAGTTACTTCCAGCTGCTCAACTGGAACCGGCCACCGGAGAGCCAGCAGGGAGATATCCTGGCCTGGGAGGATAACCTCATTACCCTTCTCGAACATATGCTGAGTAAGAGAATATTTGCCATCGCTCCTTAACTTTAATTTTTTCATCATTTACTCAGCCTAATGTCGTTCCAAACCTGTGTGACTTTCTTCTGTGGAACACAAAAGAAGATATTTTGAAAAGTTTCACCCAATTGACTATAGTAAAAAAAAACAGTTGAAACAGTTTTCAAAATATCTTCTTTTGTGTTCTGCAGGTGAGCTATCCCTTTAATGCATCACAATCATTCCTAGTTGTATCATTCTGCCTTATAAGATGCTTTATTTTATCCTAATTCTAACTAAGATGACATTGCATATATCCATTTTGAGTTGAGTCTCCTGTGCTGAATGCTATTTGTGTGGAATTGCTGCCTCCAAATCACTCATTTTTGAGGTTTCATGACGTTAGGGTGTTTTTGTTTTATTTTGTTTTTCTTTCTTGTAGTTTCATTATGTAGAGAAACAAAAACTCAGCTCAGTCATCAATTGGTTAGTTCTGCTTCTGACTAGTCTCAAGTGTTCATTTGATGCATTTGATTTTCTATGGTGGGCGGTTCCCGTTTCATTACAGATCCTTTTAAAGGTATAGTTCACCCCAAAATGAACATTCTGTCATCTTTTACTCACCGTCATGTACGGCCTTTTCCAGGATTACAGATATTTGAACACACCCTTTCATTAAGCAAATCATTATATGTAATTCAGTGGTATATTTGCACTGGCTTGTTTGCTTTGTTAATGAGTTGCATTGTATTTGCACTGTCTGTTGTGTTTGCGTTTATTAGGTTCTCGAGGTCTGTTTGCGTTTTTAGTGCAGTTTATTTGGCGTAGCTTTCATGTTGCCTACTTCTCAAGGTTTCTGTCAAAATTTTAGGTTAAAATTTATATGGATATGTGAGGGAAAGTGTATATCTTATGTCCTCTACATGGTCACCATTTTCTTTAAATAACGTTTCACTAAACAATTTTTAAACAATTTTTTGCACTAGTTCAATTATAATTAACATTACAAAATGATTAGTTCCTGTCCTTGATTCTGATTGGTCAATAGCTCTGTTTTATTCACAATAAAACACGGCTATGACCGCTTCACTCAACGGTTATGTGTATCACTACACAACACCCTTAGCAACCACTCTTAGCAACGTAAACTGTTTGTTCTCAATTGATTTCATTCATTGAAGCTTACTGTATCATGTAGAAGAGTATTGTGAGAAAGAGATCGAGTGAGCGAGTTTATTACCTGCATTCAGATTTAGCATTTTCCTTCAGGTCAGTACTATGTTCATAATAAAAAATCTGTTTAAATGTCCGATGTATTATCTTGTCCTTTTAACAGTTAAGGGGTTTTCCCGTGACTGACAGCGCTAGTCAAAGCATTTGTCAGTTGCGTCTTGTTCCGTGTTCACAACAATTCAGTCTTTTCAATGTAAAAGTCTTCGCTACTGACTGACACACTCATAAAGACAGTCTTTGCTGCCATCTAATGGCGTAATAATGTAACTTCTGTTGCTGTTCACGGTCAGGGACTATTTTTTCCGGCGGAAGGAAGGCTTTTAATGAAAGTTTACTTCATGAAAGTTGCATTGATACATATTTTTGGCTTTAATATTTGTATTGTGTGGTAACCGTTTTATAAAAGCAATACGGTACTCGAGGCTAGTGCTGTATCGTGAATAAGTCACGGCTGAAGGTGTTGCAGGCACTGCGCTTCGCGTAGACTTATTCACGATACAGCACAGCCTCGAGTACCTTATTGCTCACTTAATTTGTCCTGTAGTGTGACAAAATCATTTTAAAAATACAAATACTCTAGTTTCTCAATTAATATAAGGTCATAAAACTGCATGCATTATAATTTTAAAACAAATGGCAAAATGCCATATAGTATAGCATATCACAGGACATGTCAACATCCCAAAAGTATTTAATGTAATCGGCATGTAATGTGATATTATGTCATGATGTAACTCTTGCCATTTGGCATCAAGAAAAAATCTTTGAGATTGTATGTCAACTCAACAATATGCTGTTATCATACATGGCAAATTGTAGTGCTTCTGATTCTAAATATTTAACCCAGATCACTGTGTCTGATATGTTTGACGTTGTTTAAACATTTATACTATGTTTGTGGTGAACTTCCATCCCTTTTACAGAAGTTCAGAGTAATTGTAGCCAGTTCTCTAGAAACACTTTGAATAGAGAAGTTGCAAAAGGCCACAAAACAGCTGTTTGATTGCATTTAATGTCTTCTCCATGAGTAATGTAGACATCCAAATGCTTGTTTTTAGTGCTTAAAACTGGCACAGTATTGTCTGTCCAGAAGGTACAGGTCAAGAAGACTGAATGTTCTTGCGTTTTTGCCCTGCAGATGCTATCCCAGAGATCCTGCAGTGTTCAGACCGGCCGGTGTTGCAGGCCATCTTTCTCAATAACAACTGTTTTGAGCACATCCTCCGCCTGATCCAGAACAGCAAGGTAGGAACGCTACCTTTTTTAAACCCTCTGAGATATCTACAGCAGCATTTCACAATACAAGCCTTGAGGATTCAAGCCATTCTCATGGCTGACAATGGAAATGTGGCGATCTGCTGATATTTGTTTTGAAAGATAACAAGCAGACACCTTTACTCAAGTAGACTAATCTGAACCACAGATTTGCCATGGTTCCACCCAGAGGTTGCTTTAACTGAAAGGTTTTTTCTTATTTATCACATTTTAAAAACAGTGACTGATAAATTCATATGCTGTCTATCATTTTTACATAAGGTATTTCTAAGGTATGTTTTCCCCTACTTTAGAAAGTTCTCCACTAAAGGATGTCAGTAGGGATTTGAAGCAGTTCTTTCACATTTCGTGAGCAGAATAAAAACTGCAACACAGTGCTTGATAAAACAAAAATGTCTCAGAAATACCAGGGTCAAGGACATTTTTTTTTAGTGTAGATCTATTAATGTATTTAAAAATACAATAAAGGTTTAATTCATGCATACACTGACTTTAATACACGTCTTCTAAGATGAACGTGTTTTAGTTTCTGAATCAAAATTCACTTTAAAATTTTTTGGGGGACAAAGTCAAAAATGTCAAACTGTCCTGATATTAAAAGCCTCAATCCTTCAAGAACTTCATTATTTGAATAAGTAATTTGGTATAAATATTTGAAAAACATGTCTACCAAATCAAAGTCAGGTGGTGCGAACAACATGCAGAAATAACATAAAGAGGAAGTGATATCATAGAGATGATCCCTGCAGAGCCTAATGTGTCAAGGTCAATAAGTATCTAAAAATATTAGATAATTTGACAAGGCAAGGTTAGTTCAGTTCAGGTAGTTGTAATAGTACAACTCACTAAAATGTAATAATATTTATAATAAAAATAATTCATGATATTTGTACAAAAATATTTTAAAACGTTTTTGCTATAATGATTAAGATGTGTACACTCACGTGTATTTAAGAAAAATGTTACTACCTTTTACTTAGTTACACCACATGACATTTTTAAGTCATAAAATTTTTCTTGAAAATTATATGTGACCCTGGCAACAAAACCAGTCATAAGGGTCAATTTTTTTTAAGATTGAGATTCATACATCATCTGAAAGCTGAATAAATAAGCTTTCCATTGATGTATGGTTTGTTAGGATAGGACCGAGATACAACTATTTGAAAATCTGGAATCTGAGGGTGCAAAAAAATCAAAATATTGAGAAAATCACCTTTAAAGTTGTCCAAATGAAGTCCTTAGCAATGCATATTACTCACAAAAATAAATTTTTGATATATTTACGGTAGGAAATTTACAAAATATCTTCATGGAACATGATCTTTACTTAATATCCTAATGATTTTTGGCATAAAAGAAAAATCGATAATTTTGACCCATACAATGTATTGTTGGCTATTGCTATTTGCTTTTGTGGTCCAGGGTCACATATAAGTTGATATAAGAAAATGTTTTTTGAACCACATGAAATTAATGATATTAATACAAATGCTGCAATTCTAAGAAATTGAAACATACATTTAAGCTAGATTTTTTTTTTAAAGTTTGGACATTTTATTTAACATTAACCCATCACGCTTTACAATATTTTACTGACAGATAAAAATAGAGCATGACAGACAATTTACAACCCAGTGAGTCAAAGTGACGAATAACAATTATTTGTAGCACAGCTTCTGTTTCCGTCAAATGATGAAATATAGGTGCTGCGTCATATGTTTGTATGTAATCACAGTTGGTTTGGCTAAGCTGGGTGGTTTTTGAGTGTGTTGTAACTAGGCATTCTGTTGTGTAATGAGGATTGCGAAGAGCTTCTCTTTTTCATCTGTTACCTTTTCATTTCTTTTTGCTTTATCTCTCAGAAAGTTCAATTTCTGCTTGCTTATGTTATCTCTGACTCACTTGTTTATGTGTTTGTTTGTGACGGTGTGTATATGTGTGTGAACGTGTGTCCGTCCTGCAGCTCTATCAGAGTAACAGGTTTATGGTGGAGTGTGAGGGCCAATGTGACCTCACTACACGTTTGCTCACAGAGGCTGAAGTGGAGCAGGTACTTTCCCTTCACCGCTGATCAGTGTGACGTTCGTCAGCAGGAAACACACCCTTCACTCGACTGACACAAACACAGACAAACACAAATACACAGACAGATAACTGCTGACTGAGCAACATTAGATTCTGCATAACCTACTCCACACCGTTCCACAAATGTGCAGTGTTGTCTAGGTGAATATACAGTAGCAAAACATCTGCATGCATGCACACGTGTCTTTGCATGTCAGTTAGTTACACTGTTGACTTAAATGCAACAAAAGAAATGTGGAAAATTACATTATGCAGTTCTCGTACATGGTAATATTGTACAACCCATGATATTTGGAAATGAGATCGATGGTAATCACTCGTGTTCTAATGGTAGTTGATGCATAACATCAATATTTTAGGGTAAAACTGGCATCAGACTGATTTCCAAGGTACCATATTCTCATGCCAAATGATGTAGAATAAATTCAATATTTTTTTTTTTTTTTTTTTTTACTTTTTTGCTCAAAAATGTGCTTGTGCTTTTATTTTAAAAAAGATAGATAGATCGATAGATCGATAGATAGATAGATAGATAGATAGATAGATAGTTTGAAATTTAAACAAATGTTTTGGAAATATTTTGATTATATTATGTCATAAATGTGGAAGGCGTAAAATTATTTTTTAAAAAAGCAAAATGCTTTTGAAAATAGCATATATAAAATAGCAATAACATGTCACACCACAGGACATGTCAACTTTGTCAAAAAGTATTTTGTCAACTACTTTATTACCTTTGTATATCAGTGTTATTTTAATATTATTTATATAATATTATAGTATTTATTAATATTTTGAATTATGTTTTATATTTATATTTTCAGTTTTCAATTCATTTTTAGTTTAGCTTTTAGTACATTAAATTCTTTTGTCATTTTTATGTTTTTTTTTATATTTTTAAATAGTAATTTAGTTCTATTTCAATTTATTTTATTTCAGTTAGTAATGTTATTACTTCATCTTAAACTTATTACAGTTATTTGCCAAAGAAACATGTCATCTTTGTGTACAGTCAAACCAAAATTTATTCAGACACCTTGAACATTTCATTCATTAATTCAGTTTACACATACACACACACACACACACACACACATATATATATATGTGTGTGTGACAAGATCTCAGAATCAAACTGTGTCAGAAAAAAATTATAATCTTAATTATGTCAGATCACACTTAAGCAAAACATAGTCAGGTCAAAGTGTCTGAATAATTTTTTAGTCCAAATTTTTCTCAATTTTACTGGTAGTCCACTGTATGAAGAATTTTTGGGTGTCACAGTTTACTTTATTTTGCTATCCTCACTTACATAAATGAATTATAGTGTCCTGCACCCACTAGTAAAAATATATCAAAAATATCTGAATAATTTTTGGGTTGACTGTAGTTTAAGTTTTTTTCTAATATCTAATATTTTTATATTTATCTAATATTTAATTTTAATATTTAAATTTAATAAAACAATTTATTTTAACTTTATTTATTTTAACTTTATTATTTATTTTTTCAGTTAACAAAAATATTTTTAATAGATTTAGTTAACGATAGAAACACTGTTGTATATGAATATGGTAATCATATAGTAAAATGAAATTATAGCATTTGATACTATGGTACCAGTACATTTTTAGAGATTTGTGCAGTGTCAGGGTGAGGGTGAGGATCCTGCTGATGGTGGTTTTGTGTTGCTGCGTGTGTGTGTGTGTGTATGTGTGAAGTTCTTTGGATGTACTTGCAAGGCCGTGTCACCTTGCATGTAGTCTTGCAGTGTGCAGAGTGTTTCTAGATTTCTAGCATGTCTACTCTGGCGGTGGTGCTGTGGGTGTAAGATTTGGTGCGTGTTTCATTTGGTGGTCTTCAGTGGGATATTTGTGGTGGAGTGGTGATAAATATTTCTAGTGAGAAAATTGCTTTACTATTGCATGTTTTGAGATATTTATTAAAATCTTGCACTTCAAAGAGGAATGTTCAGAAACTATGAATCTATCGACCTTGTGTGATTCTCTCTGAAACTCTTTAATTAAAAGAAATTTTTCACACAAAATGTGATTTTATTAGTCTCTTATGCTCAGCAAGGCTGCATTTATTTGATCAAAAATACAGTTAAAACAGTAATATTGTGACACATTTAATAATTTAAAATAACTTTTTTTATTTTAATATACATTTTAAAATGCCATTTATTCCTGTGATGGCAAAGCTGAATTTTTAACATCATTACTCCAGTCTTCAGTGTCACATGATTCTTCAGAAATCATTCTAATATGCTGATTTGCTCCTCAAGAAACATTTTTTTTATTATTATCAATGTACAAAACAGTTGTGCTGCTTAATATTTTTGTGGAAACTGAAAAAATGTTGGAAAAACAATATAAAAGTCTGCTATTTTTAATCAATTTAATGCATCCTTGCTGAATAAAAGTATTATTTCTTTCCAAAAAAAAAAATCTTACTAAATCCAAACTTTTGAACAGTAGTGTAAATCATTATTTACTCACTAATGTCATTACAAACCCATATTCTGTTGTTTTTGTCAAAAGGAGAAATTCTGAAGAATCTTTATGCAATAATTCTTACAACATATATAGTGGCCATGTCTGTCAAGCTCTAAAATGGACTACAAACACTATAAATGCAGAATAAAAGTGGTACATATGACTTGTGCACTGTTTTGAAGCCAAAACAGACCAAAACATAAGTCATTAATCAACGGAAATTCACTGAAGCTTTGAAAGCTCATTCATTTCGGTGTTAGATTCAGAAACATCACGGCATTGGTTCTTCAAAAACTTCTCCTATGGGGTCGGAAATAATGACAGAATATGTATTCTCGGGTGAACTAATCATTTAATATATGAGATTATGTGAAGATTGTCAACTAAATGATGTGTGCATTTTGCGTGTTTACGTGTGTAGGTCTGGGAAAAGGGCTCTGACTGCATCACAGTACACGCAATTCGAGTCCTTACTGCCATTATGAGCAACTCGCCCTCTGCCAAGGTATGACACGTCTCCTTCGACTCATTTCTCACACCTCCTCTCCTCTCGTTCCTTATGTATGTTGCTCCTAAAGTCTCTGAAAGGTCAGCTAGCTCACAGAAGTCTCTCATTTTATCAGCATGATAAGTCAAAGTGCTTGCGTGTGATAAATGTGCCCCTTATGCATATGTGGTTAATCTTATCAGCGCATTTGATGTGGTGGTGCAGAACCAGGTCACCCATAGTGACGTTATGACATGCGCTTCCTCCTTTATGTTATGGTACTTACTGACAGTTGTTTGTCAGGTCCAAAAGTATCATAATCTCATTACCTATTTTTTGTTTATTATTTATAATTTCAGTCAAAGTTTCTTCTACCAAAACTGTCATAAAGTAGTTTTTCATGACTATTTTTCAGAATTAAACAGGTTCTTTTTACTGCTACCTCTTTATGTAAATGCCCTTTGCTGTTGGGTCAAATATAGTTTGTGCCGCCCCGTTCTTCTATAACACCCTCTTTGCAAAACAAACATTATACTGCAGCACAATGAAGATTTATAACTTTGTTGTCTCTGTCTTTGCAGCGTAGTTTCAATAAATAATCTGGATGGCCTTGCGTTGTGAAAGCAATTTACATAGTAGATTGGACTTTCTATTTAACTTAAATTTAAAGAAAATTCAGGGTTTTTTTTATGATATCCCCCCTTTAGTATCCTGATTTCATGTGAAAACATTTCTACTTTATATAATAGCTTTTGTGTTTTGGTTTATTTTGGGGAACAGGGTGGGGAAAACACTCATTGTATTCAATGCGTGTTCAATTGTAATGTAACTGGTTTTGTGTGGTTTGTCTTCCCAGGAGGTCTTCAAGGAACGGATTGGCTACTCACAGCTGTTCGATGTGTTGAAAAGTCAAGGACAGCCCACCAAAAGACTTCTGCAGGAGCTGATGAACATGGTAAATGAGAAGAGACTAAGGCTGCATTTTTTATGCCCTTTGCTCGCTAACTTCCCTCCGACTCGTTCACTCGGGTGTACGTCATTGTTCATGTGGCACGAGTGCCCACTACTGGCAGAACCACTGTACTGGAACGCCCTAAGCCCTTGATCACTTAGAATCCGCAGTGGAGCTGATTTATTATTTACAGTTTTTTTCCTTTTGAATTTGTTTTACACACCATTCAATAGGCCTGTATGTAGCTTGGGCTGCTGGAGAAAATATAAAACAAATTACACAAACGAAAATAACAATACAATAAACTATAACAGTCAGCTTAAGGTAGCTACAAGTAATATGCAGTTAAATGTCAAATTCATTTCAACATCATACACTACAGTTTTGTGGGGTGGAGGTAAATTAAGTGAGATCTGCTGTGACGTCACAATTGTGTTGCATTGTGGTCTATGGATCTGCCTGAACTGTACATATTGAGTAGACTCGCTCCCTTGGTCAAAATCAAGGGGTCTATGGTCTATCCAAATAAACTTCCCTCGCCCACTTTGACGATGAACGCATTCAAAATGGCAGCAGGGATTCCCACGAGGGGAGGTGCTTAGGGAAGTTCGCAAGTCTATGGCTGAATCCCAAATGGCACACTTCTATGCACTTTCGGTCTTGTGGACTTACAATGGCTGCCGCGTGCGCGTGTCCGTTAAGTCCACGAGACCGTAGGGTGTCCCATTCATCATTTTAGGTTTCAGAAGGGTGCTCGAGAGTGCCCTTTTTGCGGCCGCTATGCGCCCTCGACGCGCACTTCAGCTGAGCCCGCAAGTTTGCAAGCTACGCAGAGGACTTTACCCGACAGTCAAAGCGGCATTACGTCACGAAAGTGCGGACTCAGAGGAAGGCCGCGAGTGTTTAGGGTGCCATTTGGGATTCAGCCAACGTCTAAAAGTGGAGTTAAATGCAGCCTAACTCTGACTACTATCAAAGATGGTACGACATCCATTTCCTTCCCTCTTGCCATTTAGTCAGATAAAATGTGTACTCAGTATTTGTTTTTACACATAATGTAATAAAATGCGTTTTTTAACCATATAATTAAAATAATGTACACTCACGTGATATGAAGTCTCCTATAATATCAGTAGCCTATTAAAAGCAGTTTTAGTTACATAGAGGGGGTCACCTCATGGGGGCGGCCATCTTGAAATCACATGACTAGCCAAATTCCATAATATTTGAACAGAATTAAATTTGAATTGACATTTTTTTTTTTTTCAAAGTAATAATTTATTCAATAATTATTATATATTTAAAGTCTTCTGAAGCCATACTGTAGAAATTGTGTGAGAAACAGAACAAAAGCTGTACCTGTAAAAAGTCATTTAATGTATGATGTGTGTTAATATTTAGGCTTCTTGTTATTTTACCTGTATTTTAACAACTTCTGTTGTTGTTAACTGTGCTATAGTACTGATTCTCAATCCCAGTCCTGGAGGCCTCACAACACTGCATGTTTTGGATAACTTTGACTCAAATTTCAAAAAATGCTTCCACATATTTATATAGTATGCAGAAAGCAATGTAAAATGAGTAGCATGTCCATAACACAGTATTCAAAAAATAGTAGATGAAAAATCTACTACTACCACCAAAAAGATTCTGAAGTGTGCATCCGATGGATACTTTACTATCCCATGAGGCCACAGGAGAAGAGTCTAAGTATTCGTAAATGGTGGAGAACATGGTGGATATTGTAGCTTGCCAATTGTTAATATTGCTAAAGCTACACTATGTAATCTTTACTATAATACTCTGTAATTGACACTAAAATAACACTGAATTCATACTACACGCATGCATACTTATAAAACGTCAAGAAGTTCTTCAACATATACACTAAGCTGTATGCAATTTTGGATGCAACAATGAATTATTCCAGAACCAGTCACTGTGCTATCAAAAAACTTGTATCCTTCAACATCATTTTTTGCTTTTTCCTTCCTCTTTCTCCACGTTTTTCTCTCTCAGGCTGTTGAAGGAGAGTATTCCCAGGCCATGCAGTTGGGCATCAGTAACGAACAGCCTTTGCTCCTGCTGCTACAGTGGTTGCCTGATCTGGGCTCTCGCTCTCTGCAGCTGCTGGTGTCCCAGTGGCTGGCGGCCGTGTGTCGAGGAACTCTGTCCTGCCGTACTGTAGCCGTCGAAGCGGGCTTAGTGGGCGCTGTGCTGGAGGTGCTTTCTGAACCGCCGGAGCGGCTTGACCGGCAGTGTGCGGACGCCCTCCTGGGCTTGTTTCAAGACTTGGGATCGCTTTCTTTACGGCCCTGTGAACTGAAGAGTCTGCTGAAGCTCTTGCGGACTGAGCCCAAGGCACCCCCTCACCCGTACTGCGGGCGCGT
This sequence comes from Mylopharyngodon piceus, assembly GCA_039654765.1. Lineage (NCBI taxonomy): Eukaryota > Metazoa > Chordata > Actinopteri > Cypriniformes > Xenocyprididae > Mylopharyngodon > Mylopharyngodon piceus. The sequence goes on from JBCHWC010000129.1 coordinate 341,464, forward strand.
TGTAAGGGTGCTTTCCGCCATGGCAGCCCGTGGGGAGGGCGGGTGCAGCGCCTTGCAGTATTTTGACCTTACGCCCCCTATGGCGGGTATTATGGTGCCAGCTATACAACGCTGGCCAGGGAGTGCGTTTGCTTTCCACGCCTGGCTGTGCCTCAACACGGACTTTCCTCCACCCCAGCACCACTACTCCGAATCCCACCTGACACACCCGGATAATACAGTTCGCATGGCTATGGGACCACGCAGGAAACAGCTTTACAGGTTTGACATCTTTATTATTTATTTTTTTAGTATTTCTTTTTATATATATATATATTTATTAGGGCTGGGAAGCGATTAAATTTTTTTATCTAATTAATTACATGATGTGTCTATTTGATGCTTTTGGGGATATTTTCTCAGCCATATTTGATGTATGATAAATTTATTAGATTTATTCATTATAATTTTTTTTTTAAAACACTCAAAACTAAAATCAATTGATTTTAATGTAACAGGTTAGTTTAGACATCACAACATTATTATGTACATATTACATAATAAGTAGATCATTTTACATATGGCAAACAAAATCTTAGCGAGTAAGTAGAGTATTTCCCAGGCCTACTTGTGATAATAAGTTTTTACATATTGTGTGCCTGTATGAGTCTAGTACACTTGTACTAATCTATAACTAAAAATACTGATACGATTCTGTGTGTATTTATACATTTTAAAGCTGTATTGTGTCCTGTGTGTAGTTTCTTCACAGCAAGCGGAACTGGCTTTGAAGCTTTTTTCACCACAGAAGAAGTTTTGGTGGTTGCAGTATGTACTAAAAAGGAGTACATGGCAGTTTCCTTGCCAGAACACCCATTCAATGACTGTGCCTGGGTTAGTGATCTTACAGATAACTTGCACACAAATTAACATTGACAGTATATGACGAGAAATTTAAACTATAAAAATATTGCTCAAAATGGCAGCGGAAAGAAAGTCCCTTTTAAGTTTTAAAAAAAGTCAGTCACCTTTTTAATAGAGGCATCACATGTATCTTTGCTGCAGTATTAGCTTTAGCTGATTTCAGCTAAAGAAGCTAACTTTATGATACCATTATCTGATTTTAGACAAAACTAGTGATCGACCGATATTGATTTTTTAGAACCGATACCGATAATTTGTGTTTATGTGCCCAAAAACCGATATGCAGAACCGATATTTATTTATTGTTATACTTCTGTTTTTGACACGATTACAACATCACTGAACTGAACAAACCATTTTTTTTTATAACAATCACTCCCTCCTTGCATAGAAAACAAAACAAATCTTATTTATACACCAATAAATAGAGGGGTCTGCAAGTGCAAAAAATAAAAAAGTGCACTATTACTAAACTGTTTTTGTTGAAAATTAGTAGTCTTTCAATCTGCATATTACAAAAATAATTTTATTTATAAAAAGCATCAGCAGCAACACTAATGTTAACAATAAGCAAAATAAAGGTAGAATGTCTAATGCTTTCAAATGGAGAAAATAAATTAAACTTCAACTTTGCAGAAATGTAATACTTCATTTTAAACTACAGTTTTAGTAGATTTATAAGCTGTTTAATAGGCTAAAGAGTAAAGAATAATTCGCTGGATAATGTTAAATAACTGAATAATATTCTCTGGAATATTGGAATATAACAAACAAAACATAATATTTTATTGCATTTCTCAACTGGTATGTTATATCAGAATTATTAATAATGTTTTTGTCGTTCTATATTATGACATATCTGCTGACAAAGCGCTGTTTATCTATGCATTTACACAAAACTACTCAAACTGCGATCGCTTGTGGAGATAATAAATAATTAATTTCCATAGAGTTGTGTTTACTTGGATGTTTATTAGCGAATTAATGGTTAAATAGTAAATGTTTATATAATTACGGTGTTTTAAACAAGTGAATCTTGTTAAAAGTTACATGCGGTGCCCGTGCTGGAGCATTTCCTAGGAATCAACCTGGAAATGAGTGAAGAGCAAAATGCAGACGACTTCACGAGACTAATGATGAGCATAGACAACAGAGAGAGAATTAAATTCAGCGCTTTTATTTCCAACATGTGCTCATTCATGGCTGTATTATTTAATTCATGCAAAGTTACATCTTTATTGTGACAGGACTTGACGGATTATCTTACGTGACTCCGTGAGCTTGTCTCTATTTCTTAGAGACAAGCTGCATAAACTAGCTACATTTCAAGCATTTATGTAGCACATCTAATTTGTGCATTAATGGATGTTATGTTAAATAAAGTTTACTAATTACAGCAAAGCAGGTAAGTATACTTTACCTGTGCACGCCGTTGTTTCGTCTCCCCTCAGATGCGCTGTAATGGCGATCCTGTGCGCAATTCTCAAAACACCCACAAGATGGCGGGGTTTATCGGTAAATCCGATATTACAAAACCAATATCCGATTATGGTAAAATGCTTAAATATCGGGGAAAATATCGGTAAATCGATATATCGGTGGATCTCTAGACAAAACTGATTTGTTTCCCCATTTATGTAGATAGGAGATAGGGCTTTTTGCCAAGGCAACATTTATTTCAGTTACCGAAAATGATTTTTCATAGTTTTAGTTAACAAAAACAACACTGGTACTGTAAAGTTGAAAATGATCTGCATAAGTCCACTGTCTATATTCAAAGTCTCATTCTTACCCTTCTTTTCTTCACTCTAGCACTCAGTAGCCATAGTTCACGTTCCTGGCCGTCGACCTTTTGGACAGAATGTGGTCACTGTTTATGTGGATGGAGTGCAGTGTAAAACAGCACCCCTGCGCTTTCCTTCTCTGAATGAGGTGAGAAAATGTTATTGTTTGCAGTAGTTTTATTTTTTTTATTTTTTTTTTATGAATATGTTTTGTTTTATTGGTCTTTTTGACTTTAAATGTTTCAGCCTTTCACTTCCTGCTGCATTGGATCAGCTGGTCACCGGACTACTACCACAATGACTACCTCTCCAACCCTGACCAACCCATCCCACTCGCCCTCCGAGATGGCATTTGCAGCTCATACTGGGCCACCCACCCTTGCACGCTCCCAGTCCTTCCCAGCATCCTTTGCAGCAGCCACAGGGGGGAGGCCAGGTGTGAGTCGTGACAGTCCGGTCCACACCATCCCAGCAGGGCTACAGGACACCGCGTGGGGTTCTCCTACATCACTGGGTGGCCTTTTAGCCACGGCGTTCATCTGCCATGAAGCTCTGCAGCCTGCTCAGGCACGAGCCTTGTTCACTGCAGGTATGAATGTGACATTCCCACAAATAAAGCATAAATTCACAGTTCCAACCACAAAGAAACAAGTGTTAAAGTATGTCTATCTCTGCTTCTCTCATTCTGCTTTTCAGGTCCCAACAATGTATCTCTTTTCAAAGCTGATGGTGAGCCGTCAGAAGTCAACAGTAAACTACTGCTATACTATACCCCACAGGTAATTATCTTCCCATCCATCTGAATGATTGTCTTGTGTATATATATATCTTGTGTGTATATATATATATATATATATATATATATATATATTATGAGTAATATTTCAAATTTGTGTTTTTTATCATGTGAACTCAAAAAGGTTCAGCTTTTGCATCAGGTTTTAGACAAAAATATATTATAAATATTATTATACACATAATAAAAAAAAATATTTTTATATATTTTTATATATATATATATATATATATATATAAAGATCAAAATCTTAAAACTTTATTTCCAAGTTAAAAACTATATTTTGAATCCCAGATTTTCAGTCAAGATAGACCTTGAACCCCACTGTATATATTATGATGATAATATCTTGCTTATATTGAAGGATTGCCCACATTCTTTTGTCTTGTAGGCCTTTAAGAGTCAGATCTGCTTGGATCTGTCCCCAAATCATCTGTACGATGGCAGGTTGACTGGTCATAGAGTGGTGAACTGGGACGTCAAAGTATGTATCCGTCACTGAGCTTCATTGTCTTTTAAGATTAAAATGATTCATCTAGTCCTGACATCAGTACGGCCTTTTGTTTACCAGTGTTTGGAAATGTGTGTATTTAATACATTCTTCTAGAACAAAGCTCATGCTCATACATCCCTGCAGGAGCAGTAACCGCTAATTAAGTTTTATTATCTTGTCTTACGTGTAGGATGTGCTGAGCTCAGTAGGTGGGATGGGGGCTCTCCTGCCCCTGTTGGAGCAGGTATGTTCACAGGATCAGGGCGAGATAGTAGGTCAGGAGACTTCAGATCTTCTCGGGCCAGAGCTCACATCCTCCAGGGGTCCTGCCGGCATGCTGCTGCCACTGGGGAAGTCATCTGGTCAGTACTCTACTATATCAAAATTTATAAAACGGTTAGTTCCTGTCCTTGATTCTGATTGGTCAATAGCTGTGTTTTATTCACAGCTATGACCGCTTCACCCAACGGTTCTGTGTATCACCACACACCCTTAGCAACCACGTTTAGCAACGTAAACTGTTTGTTCTCAATTGATATTGTTCATTGAAGCTTACTGTATGTAGAAGAGTATTGTGAGAAAAAGATCGAGTGAGCGAGTTTATTAACTGTTCATAATAAAAAATCTGTTTAAATGTCCGATGTATTATCTTGTCCTTTTAACAGTTAAGGGGTTTTCCGTGACTGACAGCGCTAGTCAAAGCAATTGTCAGTTGCGTCTTGTTCCGTGTTCACAACAATTCAGTCTTTTCAATGTAAAAGTCTTCGCTACTGACTGACACACTCATAAAGACAGTCTTTGCCGCCATCTAATGGCGTAATAATGTAACTTCTGTTGCTGTTCACAGTCAGGGACTATTTTTTCCGGCGGAAGGAAGGCTTTTAGTGAAACTTTACTTCATGAAAGTTGCATTGATACATATTTTTGGCTTTAATATTTGTATTGTGTGGTAACCGTTTTATAAAAGCAATAAGGTACTCGAGGCTAGTGCTGTATCGTGAATAAGTCACGACTGAAGTCTCCGCTTCATGTCGTGCCTAACAACGCCCTTCAGCCGTGACTTATTCACGATACAGTACAGCCTCTCGTACCTTATTGCTTATGTATAAAATCTCCTATCTATCTATCTATCTATCTATCTATCTGTCTGTCTGTAATAAAATCAAAGGGTGCTTCAACTAAGTAACTAAGTATTAGTTCAAGAGTGTGCACACTTATGCAGTTAGTTATTCAAAGTTTTTGTTATTATTATGTCTCTATAATGCATCACTTTGGTTTGCAATGGTATTGCATATATGTATATATTGAATTTAAAAGTGTCTCAAGTTATTGAACATAGTATTTGTTGGAAAATAAAAAAAATCATTATTTTACAGTAATTGTAGAGATAAATACAATTTAATTTTTCGTAATGAATATAAAAAAATGACATTATATTACAGGACTTAGAACCGAGATGAGAATCACCACATTTTGACTCATTAAAGTGAGAAATCTGAGGAAAATGTTTAATTCTCATGAAATAATGTCACAATGAAAAAAATATATTAAGGGTTCTAAAATAATCAGATTTTTTTTAATGCAAAATATCGTTTATTATTATTTTTTGGGATTTTTTTCAGTCTTCAGCATTATAGCATGAACTATTAACAGCTTGTTATTTGGCGCTTTGAGCTGCTTAGCAGATTGATGATGTAAATTTTTTCTGTAATTGCAGTATGAGTCATCATTGATATTTTCTAAGCATGCTGTTTTTGCTCATAGTCAGTGATTCATGAAGTTGCGTTTCAGTGTTGGCATATGTGTGTATATGCCTGCGCAAGAAGCTGCAGGCAAGATTGTGTTTTTCGTGTACTGTTATTGAACTTTATATTACCTTTGACTGCTGAACTGTTGTAATGCTGTTGCAGTTATTTGTCAATGTTAAACTTCACTAATGTAAAACGATTGCTGGTGTTTGTGTGATAGAGGGCCGTTTAGAGAAGAACAGCGTGGCAGCGTTTTTGCTGATGATTAAGAACATGCTGCGCAACCACCCGGCCAATCAGGAGAGTCTGCTCCAGTGCCACGGGCCGCCCATCATCGGAGCCATGCTCGGCAAGGTACGCACACACGCACACTGGTCAATAGAGAGGGCGTCTGGAGGTCTAACAGGACATATTGGTGTATGTGACTTCAAGGCGTAGCATCCTGTTAGGAAACACTTGTGCTAACAATCTCATGATATTGCACAATACACACACACAACCACAGTTTCACATGCTTTAAGGTTTTATCTGGTGCCAGGAATCTTTCAAGAAATTAACAAGCAGTGTTTGAGCGTCTGACGTAAATGCATTCAAATCAAGAGTTCACACGTGTAGCGAAACAGCACAATCCTAATTCTGTGTGACATTTAACACTTAATTGATATAAAGAAAAGTTTAAAATGTGTAGAAGCTGCGTAGTTGTCTTTACATTAGCGAGTAGACAAAGATCAGTTACTAGGCGCATGATATTAATCAGGTAACTTGATTAGAAGTTGATAAGTGAAAATGATAGCTATGATACAGCATGTAATTAAACAGCAGCTGAAGTTCATAGAAACAGATGCTGATCTGCTGTGGATCATTAGGCTCAGCAGTGGCTTATATTGTTCCACTGAATTAAAAGTCGTATCTAATCTGCTTCTGATGTACTGTGACCTGACAGGCATGTGAAATCCTTTGAAGAGGAGTTTGAGTTTGAGAGTTGAAAAGTACACTCACACCCACACAGAGTTACATGAGTATACCATCCTCAGGCATAAATACTCAGGCTGTCAATTATATACATTAATTTAGGACAAGCATTAAATTAAAATAACTTAAACAAAAAATATAAATACAATTTTTATTAATATTTTTTATTAATATTTACACTACCATTCAAAAGTATGTGGTCTGTATTTTTTAATATTTTTAAAAAGAAGTCTCTTCTGCTCACCAAGGCTGTATTTATTTGATCAAAAATACAGTAAAATTATAATATTGTGAAATATTTTTTACATATTATTTAAAAAAAATAACTCTTTTCTATTTTCATATATTTAAAATGTTTATTTATGCCTGTGATTGCTAAGTTGAATTTTCAGCATCATTACTCCAGTCTTCAGTGTCACATGATCCTTCAAAAATCATTGTAATATGCTGATTTGTTGCTCAAGGAACATTTAATATCATTATCAATAGCTATGTTTCCATCCAAAGTTCCGAATTTAACGTGTGCGCAAACATTTGCGAATAAAGCAGCGTTTCCATCCCATGTGTTCAAGAGAACAAAATCACTTCCTGGGACCTTGACGTAAAATATGTGTAATAAAAATGGAAGTTTCTGCAATCTGGGAAGCCACTGTGGCTCTTTTTTCCTACATCATAAATGAATTGCTTCTCAGAGCACGCAGACAAAATGCAATAAACGTCCAATTATCCAATCATATCCACTGCTGAGGCAAAGTCATGTGAGTTTTTTGTTGCGCATCGAGGGATTTATTCAGTGAATGTGTTTCCATTGTAGTTTATGCGCATGACTTTTTATCGGATAAAAAAAATTCCACTTTAATTGAGCATATACGTTTTTTTTTTTTATGCATTTTTAGAATTTTTAAGCATCTTGGCATTTCCATCCAGCAATTTTTTATGCAATATCCCAAAATGAGCATAAAAATAGGTGGATGGAAACATAGCTAATGTTGAAAACAGTTGTGCTGCTTAATGTCTTTGTGGAGACGGTAATACATTTTTTTCAGGATTCTTTAATGAATAGAAAGTTAAAATGAACAGCATTTATTTGAAAGATTTTATTTTTTATCAATGTCTTTACTGTCACATTTGATCAATTTAATTCATACGTAAATTAGGTAAAAGAAAATTTTCCTACCATCAGAACAACTCAAGCTTGAATTGAGACGCTATGCAACAATCAAAGTTGTGTGTCTCATATTTCATTTAACCATAAACGAGAAATTTTCAAAATATTTGGAGGCTTTTCTCAGCAAATATTGACTAATCATCATATTTAAAGGTACAGTTTGTGATTTCTGAGAAACACTATTGATATTTGAAAGACACCCAAATAAACACACCACTTCCTTCATTGTTCCGCCCCCAAAATAACAAATGTGCTATGTAACACAGGCAACCACTAACAGCTGGCACAAGTATGGATGAATCAGCTGTGATTCAAAAACAGCATACAACAGCATATCTTGGTTCTGTGAAACAGCAAAATATAAACAATGTTACTCGCATGTCAAGTAGAAACAAAGCAACCTCTGTGTCTGTTTTCTGGCCTTCCCTCTCTCTAATGTCTCTCCAGCGCTGGAAAGCTTTTCCAATATTAACGCAGGGCCTAAAGCTCTTGCTTGATCATAACCCTTCTTCTTCCAAATATATTCCTCTTTGGTAATATCTCTCTTTCTACAGTCTTTCTACAAATGTACCACTTGCTCACTCTCTCTCCTCCCCCATCATGAGCGTATACGCCCCCCTATTGGACACAAGTGTGTTGTGGTGCTCTGTGATTCAGTCCAATCCACAGTTTTTTCTCCTATTTACACAGCCAGGACTATGTACAAACACAATATTTTTTCAGCACACACACAGAGCACACATCTAGCAAATATTCGCAAAATTGTTTGTTTAGGTGTTGATTTAAATTTCTCAGAAATCGCTTACTGCACCTTTAATTAATTTGAATACAAATTCTAATTGATGAATGGCTATAATAACTACAAACACTTTCTGATCATCTCCTGCTTCTCTTTGTCTTTTCCAGGTCTCTAGCAGTATGATGGACATGAGCGTTCTGATGGCCTGTCAGTTCCTGCTCAAGCAGGTGTCCAACGAGGGCAACAATGCCCTCTTATCACAACTGTACCAGTACCTGCTTTTTGACTTCAGGATCTGGAGCCACAGCCACTTTGCTGTCTGTCTGGGTAAAAAAACAACCGCTACACATCACAATAGCATTAGCCATTGTTTTTTATTCAACTTTGGCATTAAATGCAAATGATAATCAGTTTCTAAAGGAATAGTTTACCTAAAAAGGATATGTCTGTTATTATTTACCTGATTATGTCATTCCAAACCCCTTTGTCTGTATTTGTGTTGGTGTGTAGGTCATGTGCAGTACCTAACCACTGTCATCAATGAAGGTAAGCTGAAGACTCGCAAAAGGTACGGTGTTCAATACATCCTGGACTCGATTCGGACACACTACAGGTGCGTTCAGGTTTAAATTGTACTATTATGATTTTGGTGATAGATCTAAGAAAATTAAACGTCATGTGGATGAAAGACAATGTTTATACATTTTTTTGGGGGGGGTCCACAGTGCGGAGAAGGACGGCAGTCCTCTGTCTGAAGAGAAGCAGACGGTGCAAATCTCGCTTTTCGCTCTGCTGAAAGACCTTCTGAAATCTCCCACTGCTGAGGAGCTGCAAAGTGTACTAGCCTACACTGCTATAGTGCAGGACGAGCAACAGGTGAACCACACAAGCACACTAGCTCTGTTTAAAATGTAGTCATCTGCTTCTGCCTACATAGGCACTGCCTTCAAAAGCAGTATACTAACTCCCATGGAAACTCATAAGAGACAGAAAATTCACACAGATAGCTGTAAGTAGTTAGACACTGGTAGGTTGACTTCCTGAAAAGAGTAAACAGTGTTTGTTGTGCATCTGTTTGTGTCAGATCATTGTTTCTTTGAGTATCCCAACAAGCCTGACACATTGGATCAACCAATGGTGCTATTTTGGGGCGAGACTATATTTGCCCAACCAATGGAATTTGGAATAAAATATATTTTTAAAATATATTTAACCCTAGAATGCTTTAAGGGGGTCACAATTTTATTGCAATTTCCACTGATCTACGCACCCAAAAAAACGGTTGAGTGCAGTGATTCTATCCTTATTGATTTCTTGAATAATAAATATTAATAATGAAAATAATAATAATAGTAATAATAATAATGAATTTAATTCTGTTATCCTAAGTATGTTTTTATAAATCTTGTATGTGAGCCTCAGTTAATTTCATAGGATCAGGAAAATATATATATTTTTGTATGACTAACCACAAGTTTTCATAAAGAGGGTCAAACTGACCCGTATGCATTTCCAATCGAATTTTGACTCACCATGTTATTGATTTGTCATGAATTTTGTCAATAATAAAAAAAAATAATAATAATATTAATAACAATAATGAATTGCTTGGCATGCCATGGATTACACATAAATATAAACCATATAAAACATTTCCATTACTTGAAAGAAAATTAACATTAACATAAATAAAATAAAATATAAAAAAACAAACTCATTTTATTTCAGCTAGTTGCCAGGGTGACTCATTTCTCATTTTCATTTAGTGTAAGTTCAAATACTAAAAACTAAAACCAAAAACTGAAACTTAACAAAAACTATACAGACCTATTTTAAAAACAAAAAACACAAAATTTAATTAAAACTTTAATTTAAATGATAATAGAAAATATTAAAAATAAAATTTAATTGAAAATATTGACAAAAACTATAATATTACATCAATGTTACTAAAATAACACTGACATGACATTTTCAATTTAATATTTTATTTTGGAAAAAGACAAAAAGGCATTACTGAACCTTTTAAGACTTGTGTATAATCAAATTTTTTTATTACACTGAAAAATAAAGATTAAAACAGAATATCTTTTCTTTGAATGATCACTTTTCCATTTATTGTGGTCTTTCTTATTATGGGGATATTCTGGTAGGACTTGAGTTCACAGATTGGTGACTGAATGTTCTCTCTCTCTGTAGGTGATCAGTATTCTGGATGTGTTATACACTGTTTTGAGGAGTTCTCCTCATCCACGTGAGCAGGCTGTGACGGTTCTTCTGGAGCGAGGGGTGGAGCAGCTCTACTGTCTGCTGCTCAAACACAACTTTGGAGACGAGGCTCGTGAGAGATTATTCCGGGTGAGATTTAAATGGCTCAAAAATCATTAAGGCACATTTTGAGATGCACTACTGAAAGCATCACAGTGAGATCAGTTTCTTTCAGTGTGAAATGAGCACATCTCTCCTGCTCTTCTGCAGGTCATGTATAGGGTCCTGAAGAGTGAGCGTGTACCTGAGCGCAATAAGCTGCGCATCAAACTTAAGGATTCCAGTTACCTTGGGCTGGTCTGCTCCTTTGGAGACATTCCCATCACCATGGCTACTGTGCGCTGTCTGTATGAGCAGGTGCTCGCCACAGGTAAACTGAAGAAAAGGTGGGCAGTAGTTTTCAACTTATGCTTCAGGTGTTGATTGGTCTGTTTTGTTGTCTCTTTGGTGCAGATCCCACTCCTAATTTTAGAGACCTGTTGGCAGTGGCATATCTGTCCCATCGCGCCGACCTCAGTGTACGACTAGATATTTGTCGAAAGGTGAGTGACTGCTTAAAAAAACAGCTAAAACCAGCCTTAGCTGATTGGCTGGTCTTATCCGGTCTTCCAGCCTGGTCATAGCTGGTTTTAGGGGGGTTTTGACCACTTCTTTATCTGGTCTGGTTGGTCTTAGCTGGTCAGCCTGGAAGATCGGTTGCCCAACCAGCTAAAACCAGATGAATAGCAGGATAAGGGAAATATATTTTCTCTTTTAGTGAAATGTAGGAAAGTATTAATGAATTGGTGTTGTAGCTTTCCCTTTCTTTGTGATTGTCAGTTAGCCTGTGGTTAGCAAACTTGCTAAGAGCTTAGCTTGCTACCTTAGCATAGCGATAACTGGTTAAGAAAAGCTCTTTTGATTATTTAGAACAAGATATCATGATAATAAGTATGTTCATGTTGACTACTAATCTGCAAATCATCATTTCACACCGCCAAACAAAATGAATCTCTCAGGTAATCAAAGTCCCTTTAAGACAAGTCATTTCACTCGGCGGCCATCTTTGAAACGCCTCTCGGGCATGCAAGTGCTCTTTGAATGGGAAACATCAAATTCTCCAAAGCTGTTCACCTGACTGTTTCTATAGGAACCAGAGCTTCTAACGGCAACTGCAGTCACACAATGACTTTACCAATCGGCGATTGGCTCTTTTTTAGAAGGCGGGACTTATTCCGCCATATTGTGTGTTGCACTTTCTCCCATTCATAATAATACAAGTGCACCGTCTGACAGTGCATGTTTGAAACACTGCAAAACAAAGCCCTTTTCTAAACAAGTATGTAGTGACTGTCCTGAAGTGGTACATTCTCATCTAAATGACTAAATATTAAATTAATTAATTTACATTTCTGTTTCCATCTTTCATTCCTGTAGCTCTTCCACTTGATCTACTCCAATGAAGAGTATGTAAAGCAGCTCGCTCGTCAATCAGGCTGGCAGGATGTTCTCACCAAACTCTACGTCAAAGAATCGTACGAGTCTCGTGTTCTCAGCCAATCCAATTCTTTATCCAGCCCCACCACTTCGCTGGACCCCGTTCTTTCCAGAACCGTCTTCCGTCGGGAGGACAGCGTAATGGAGGATGCTCGGCAGAACGTCTACATCTCCCTCAATACCCGCCATGAAGAGGAGTTTGAGGAGGAAGAAGCTCAGGATGTGTCAGAGGGCTACTCTGACCTCTCCCAGTCTCCTCCGTCATCCGAACAACTCAAGAACGGTTCCCTCCACTTCAAGCCATTTGACTCTGGAGAACAAAGCAGTCATTCATCCTCCCTGTCCAACACTGTGGATATTCCAGCATCGTCCCGCCTGCTAGAGGAAGATGAAAGTGTGTATCAGCCGCAATCGCCCTTCAACTTACCATTTGAGATGGAACTAAGCCTCCAAAAAGGACCCCAGACCCCTGTGGGTAGTCAACCAGAGACTCCTTCTCCTCTGGAGCACAGTAAGACCTTCCCAGGCATGAGACCACGCAAGAGCTCCAGTCTGTCCAACGTTCTGGATGACACAAGCTATAGCACTGAACCGCCCACAGACACCATCTCCAACACATCCAACCCACAGGTACATGCTGAACACCCTGTCTGTGTCTGAAATCAGCCTATTTAAAGGGTTAGTTCACCCAAAAATGAAAATTGTGTCATTAATTACTCACCCTCATGTCGTTCCAAACCCGTAAGACCTTCGCGCATCTTCAGAACACAAATTAAGATATTTTTGATGAAATACGAAATGTTTCTGACCCCCCATAAACTTTGATAAAAACTTACCTCTCTATCCCCCCATTAGGCTCCAGAGGAGGAGTTGTGTAATTTGCTGACGAACATCGTATTCTCTGTGCTGTGGAGTGGCACTGAGGGGTCTGAGGATGTGATATGGAGAGAAAGGGGTCAGGTGTTCTCTGTCCTTACCAAGCTTGGCTCGTCCTGCCAACTGGTGCGGCCACCTGACGACATCAAACGCAGGTCAGAAACTTAAAACTTTAATGCTTTTAATGCTGCATTAACAATTCCTCTGTCCCAGAGAGCTAAAATGAAGACTTTTTTCAGACTGATTGAATTTTGATGATTTAACTTTTTGAAACTGAATGAACTTTGAACAAAACCCTTAACCCTAAGTATTTAAATTTGCATCTGAACTTGAATGATACCTCAAGTTGTGCAGCTTGCTGAGAAGAGATGTGCTAGAGACTTTAAAGTTGTGATGAAACAGAAACAGTGACAGATCGTTTCCTCTGTAGTGTGATGTAAATCTGAGAACAACAGATTAACGAAAAAAGAAAAATCGGTTGTTGATCCATTAGAAGCAGATCTGACTTCAAGCTTTCGGTCGATTGTGGAGGGTGGGGCAGGTTTAAGTGCACTAAATGATTGGAGTAGTCCGGCATATGTCATTGAGTTATGACATTTTGATTAAATTTAAGGTCAAAACTAATTTAAAAAAAACATATGCATGGATGAATTGTTCACAATAAAATCAATAACATGAATTTAGAAAATAGACAGAGTAAATTTTCATTACATGCTGACTTTAAGCATTTGGATTGAAGATTCTTTACGTAGCATGGCTGAGAAAACTGATGTACACTTGAATTAATATTAGACACTTGGGGATGGGCTTTTTTTGATTTGGACCTAATAACACAGAACAACCATACTATTGGTGGCACAGAAATGGGCATCTTTCTGTTTTATGCTTTGTAAGGCTTGTTTTAAAGGGGACATATTGTGCTTTTTATATATTTTCAACTTTATTTAGTGTGTAATGTTGCTGTTTAAACATGAAAAAGGTCTGCAAAGTTACAAAGCACCAAGTCCACTCCAAAGGAGGTTGTTCTCTGTCAGTAAGCACGGTGCGAGGCCTAGTTTAGTTGCATTAGTGGTGTGTTAAAACACACTGACATTTCCAAAACACGCTCGAAGCGGTTGACCAATCAAAACACACTGGTCCAGCCGACCAATCAGAGCACATTGCGCTTTTCGGAAGGAGGGGCTTCATAGAGACTGGAACTAAACGGAGCGTTACTGACAGACTGGGGAGAGATGTACTGCAATAATGTAAAATGTGTGAAAAATAATGTGTTTTTTGAACATTCAAGCATGAAAACCTATTCTAGCAGACCCCAAAAACAAAATCAAGACTTTGTAAAAGGGCATAATATTGCCTCTTTAAGATGCCATTATGAGAACAACTACTGTATTTGAAATCCAGTAGAGATCTGAGACTGAAGGGAGGTACCGTACATTAAAGTGTTTTCTGGATTCCTTTCGCTCAGATGAGGGCAGGGTGGGGATCTCTGGAGGGCAGTTCTTTGCGCTACTGGGCTGCTGCTTTTTTCTTTGGTGTGGCTCCAGCATTGCATCACCATAGAGCTTGTTTTTACTTTAAGTCGTAGGGTGTGCCTGTCTGATGACTTGTTCAAGACAAATTGTATTCTCTTTGTTTTGTGGCTGTGAACAAACATTATAAGCTGTTGGGGGTGTTACAGATGCCTCATGTGTCTTTTGTGTGTTGTAGTCTGTTGGAGATGATGCTGGAGTCGTCTCTGTCAGATCTGAGGGACTCTCAGGGTGTGTCTCTGCACCATGTGCCTTCTTTGCTTCGCCTCCTCAGACTGCTCCAGGACTTCCTATTCGCCGAGGGCACTGACAATCAAACACTATGGAGTGAGAAGGTGGGGAATGGATTGATTTATTCTTACTCTGACAATAGATTTTATAACTCACACACTCTTATTTCAAATCCAGAAGAGTTTGAGACAGAAAGTTGGAGGAAATCCAGAATGAGGATGTTCACACTACACTTAAATCCAATTTGGCTTTTAAATCTGTTAGCAAAAATAATTGTATTTGGATCATTAAGACCATTGATCCAAAAAATCTGCTTTTAATCAGATTTCAAATAACAAGATGCGGTTTTGTTTGAGTTTGTAAACATACAACCAGAATTCCGGAAATGTTGGGATGTTTTTTTAAATTTGAATAAAATAAAATGAGATGCATCCGTGATTTCCAACAAGAATGTCAAATTTGGACTCGTCTGACCATAGAACACTTTTCCACTTTGAAACAGTCCATTTTAAATGAGCCTTGGCCCACAGGACACGATGGCGCTTCTGGACCATGTTCACATATGGCTTCCTTTTTGCATGATAGAGCTTTAGTTGGCATCTGCAGATGGCACGGCGGATTATGTTTACCGACAGTGGTTTCTGGAAGTATTCCTGGGCCCATTTAGTAATGTCATTGACACAATCATGCCAATGAGTGATGCAGTGTCGTCTGAGGGCCCGAAGACCACGGGCATCCAATAAAGGTCTTCGGCCTTGTCCCTTACGCACAGAGATTTCTCCAGTTTCTCTGAATCTTTTGATGATGTTATGCACTGTAGATGATGATATTTGCAAAGCCTTAAATTTGACGTTGAGGAACATTGTTTTTAAAGTATTCCACAATCTTTTTACACACTCTTTAACAGCTTTGCCCATCTTTACTTCTGAGAGACTCTGCCTCTCTAAGACATCCCTTTTATAGCTAATCATGTTACAGACCTGATATCAATTAACTTAATTAGTTGCTAGATGTTCTCCCAGCTGAATCTTTTCAAAATTTCTTGCTTTTTCAGCCATTTGTTGCCCCCGTGCCAACTTTTTTTGAGACCTGTAGCAGGCATCAAATTTGAAATGAGCTCATTTAGTGGACAAAAGTGTAAAAATTTCTCCCTTTAAACATTTGTTATGTTATCTATGTTCTATTGTGAATAAAATATTGGCTTATGTGATTTGAAAGTCTTTTAGTTTTTTTATTTTATTCAAGTTTAAAAAAGCATCCCAACATTTCCGGAATTCGGGTTGTATATGTAATATAAATTATAAGTGTGCAAATTCATTTTAAGGAAACTTTGTTCTGATGCTGCTTTTTTATTGCGTTTATTTGTGAATGAGTATAAGAGTGTGTCTATATTCGTGGCAGATCTTTGAAGGTGTGGTGAATCTGCTGGACAGGCTGCAGGCGTGGCACACGACCCCCGGGTCAGCAGGGTCTGCTGAGCTCAAGGAGATGTCTCTGATTGGCCTGCGTATCATCACTGGATATATTCAGCAGCAGCAGAACCCACAGGTACACACATACACACACCTGTCTTACTAGATAAACCACAGATTCCCGGGTTGTTTTATAAAATTCTTGTTCTTTGACATTTACAAATGTGTTTTTTATTAGCTGATTATGTGGGATGAACTGAATGATTATTATGACAGTGTCAAACAAAACTAAATAAATTATGGTGTTGAAACTGCACACTAGTTATACTCCCTTCTACAGGTGGAGTGTTTAAAAACACACAGATTTTCCATGGTCATGTTCAGGATTATTGGATATGCCTTTGGGCTTTAAAGAGCTTTTTTTGTAAGTAGCTTCAGTTCATTCCAGTGGAGAGCAGATGTCCGTATATGGAGATGTGTGGGTTTTTTTTATCTTTCTTCTCCAGACTCACTTAAGCCCATCCCACACTTAAATTAGATCATATCAACTGACTGAGGAACTGACTTACTGTGGGGCAGTCAAGGAAAACATGCGCTGCTTTCAGTCTGTTGTTCATGAACATGTTTTTTCCTATAGACTGGTTGTCTGTTTATACAGCACTAAGCTTGTAACTATTACCTTTAGTGTAATGTGGCTCAATTCTAAAAATTCAATTGTTTGGGAAAAAAGACTCTAAATTTGTTAGGGTCCGACTTTGAAAAAACACTTAAATTTTCTCATATACAGTACATTGCAGCATCACCTCTTTTCTCACAGTGTCTGAAACAATTTGTTCGAAGATTAGTTCTCTCTGAAACCCTTCCTTTCTGAAAGCACTCTGCTCTGATTGGTCAGATGGTCCAGTCTGTTATGATTGGTCTACCACCTACAGTGCGTGTCGGAAACAAAATGGCCATTAGCATATCTAAATTTGCTTTCACAGCGCAGAAAACAGTGTCTTCTCAACATGTCGACAACACAAACCAAACTCTTCCAGGCCTCAGCTACAACTATAGTGTTTGAGGGTGGGTCAAATTAGAAGTTGTTCACGGACAGATAATGAAGGCCACAGGCTGGAATTATGCAAATTTGTAAGGTTCAAGTAAGACTGGAGTTACTGACGACTCATTTCAGGCTATTCAGAATCAGTTCTTTCTTTTGGTACACAATTACTCCATTTGTTGAGCACTTTGATCTTTGAAACTTTTCAGACTTTTTACATTCACAAACATCTACATTACACACTGCATGAAAGTTAATATCCGAAAAAGCAATATAAGGGCACTTTAATTTTGAACATAAGGCATGTGTGAATATTCATAGAAATCATTAATTGGATCAAAGAATAAATTAACTAACATAGATGCATCCTTAAAACCATAAAATGAAAATGGCTCAGCTTATGAGCTCTTATAAAGAGCTGCTGTACTCACAGGAACTCTATAATAAGCATTGACAACCAAGTGCCACTCACCACGAAAGCCGTGTTTCAGAAATAACCCTAGACAAAGACAAGAGGCAAACATGAGTAGATAAACAAGACTAACGAGGAGATCCCTGGAGATTCATGCAGTTATAGCATGATTTCAGATACTGTGTGTGTTCAGAAAGGAATAATAGCTTAATAATAGCTCCATCCTGTCATATGATCAAGGCTGGTATTCTCATGTTCATTTGTCAAACTTAACAAGTCAAATGCAAGGCATTGTGGGATACAGTACCCTGCACAGCGGTACCATTTAGCAAAAGCCATCTCAGTATTCTATGCATACAGAGAATATGCATACTTTACAGTGCACTATAGTGTATACTAATAGAATAATTCATGTCTAGCTTACTGTTTGCTACATACTGCACAATATATACTTTATACTGCCTAATATTGTTTAATCTGATACAGAATGCATTATGTAATAATAAAAAATGTTTTAAATACAGTATGCTACATTGTCACATGACTGCATCATACTCCATTTCAAATATTTAATGTTGCAGTGTAGTATAGTATTTCAATCTCTCGCTTAATGCCGTTGCGGAGACTCTCTATTTGGTCTGGTGAAATCACAAAACAAAATGCACAAAAACATGTCCCTGCTCTTGATATACAGTCACTGATGAACATTTTTGGTTTAATGTGAAAAAACTATACAAGGGCGGATAGAATCCAGAGCTTCTGACACGCTTAACAAAAGTTTTACCACCAGACTCTAAGGGCACATGAACATTAATGGGGGGTCTATGTATTTATTCACGTGAAGAATATCGGGACTAACAATATATTGTATTGTAGTAGATGTAAGAATGAAACTTACATTAAACATGAGTTCTCTGTTCGGCCAATTAAACCCAATGTAAGTTGATTTCTGGACATTGTGATGTTATTTTTTCTGCAGTTGTTATTGTACATATACCTGTGGGCATTGTATTGTACCACCTACTTTTTAAAACAAAGTTACACCACTAAAATATAGTATAGAGTATATACACTGCCCGGCCAAAAAAAAGGTCACTGTTTGGATTTTAATATTTAAGAATCTATGAATGGATCATTATTACAGTGATTATTATGTTTCTAGCATGTTATATGCTTGGCAACGGTTCTTTTAACCCTAAAAGATGGAGTGTGTAGCTTTTCATTTTTTAAACAACCATGTTGGAATTTGTATCATGGGCATATTCCAGGATGACAATGCCAATATTCATCAGGGTTAAAACTGTGAAAAAATGGTTCGGAGAGCACGAAGAATCATTTTCACACATGAATTGGCACTTCTGAGTCCTGACTTTAACCTTAGTGTAAGTCTTTGGGATGTGCTGGAGGAGACTTTACAGAGTGCTCACCTCTTGCATTGTCAATACAAGATCTTGACCAAAAATTGATGCACCTCCTGATGGAAATAACATCACAACATTTATTTCCATCAAGAGGTTAGCAATTTTGTATCTTGTATTGTATTCTTGTACTGATCTTGTATTGACAATGCAAGAGGTGAGCACTCTGTAAAGTCTCCTCCAGCACATCCCAAAGACTTTCAATAAATTTAAGGTCTGGACTCAGAGGTGCCAGTTCATGTGTGAAAATGATTCTTCATGCTCTCTGAACCATTCTTTCACAATTTGAACCTGATGAATCGTGACATTGTCATCCTGGAATATGGCCATGATGTGTCTTCCTACATGGTTGTTTAAGAAATGAAAAGCTACACACTCCATCTTTAAGGGTTAAAAGAACCGTTGCCAAACATATAACATGCTAGAAACATAATAATCACTATAATAATGATCCCTTCATAGATTCTTAAGTATTTGCCTATTAAAATCCAAACAGCGACCTTTTTTTTGGCCGGGCAGTGTACTATACTAGTATATTATGTTGCATTATGTATAAGCTATTAATCCATAATAGTATTGTACCATATCACATAGTATAGTATAGTATAGTATAGTATATACTGCAGGAATAATACGTAATATAATTGTATGCCATTCTGATCATATTCAAAATACTTTCACAATATAGATATCAACATAAAAGCCTAATGTGAACAGAAATAAGACAATAAACACAGATAATCCCAAAATCATGACCGTAACACGTAATATCTGCAATTTCTTTTCTCTTAGGTGTGTGAGATGGCATGTTTAAAGCTTCATAGCCTGCTGCAAACTGTGTTATGTCTGTCCTGGGAGGAGGTGTGTTTTCTGCTGGGTCGTCTTGGTGCACCACTTTGCCCAGCAAACTCTGGTTCAGACCTGGGCGCCGAGGCTTTGCTGAGCCCGCTGGTGCCCATCGTCCGAACGCTTTTGGACCAGCATGCGGATCACACCACCCTTCATAATATGCTCCCCAACCTCCCCGCCACCAACGGCAGCCCCTCCTTCGCCCAGGACCTCCAGAACTACTGCAGCACTGCTGAGTGGCAGCAGTTCTTCCAGAACCACGTCAGTACAGCCCGATCTTCCTCACACACACACAGCTTAGCAGACACCCAGTTAGACTGTTTACCTTACGATAAGCTGGCAGCTTCTCCACCACAGCCTTGTCAGTATATGTTACCACAAACCTGTTTCGTTTTACCTTTTTTGGATGCAGAACGACAAAAATAAGTCTCTCAGCCCTCATTCTCAGTCAAACATGAGATAAGCTCATCATCTCACACAAAGCTCAGTCCTGAAGGATTAAAGCACTTTTTTTGTTGAAATAACCCATTCAAACGTTCACATCTGTAGCATATTATATAACCACCTTGGATTCATTTTGGTTAACCTAAAGCTGATTTCAGAGCTGTAGACCCCTCTCTCTAAAACAGTGAATAACTTACTTGGTGGACGTGTGTTTGTTTTAGCATGAGGGCACTTTGGGGTTTAATCCGCTTCCATTGTAGTGATGAACTCTTTATTTAGACCCTTTTGTTCATCCAGTGCCAAAACAAGACAGAAAAATTCTGATTTATTCGCTTCATCTCACAAATCCAAAACAAGCCATGCGTTTAAATTAAACAGACATCACGGCAGAGTGACCTGGAGAAGATTTATGAAGGCTGGAGTGTGACTGTGTGTGGTTATAAATCTACCCTGTTTGGACTGTTTGTATATACAAATCACATGGTATATTACCATGCCTTGAATTGGGAAGTAAACCAGGTTTTACAATATGCCCAAACATCTATCTAGGTGAGGGGAGGTGAAGAGAGAGAGAAAAATGTGTGTTTTGATTGTTCAGCATTAAAATGTGTTATGTTCATTAACTTTGTATTTTAAAGGTTGATACAGTACTTTTAATACATATTTAGTATAAATGAAAGCAGCAAAATGTCAACAACAGTAATATGATAGAAGACATCAATAATTATTATTTTAATTATATTGTGTACAATTTATTTTAAATTATCAAGTATTTTAATATTTTTAAATAAACTGTATACATTTATAATATAAATAAAATAATTATTTTATTCAAATTATTGCATGCATAATATGTAATTATATTGAACTTACAAATTTTAATAATTTTAAATATATTGTATACATTTATGAAATAATTTGAAATTTGAAAAATATGAAAATAATTATTTTAAATTGTTTTATGCATTAATTTGTTATATGACATTATTTTACTTTAAACAATTTTAATAATTTTAAATGAA
Organism: Mylopharyngodon piceus; assembly: GCA_039654765.1. Lineage (NCBI taxonomy): Eukaryota > Metazoa > Chordata > Actinopteri > Cypriniformes > Xenocyprididae > Mylopharyngodon > Mylopharyngodon piceus. The sequence continues at coordinate 363,046 of JBCHWC010000129.1, forward strand.
TTTTATACATTTATAAAATATTTAAAATTATTTTAAGTTATTTTATGCATTAATTTATTATATTATGTTATTTTTAATTTTAATATTTTTATATTTTTTAATCATTTTAAATAAATTGTAAGCATTTGTAATGTAATTAAGTTACGAGTATTTTGTAATTATATATTATATTATATTATATTATATTAATGTTTTTCCAAACAATTCTACAAAAATAAAATTTACACATTAATATGTATTTCTGATGTGTGGTCACAGATGTGCCTGTGTTAACAGTAACAGGAAATGTTTTTCATAATGTATGCCTGTAGGTGGAGCCCACAATGCAGCAGTATGAGCTAGACACTTTTGGAAAGAGTCACGACCTGATGTCCAACTTTTGGAATTCCTGCTTTGATGACCTCATGAGCTCTGCACAGAGAAGAGACAAGGACCGTTCTGACTGCAAAGCCAAGTTTCAGGTGTCTGCTAACCCCAGTTATTCCATTAAAGAGGCGATATGTTAGGCTGGTAAAGAGAAGATTGCTGGTTCAATCCACACATGGAGCAAACCAGGAGTGCCTACTGCTTGGGAATATTGGGATTATTTATTACACATCCCAAAACATATGTGTTTATGACAGATGAGTTAATAACATGGGCTGTTTGTGTTCTTCTCTTTCCAGGGGCTCATCATTGACCCGTACCTAAAACGAGTGCGCACAGAGAACAGCCGGTACCACACTGTGCAGAAGATGATTAACGGCCAGCAGGCGGTGGTGGTGAGGCACTGGAAATCACTGCGTAGATTATTGAGCAGTGAGAGAGGAGCATGGGCACTCAGGTCTGCATGCGTTTAACTTTTTTATATATATACACAGTAGTTCATTCATTAAACTCTAGATAGCGCAAGCTGATAGGTCCTTTACATCTCACCATTAACACATGGCACAAGCTGATTGGCCTTTGCTGATTCTGCAGCCAGTGAGATGCTTGCTCAACATTTAAATAGTCTTGTTCATTGTTTGCTGTAAGCTAGTCCTGCAATATATCTATATATATATATATATATATATATATATATATATATATATATATATATATATACACACACACACACACACACACATATATATATATATATATATATATATATAAAAATTGGGTCTGTCGATATATATCGCGTTCATTAGATTAATCAGTTATGGTAAAAAATAATGCATTAAAAATTATTAACGCATTTAACGCACTTGCCCCGCCCCCAGACCTACGTAGGTCATCTGACATTTCATACAGTTGATTGATGACAAATATGATGCAGGGCAACAACTCACCGCGCAATGGAGCCTATAGAATATAGTTAATGTCTCTAAACTTCAAGATATGGGGGCAAAAATGCCCCTGTATGAGTTTTTGTCTAATATTTACATCATATGATATAGGCCTAGATGCTATATCACAAGAGCAACAAGCGCAATATCACACGAGTTTTTCTGTCCAGAATAGCACAAGTGCAAACGTGATACTTCTTTTTTTTTTTTTTTTTTTTACAACAGTTCAATAAATCAGAGGTTAATGTTATTTTAGACACAATATTTTACTCAATTTTGATAACGAAAATATAAAGACAAAGCAGAATTGTTCTTCTCCGAGCAACACACTGCGGCGTTTCATTTCTAACTCCTCATTTTGAACGAATCGGGTGAACCAATGATTCAAAGGACCATTCATAAAGAGAATCATTTACGTCACTCCTGAATGAATCAGCCGTTTGAACGAATCGAATTAATGAATGACTCAATGACTTAATCATTAAGACATTTACTGCCACCTACTGGCAGTTTTAGTTTCTTATTTAGAGTATAATTTCATTAAAAATAATTTCATATTTCCATGTTATTAAAAAAAACATTAAAAGTATAGTTCATCCAAAAATGAAAAATCAGTCATTATTTACTCAACATCATGGTCCAAAGATTTATGTGTAATAAATTCTATGCTGAATCAAAAAAAAAAAAAAAAAAATCTTTCTTAAGCTACTTTTTGTAATGTCTATTTGATGCTTTACACAATAATGACTTTAAATTATCCTTTTGGGGTCATTTCTCAGCCAAAATTGATGTGCGAATTAATTTGTGATTAATTAGATTAATTAATCGCCAAATCATGTAATTAAATAAATTAAAAAATTTAATCGCTTGACAATTTTTTGATTTCTAGGTCACTAAAAAATGTATTAAATTATAAAAATTGCAAATAGAAGCAGTATAACAATGCCACCGTAAATAGAGTTGAAGTGAGGTTCAGTTGTATACACTCATACTGTATATTCAAGTATTATGCTGTGGTACGTGTGATGATGGACTGAGTGGAAGTGTTTGTGTTTCAGGGTTCAGCCAGAGGTGAAATGGAAACTGTCGAGTGCAGAGACCTACTCTAAGATGCGTCTGAAGCTGGTGCCGAACTACAACTTTGACTCCCATTGTGATGCCAGTGCACTGAGAGATAACATGGGTTAGTATAACGGTGGAGAATGTGCCTGTACCGTAATCTGCTTAATGAGTATTAATGAATGAATGATACTGAATAAATCATTAGGGAGTAAAAGATCTCAGAATGACTGCTGGTAAATTAACATTCTGAATTTATTTCAACTCTTTATTTCAATTTTAAAAATCATCTCTCTCCACTTGAACTCTTTGTTATTTCAGTGTTAATGTTTATATGTTTGAGTTTTTTTTTTTTTTTTTTTTTCTGCAGGAGCTGATAGCCCTCGCAGCTCGACCGAGCCCATCCCTCTTGCTGTTGCCAAGGAAGCCAAAGTTAGTGACATGGAGGATGACAAACTAGAAGATGAGGAAATTGTCTTCCTTGATGAGTGAGTGTCCTACTGTAACTCTGCTCACTCATTTGCTTTGTTAAAGGATTAGTTCACCCAAAGAATTAAAATTTTGTCATTAATTACTCACCCTCATGTCGTTCCACACCCGTAAGGCTTTCGTTCATCTTCAGAACACAAATTAATCTTGTTGATGAAATCTGAGAGCTTTCTGTCCCTCCATAGACTGCTACACAACTGACAATTTGACGCTTCAAATAGTTCATAAAGAGATCTTAAAACTAATCCATATGAATTAAGTGGTTTAGTCCAAATTGACCAAATTGAACAAAAGTCTTACGGGTTTGGAATGACATGAGGGTGAGTAAATAATGACAGAATTTTCAGAAATAACCCTTTAAGTAAGTTATCTAAACCAAGAGATCTAAATCAAACTCGTTGATGTCTAGAACCATCAAATATGATGAACTCCTTGCAAGGAATTCTCTTCCTAAATTATAAGGGCCATAAAGACGCTATTTCACCCTGTAGCCCAATACTGGTTACCCACTGAAGCTAAGCAGGGTTGAGCCTGGTTAGTACCTGGATGGGAGACCTCCTAGGAAAAACAGGTTGCTCCTGGAAGAGATGTTAGTGAGGCCAGCAGGGGGTGCTTTTGTAATGTTTATTAGTTTTTTTGTTTTGTTTTGTTTTTTTAATATATATTTCTATTTACCTTTATTTCAGTTTTAGTAATTTCCGTACATAAACTTTATCACTACTACTTATTTCAGGTTCTAATTTTTGTTTTTCAAAACAAAGTCAGAGCAAAATCAACTGTTGCACGTCTCCAAGTAACACACAGTAGTGGTGTTTTGTTCCTGAATGAATCAGTGTCTTTGAATGAATCAGTTGAGTTTTGGTGCCTGAAATGACTTGAACAACTGGGTTTTGTGTGATCGAGCATATGTTTAGCAGGGTGTGTGTCATTCCTCAGGGCGGAAGAGGGCGAGGAGGAGAGCCAGAAAGAAAAGCTTGTGCTCTCAGAGGAGTGTGAGCTCATCACTATTGTTGCCGTGGTACCAGGTCGTCTGGAGGTCACAACACACCACCTGTACTTCTACGATGGCAGCAGTGAGAAAGAGGAAACAGAGGAAGGTGAGTTGCAGCTTGTATTGCACTGTATATGCCATCATATTGCCCAACCTCTTTTGTTTGTCTCACTGATAAGCCTTTATTCATTGTTCACATATTGAATGTGTACACACATTCAAAATTCAAAATTTTGGAATAATAGTCTCTTATGCTGTGTTTATTTGATCAAAAATACAGTAAAAACAGTAATATTGTGAAATATTATTACAATTTAAAGTAACTGTTTTCTATTTTAGTATATTCTAAAATGTAATGTATTCCTCTGATGCAAAGCTGAATTTTCAGCATCATTACTACAGTCTTCAGTGTCACATGATCCTTCAGAAATCATTCTAATATGCTAATTTGGTGCTCACTTATATCAATTATTATACTATTATTGATGATTAATTAATATTGATGATTAGTAATGGTTCTTATTATCGCTACATTTTTTTCGGGATTCTTTGATGAATAGAAGTAAAAAAGAACAACATTTATTTGAAATAGAAATCTTTTGGAACATTATAAATGTCTTTACTTTCACTTCTAATCAGTTCAATGCACCCTTGCTGAATAAAAGTATTAATTTCTTTTTTTTTTTCTTATTTACCCCAAACTTTTGAATTGTAGTGTATCACGTTTTCCACAAAAATACTAAGCAGCATAAACTGTAATATTATACTGATAATAAGAAGAATTGATAATAAGAAAATGTTTCGTGAGCACCAAATCAGCATATTAGAATGATTTGTGAAGGATCATGTGACACTGAAGACTGGAGTAATGATGTTAAAAATCCAGCTTTGCCATCACGAGAATAAATTACATTTTAAAATATATTAAAATTTAAAACAGTTTAAATTGTATGTTTTTTATTATGTTTTAGATTAAATGCAGTCTTGGTGAGCATAAGAGACTTCTTTCAAAAACATTAAAGCATATTATTTCAAACTTTTGACCAGTAGTGTATTGGATAAGATATGATTCATGATTATAATGTGTATGCTTTGGACTGCCCATTCAGGTATTGGGTTTGATTTCAAGAGGCCGTTGTCACAGCTAAGGGAGGTCCACCTGAGGCGATACAACCTGCGGAGATCAGCACTAGAGCTGTTCTTCATTGACCAGGCACACTACTTCATCAACTTCAGGAAGGGGGTGAGCTAGACAAACACAACCTGTTGTACTGTAGACCTCTTGACACATAGTAAATGGCCACAAGCAGTGGTGGAATTTGAGGTCTCTGTATTTTTATATTTGTTTGGGTTCTTCCACAGGTGCGGAACAAAGTCTACTCCAGGATCCTGGGTCTCAGACCGCCCAATCTGTTCTACTTTGGTTCTCGATCTCCTCAGGAGCTCCTGAAAGCCTCCAACCTGACTCACGTACGTCTTATATGAAAGAAGGCTCATAGTGCCAATATCTTCCATTTTTGTGGAGAATTAAAAAGCATGCTTTCAGAAATATAGCTGTGTTTAGAGCCATGGCCAAGTGATTAGTACATACTCCAGACACGTTGAGTCTTGGTGCTTATATGGGAGAAGCTGATTGTAATCTGTTCTGCATTGTGTCCCGATCCCATTCCTCCCTCTCTCCCCATAATTTACTATTCCCTCTGTATTGTATCTGCCAATAAAAACTATTAAAAAGCCCAACAATAACAATAATAATAATAATAAAAAACATTCAAATCAAACTATTGTTTATTTTCATTTTTGTTCCTTTTGCAGAGATGGGTTTGCAGAGAAATCTCTAATTTTGAATATCTGATGCAGCTCAACACCATTGCTGGTCGCACATACAATGATTTATCCCAGTATCCAGTGGTGAGTTCTCACAGAGCTAGCATTGTTTTGTTTTGTTTTCTGTTTTTTGTTTAGTTTTGGGGTTTTTTTGTTTCATTTTTTTTGTTTCATTTAAATTTCTTTTTGTTTCAATTTATGTTTGCTTCGTTTCAATTTTTGTTTTGTTTTGTTCTGTTTTTGTTTCGTTTCAATTTGTTTTGTTTTGTTTTCGTTTCTTTTTTTCTTTTTCTTTTTTCTTATGTCCTATGTAGTGTCGTGGGTAAGTTGGAGCTTACCTAGTTTTTCGGGCTGATTCTAATGATGTATTTTATTTTTTATTTTATTTAGTTTTTTTCATTCAATACTTTATTTCATTTTTTTTTTAAATGTTTATATAACACTTTATATATGCATTTAATGGTAAATATGCATTTAAAATCAATTTAGCTGAAAAATCTAAATGTGCATGACTGACACTTCTGGTGTTGTTAATGAATATTGTACGGGTCACACGGGTCTTCTCTTTTCTTCATGCCCATGTGTTTATTCTCAGTTCCCCTGGGTGTTGTGTGACTACACATCTGCTGAATTGGATCTGGAAGACCCAGCGGTTTTCAGAGATCTGTCCAAACCCATTGGTGTTGTCAACTCTCGCCATGCACAGAACGTCAGGGAGAAGTGAGACAATCTTGCGGTCCTTATTGCAGAATTCTCATTATCAAAGAAAGTGTATGACAAAACTAGAAGGATGGATAACAAATACCACAAGCCGATATCGACATGATTTATAAATAGATTTAAATGAGGAAATTATACCAGTTTGATCTTTAATAAGGTAAAGCAGTGTAATGTAGAATGTTTTGTCTTCCAGCTGACCTTCTAAGTGTCTTGTTGTTGTTGTTGTTGTTGTTGTTGTTGTTGTTTGAATAGGTATGAGAGTTTTGAGGACCCAACAGGCACTATCGATAAGTTCCATTATGGCACACACTACTCTAATGCTGCCGGTGTCATGCACTACATGATCCGCACAGAGCCCTTCACCTCATTACATATACAGCTCCAGAGCGGCAAGTAAGACACACACAATCACGCACACACCAGTGCAGTCTTACCACTGGGCAAATGCTGCAAGCTAATGGCAGGGGAGTCCAATCCTGCTCCTGAAGGCCTGCTGAGCTTAGCTCAAACACACCTGAACCACCTAATCAAGGTCTTCAAGATTAACTTCCAGGAAGGTGTGCTGGAACAGGTTGAAGCTAAACTCTTGAAAACGTTTGCGCTTCAAGAGCAGCATTGGACACCCCTGCTCAAGGGTGTGCTTAATTTTGCTTTGGGCCACATTTGAATTTCATGATTTTTTTGTATAACAGAAGACATTTGTACTCAAACATGTGCTTTTATTCATTCCAAGGATTGTTACCTGAGGTACAAATGTAAATTCAACTCATAAGTAAGCAATAAGGTACGAGAGGCTGTGCTGTATCGTGAATAAGTCACGGCTGAAGGGCGTTGTTAGGTACGACGCGAAGCAACCCCTTCAGCCGTGACTTATTCACGATACAGCACTAGCCTCGAGTACCTTATTGCTTTTATAAAACGGTTACCACACAATACAAATATTAAAGCCAAAAATATGTATTAATGCAACTTTCATGAAGTAAACTTTAACTAAAAGCCTTCCTTCAGCCGGAAAAAATAGTCCCTGACCGTGAACAGCAACAGAAGTTACATTATTACGCCATTAGATGGCGGCAAAGACTGTCTTTATGAGTGTGTCAGTCAGTAGCGAAGACTTTTACATTGAAAAGACTGAATTGTTGTGAACACGGAACAAGACGCAACTGACAAATGCTTTGACTAGCGCTGTCAGTCACGGAAAACCCCTTAACTGTTAAAAGGACAAGATAATACATCGAAATTTAAACAGATTTTTTATTATGAACATAGGACTGACCTGAAGGAAAATGCTAAATCTGAATGCAGGTAATAAACTCGCTCACTCGATCTCTTTCTCACAATACTCTTCTACATAATACAGTAAGCTTCAATGAACAATATCAATTGAGAACAAACAGTTTATGTTGCTAAGAGTGGTTGCTAAGGGTGTTGTGTAGTGATACACAGAACCGTTGGGTGAAGCGCTCATAGCCGTTTTATCGTGAAAAAAACACAGCTATTGACCAATCAGAATCAAGGACAGGAACTAACCGTTTTATAAATCTTTATAATAATATTATTAAAGAGGCCATATTATGCCCTTTTACAAAGTTTTGTTTTTGTTTTTGGGGTCTGCTAGAATAGGTTTTCATGCTTGAATGTTAAAAAAAAACATTATTTTTCACAAATTTTACATTGTTGCAGCACCTCTCTTCCAAGTCTGTCTGAAACACTCAGTTTAGTCTCTATGAAGCCCCTCTTTCTGAAAAGCGCAATGTGCTCTGATTGGTCGGCTGGACCAGTGTGTTGTGATTGGTCAACCACTTCGAGCGTGTTTCGGAAATGTCACGCCCCAACACAGTACAAATGCAACTCAACCAGGCCTTGCCCCTTTTTTTGCACATGCCCTAGGAGGGAATTATTTAAATAAGTAATATTGTGAAGTGTACGTTCCCAGAAGAAAAATCAAGAAATTGAGGCATTTCAGGGTGTTCAGAAACAGTTCTTACTGATATAGAGAATAACTCCCTTTGGAGTGGACTTTGTTTTGTAACGTTGCAGAGCTAAAGAAAGTTGAAAATGTAAAAAAGCATAATAGGTCCTCTTTAAATAAAATCCCCAGTACAAATGTAATTGATCATTTAAGTAAGTTTGATGGCTTTCACACTCCAAAACTATAAAACTAAGTATCCATGCAGGAATGTAGATCACCAACATCAAATTATAAATGTTATAAATATTTATAATATTATAAATATTGTAAATAAAAGATCATGTTTGTTGGCACTCCCTAGTAATGACCACTAGGTTGCAGTGTTGTTTACCTGATGGTTTTTAAGTAATTGTGCACATTGTCATTTGCCGGGGCTGCTCTTATGTGAGTGATTGTTTGTGTGTTTAGGTTTGATTGTGCCGATAGGCAGTTTCATTCAGTAGCAGCAGCATGGCAGGCGCGAATGGAGAGCCCAGCTGATGTGAAGGAGCTCATCCCAGAGTTCTTCTACTTCCCAGAGTTCCTGCAGAACATGAACGGTCAGTGTGTCAATGATGAAAAGCACACTGCCACTGAAATATGTTAAATGAATGGATTTTGAATTGTATTATGTCATGTCTGCAGGTTTTGATCTGGGCTGCTTGCAAATGAATCAGGAGATAGTCAATGACGTGTTGCTTCCCCCCTGGGCGTCTTCGCGTGAAGACTTCATCAGGAAACACCGAAAAGCCTTGGTGTGGGAACTGACACAATGCTCAACACACTGATTTCATAACATTTGCTAAACAATTTACTATAACTAAAAGTTGTCTTATAAATATCCAGTAAGTGAGTCTGATGTTTCAGTAGGTTCTGCAGGTTGAACATTGAACCTGGTGCTGCAGGTTCAATGGCTTAATGGAAAAAATGCTTTTAAAACATGCACACTCTTTTGTTCTTCATCTGACACACACTCTCCTTGTGTATCTGTGTGTTTAAAGGAGAGTGAGCATGTGTCTGCTCACCTGCATGAGTGGATAGATCTCATATTCGGGTGTAAGCAGCGAGGACCTGAAGCAGTAGAGGCTCTTAATGTCTTCTACTACTGCACTTATGAGGGTAAGAGGCCTCTTATGAGTTTAGATTAGTCTAAACATGTTCCTGCATGGAAAATATGACTGATCGGTGTGTGTTTTGGCCTTTAGGTGCAGTGGATCTGGACGCCATAGCTAATGAGACCGAGCGCAAGGCCCTGGAAGGCATCATCAGCAACTTTGGCCAAACGCCCTGTCAGCTTCTCAAGGTGGGACATCAGACAGATGTTTCCATCTCTAGTCAGCATAAGCTTAATTATACTTGAGCTTTCTGGTCTGCACAGTGTTATTTTTTTATATGCTATTATAGTTTTTAATAATATTTTGAATTAAATAAAAAATTTTTATATTTTCACTTTTCACTTTCATTTTAGTTTAATTCTTAGTTTTTGTCATTTTATTAGGTTCTTTTTTTATATTACTGTTTATGTTTAATTCATTTTAATCTCAGTTTTAGTTTTTATGTATTTCCATTTAAACATTTTAGCTTCAACTTAAACTTATTTAAGTTAGTTTTTCATCCAATATTGGTAACACTTTATAATAAGGTTCCATTTATTACCTTTAGTTAACTGTATTAGTTAAAAGGATAGTTCACCCAAAAATGAAAATTCTGTCTTCATTTATTTCTTTCTTCTGCTGAACACAAAAGAAGAATATGGGTAACCAAACAGTTTATGGGCCCCTTTGACTTCCATATTATGGAAATAAAATACTATGGAAGTCAATGGGTCCCATCAACTGTTTGGTTGTTTATTGATGTTAGTTAATGCATTAACTAATGTTAACTAATGGGACCTTATTGTAAAGTGTTACCATAATAGTTAAATTTAATTTCAACATTATTTCAGTTAACAAAAATGCTTTTAATAGTTTGTCTTGGGGCTGAAGGCATTTGTGTAATGTATTGTGGGTAATATAGCACAATGAAACCTCTCTGTGTTATTCAGGAGCCTCATCCTCCCCGTATGTCAGCAGAGAACGCATTTAGGCGGCAGGCCCGCCTGGACATTTTACCCCCCAACCTGTTTGATCAGCTCAGTAAACTCCGATCATTTAAGGAGGTAAGTCCAAATTAATCAGTATTTTATTTCAACTGAATATTTTGCTGAAATGGCACTTTTAAAGAACCATGTGCTAAAAATTTGAGTTTGATTTAAGGAGATTGTTTTGTGAAACTGATTTGTGTCATGTTTGTTTTTGATGTTGTTTTCGTGTAGGTGGTGAGTGATGGTCTGCCGTTAGTGCAAGCCGTGGTGCCCAGAAATCAAACACGCTCTTTTATCATCCCAGGTTCTGACATACTGGTAAGATTATTTCACGGTTATGGTCACTTGTTGTGCACTAATATTTGAATAGGATGAACCAATCACTTAGACCAGGAGTTCACTTTTTGGCGCTTTTCCACTGCATGGGACGGCTCGGATAAATAGTACCACCTTGGTGGAGGTTCCAAGCGAGCCGTACCGATACTAAATGTGACATGTAAACACGAGACACCAAACCCACTAGATTTAAATAGTCAGTAACAGCCACCGCAGTATCATTTGTTCGCGAAACGACTTGCTTTAAACAACTGTCGCACGCAACTTGAAAAAAGAAATGGCTGTATCGTGGTCAGTAGACGAGGTGCAGACTCGTTGGTAGCCGAGGAGCAGATCCACGGCAGTAGAGACGGCGCAACTATACGATCAGTCTGTAATCCCACCCACTTTGAAGCGGTACTAACTGCAATGGAAAAGCAAAACGAAAGTAACGCAAGCCGAGCCGTGCTGTACTGAGCTGTACCGAGCCGAGTAGTACCACGCAGTGGAAAAGCGCCATTTGAGGGTGCAAGTTGGTTTGTGGAAGAGGGTGCAAGAGGGTGCTAGGTCAGTGGTTCTCAACCAAGGGGCCTAGGGCCCACTAGGGGGCCTCAAGATGACATAAAATGATGTAAAATAAGACAAAAAACAAGTATTTTTATAATAAATCTAAATTTTTTTGATATTCCAAGCTCTAAAAAAATTTTAAGGTGGAAGTTGTGAATAAAACATATTTTTAAAAATCACTATGCAATTATGAACAACTGGGACCTTCGAATATTGTTGTGGACAACGAGGAGCCTTGAGAACCACTGTGGGAGTCTGAGGAAAATTTGAGAGGAAAAAAAGATTTTGTGGCTATTGTTAAATATGAAAAATTGATCATAATTTTAAAATAATGCAGTATTTTTAATTCTATTTTTAAAAGACTGTTAACAACTTTAGTTTTTTACAGTATGAAATAAAAATAAAAAAATTTAGTTTTAGCATTTATTTAGAATAGTTTGTGTTTGTGTTGTTTCTGTGGAGCTGTCTTTAGCAGCTCACTGAGGATCAAAATTCTTGGTAAAACTGCTTTGGAACGATATTTATTGGAAAAGCATTTTACACATAAATTTGAATTTAATTAAATATGTTACTCTAGATGTTTATACAATAAACATTACTCTAACAGATAGCTTAACACCAAATAAATATTTTCCAGATAATATTTTATTAATTTGCTATTAATTTCAGTACAGCGACAATATAGAAGTTCTAAAATTTTAAATTAATTTTTTTTTACATTTTGGAAACATTTTGTCTTTATCATACTCATAATATTGATTTCACTTAGTGTATATGAATCTTTATCACTTATCTCTCTATATGATATGTATTTATTATAGATCAGTGTCACATGATCCTTCAGAAATCATTCTAATATGCTGATTTGCTGCTTAAGAAACATTTCTTATTATCTGTTTTGAAAAATCATTTGATTAATAGAAAGTTCAAAAGAACAGAATTTATTTGACATTTGTAACATTATAAATGCCTTTAATGCATTAAATTGATCAAAAGTGACAGTAATTTATAATGTATTGATTTTTTTTTTTTTCTTTCTTTTTTTTTTTAAAAAAAAGAATCTTACTGACCCCAAACAATTGAATGATAGTGTAGCTGCCTTTATATTTTAGGAAGGGGAGCCCTTACAAATGGTTCATCATATTTGTGGGTCTTTGACATCAATAAAGCTACGTTCACATTGTCAGTTTTTGGGATTGACAACCTCATTTACTTATTGGTGTGAGTCTCAAAATGTCTCAGAGCAACTTACAGTAGCGTCTCAAAAACTGTCTGTATGAACGTGCAACAGGATTCAAGGCCTAAGTTTGTTGAAGAACAGATATCTGTATCCGAATGAGTTTTGAATGGCCTTTGTCCTGTTTTTAAGGTGACAGTGAGTGCTAATGGAATGATAGGCACTCATAGCTGGCTGCCCTATGACAAGAACATAGCTAATTACTTCACCTTCACCAGAGACCCCTCTGTGAGCAACCCAAAGTAAGTTTGAACAAGCACATATATTTAGTATGAACACATTATATAATCATGTGCAGAGACTTTTGGTCAGTGATGTCATACAGTTTTAAAGACCAGGTTTTGTTTAGCCAGAAAGTAATTTTTATGGTGACAACACTGGTTCTTGGACAAATAATCAAAAGCTTTATAGGAGCATATAAACAGCATTAAGCTCTGGTGGTTTGGCTGCTTTCATCTCTATGAATGTTCTTCAGTCAAATTGAGCCCTTTGTAGTAAAAGCTAATTTGTTTTGCCAAGCCTTTCTTGTTATTTATGAGTGGTTCGCTAACATGTGTCGAATCTGATGCTTAAACACAACATTGATCTATTTCAAATGTTCTCCCACTGTTCCTGCTGACAAGTTTAGTCCTGTTTGTTGGTACTAACCTTTTGTTTGATCTGTTTTTAGGACCCAGCGGTTCCTCAGCGGGCCGTTCTCCCCAGGGGTGGAAATCGGCTCCCAGGTGCTGGTGGTGTCCAGTGACGGGCGTCTGCTGTTCAGCGGGGGGCACTGGGACTGCAGCCTGCGGGTCACTATGTTAGGCAAGGCCAAGCTGGTGGGCAGGATCTGCCGTCACATAGGTGAGAGCCGTCTGTCCGACATAGACGTACCGAAATAGTACTACTGAGCCAAGACGCAGCTGTAGGCGTTGGAATGAGCTTGATGGAGCTAAATCCTAAATAAAATGAGATATGGCAGAGATGTTCATTGAATCTTTTGTTGCTGAAACTGAACAATTAATAACTATCAGCTCCCTCTTGATTTAAACCATACAGAAGATGCATGGTGCAAGTTGCTGATTACATAATGCATTTGATTATGAATGCATGTCATGACGGCTAATTAATGTGCATTTTTGCGGGATATAGATGTGGTCACATGCCTGGCTTTGGATCTCTGTGGTATCTACCTCATCTCTGGCTCACGGGACACCACCTGCATGGTGTGGCAGGTCCTACAGCAGGTTTGCTAACACAAAATACTTGTACTTTTGTACCAAGTTAGTACAAAAATAAAATTATACTAGTCTTTGTTCTATATCAGAAGTACGTAGATGTACCGACTCTATTCGATACCCATTTCCCTGTCTCACTGACAGACAGATGCTTTTGAACGCTTGTGTGCCCACGTGAAGGGCGCCCGTACCGCATCATATACCATGATGCCTCGTCATGAGATCTCAAAATGTCCAAAAGTCAATATTTAAAAAAAAAATATATATATATATATATATTTATATTTATATTTATACTTTTATTCAGCAAGGACACATTCAATTGATCAAAAGTGACAGTAAAAACAGTATAATGTAACCTAAAAAAAATTCAAGCATTATCTACATGATTTTTATGGGTTTTTTCTGTTATTTTTTATTAACACTTTATTCTATTGCTCATTTGTGCATTTTTTTCTTGATTTTATTACTAATTAATTACTTGAAAAATTACTTGAAGCAGTTTTTACTTAATTGACAGTTAGACTATATTCCTTTGTTTTATTTTAATTTGTTAATATTTATATAGTAGCATATTTATTTTTGCTGTCATCAAGATGTGTTAATTTACTGATATACTGAATTTTCTTCACTTTATATCACTGTTATGAGTTACCTTACTGTTCAGAAGTTTGGGGTCAGTCAGATTTTTTTAATTATTAAATAAATTATTAATGTATTAAATAAAATAATGCAGCAAGGATGCTTTAAAGTGATCAAAAGGGACAGTAAAGACATTTGATTTCATAATATTACAAAGATTTCTATTCCAAATAAATTTTTTTTTTTTTTTTTTTTTTTTTTTACTTTATTCATCAAAGAATCCTGAAAACAATGTATCATGGTTTCCACAAAAATATTAAGCAGCACAAAGTTTTTCAGCTGTGATAATAATAAGAAATATTTCTTCAGCACCAAATCAGCATATTAGAATGATTAGACTGACGTGAGCAGTAATGATGCTGAAAATTCAGCTTTGACATCACAGGAATAAATTACATTTTAAAATATATTAAAATAGAAAACAGGTATTTTAATAATATTTCACAATATTACTGTTTTTACTGTATTTTTGATCAAATAAATGCAGTCTTGGTGAGCATAAGAGACTTAAAAACAAAACAAAAAATTGTACTGACCTCAAAGTTTTTGAATGGTAATGTATATAATAATAGTCGGAACTACAGTTATATAATGTAACTTGTGATTAAATCAGAATATATTCTTTGATTACCTGTAGGGTGGTTTCTCTAGCGGTCTGTCTCCACGGCCCGTGCAGGTGCTCTGTGGACATGATCAAGAGGTCACGTGTGTCGCCATCAGCACTGAGTTGGATATGGCGCTCTCAGGGTCAAAGGTCAGTTTAAATCAGGCCATTTCTGAAACGTCCCTTCAGGAGTTGAACTTAATTGCATTGCCATCAGGGATGATGAGTTTTCTCTCACTTGCTCTCTTTGTCTCTCGTTCAGGATGGCACAGTAATCATGCACAGTGTGCGTCGTGGACAGTACCTGCGGACCCTGAGACCACCGTGTGAGAGCTGCCTTCCTGCCCCTGTGGCACATCTGGAGGTCGGCATGGAGGGGCATATAGTGGCACAGACTGTTATGGAGGGCCGCACGGCTGGAAAGGTGCTGATTGACTGCAGACCATTAAACACTGTTTGTCAAAAGAAGCAAGTCGTCGCTGTCAGGCGAAAACCTCGTATTTCCATTTTCCGCCTTTATTTTTATTTATTTTTTATATATATAAATCGTTACTAATCGTCACCCTTTACGTCTGTCTGTGGGTTTTGCAAATATCTAACCAATGAAAAGTATTAGAAAGAGCTTGTGACTAAACCTCATAAATCCAATGGATCCTCAAACTCTCTGTCAAACCTCATAACTCCACCCACCTCTATCGAGAATGAAGTGCCGGACGCAGTGTAGACCGTCTCTGCTTGTTTGCAATGCAAGGGTAAATAAAGAGCTGGTTCTTTGAATAAGTACAGCATTCTCTTTACACAAGAAACACTATATATATGAAGGCTAATGTTTTATGTATTTGAGGAGTGGAGAAGAGCGTCTTAATCTAGCATTTGTCGTCGAGTCATAGCCAGTACTGTCTTAAATAGTCTGTCCTTAGCACTTCAATAGGATTTTGGCCAAATGACAGAAAAAACTGAGCGCCCATATAGCTACTATAAACTTTATAACCTGTAAGTTGATGAAAACAATGAAAACAGATCACATTCTAATGACGGACAAAACACGTATGTCCGGAATTCACTGGTCAAAAAACTTGTAACTTCTTTTGAACTTGATTTTAGTAAAATTTTCATAATATAGTGACACATGCAAGTGTCTGAATGCATATAAAGCCACAATATCAACTTTGACAGCATGTTTAAAAAAAAAAAAAAATGTTATTTTAAGTAGTGTTTTTTGGAGAAACAAGGTTTCCGCCTGACAGCAATGAAATTGTTATTGTGAAAATGAAAATTAACACATTGTAAAAAATACTAAAAATTGTAAATAAAAAAAATAATATTGTTTTTATATGTAGGTCCATTAAGGCAGTGCTTCTCAAACCCTTCTTGGAGACCCATTTTTTTATTGTTACATTCATTGTTTTTTATTATTTTCTGCCTGTAGGAGAAGTATGCACTGCATGTGTATTCTGTAAATGGCTCTCTCTTAGCATCTGAGACCTTGGATGAAAAGATTTCAGCTTTGCACCTGGTGCCTGACTACCTCATTGTGGGCACACAACAGGGGAACCTTCACATTCGAGACTTGTACAGGTAAACAAACCTCTAACGGTTATTGTACACTATTGTTCAAAAGTTTGGGGGCAGTATTTTTTTTTTTTTATAGAAATTAAAGGATTAGTTCACTTTAAAATGAAAATTACCCCAAGATTTACTCACCCTCAATCCATCCTAGGTGTATATGACTTTCTTCTTTCTGATGAACACAATCAGAGTTATATTAATAAATATACTGACGCGTCCAAGCTTTATAATGGCAGTGAACGGGACCAACGAGTATGAGCTGAAGAAAGTGCATCCATCCATCATAAACGCACTCCACACGGTCCCGGTGGGGTATTAAAGGCCTTCTGAAGTAAAGCGATACGTTTCTGTAAGAAAAATATCCATATTTAACAAGTTATAAAGTAAAATATCTAGCATCCGCCAGACCGCCTTCTGTATTCAACTTATGAAGAAAGTGTAACGCTTTTTTACAGTTCAATACGCTTACGCTACGTCCTACGCCTTCCATATTCAACTTACGAAAAGTAAGTTTTCGGAAGTTGAATACGGAAGGCGGTCTGGCGGAAGCTAGATGTTTTACTTTATTTTACCATTATAAAGCTCGGATGCGTCAGGATATTTATTAATATAACTCCGATTGTGTTCATCAGAAAGAAGAAAGTCACATACACCTAGGATGGCTTGAGTGTGAGTAAATCTTGGGGTAATTTTCATTTTAAAGTGAACTTATCCTTTAATACTTTTATTCAGCAAGGACACATTAAATTGACCAAAAGTTATAGTAAAGACTTTAACTTTGGTACAAATCAGTTTGTTTCAAATAAATGCTGTTCTTTCAAACTTTTTATTCATCAAAGAATCCTGAAAAAAAATTTCCATAAGTTTCCATAAGATATTAAGCTGTTTTCAACTTTGATGATAATAAAAAATGTTTCTTGAGCAGCAAATTAGCATTTTAAAATGATTTCTGAAGGATCATGTGACACTGAAGACTGGAGTAATGATGCTGAAAATTCAGCTTTGGTATAAATTACATTTTAAAAAAAATATTAAAATAGATTTTAAATTGTAATAATATTTAAAAATTTTACTGTTTAACTCTATTTGTGATCAAATAAATGCAGCCAGTGTGTGCATAAGAGACTCTTTCAAAACAATGTAAAAATCCTACTGAGCCCAAACTTTTTAACAATAGTGTAGGCGTACAGCTCCCCCGCTTAGCACCTGTTTGATCATATTTTTTTTTTATTTAATAATTTTTTTTTTTTTTGTAGAAGCATTCTTAAATCCTTTGTGTCATCACATTAAATCTTCAGCAGCTGGGTCCATGTTTATTTCTCATTCCCAAGTCTCCTTTCCTGTCTTTGTGTGTGTGTGTGTGTGTGTGTGTATAGTTTAAATCTGGCTGTGGCTCCCTTGGCCCTGAAGGTCCCTGTGCGCTGTGTTTCTGTCACGAAAGAGAGCAGTCATATCCTGGTGGGCCTAGAGGATGGCAAACTCATTGTGGTGGGAGCAGGAAAACCGGAAGAGGTGAGTGAGTTTGAGAGGGTCTGTATGTGGAAGGGTTTGCCATTAAGCTTTAACTGATTGAAATGAAATGCATGCTGCATATGCATACTGTACATGTAGAAATTAATATTAATAAATGCTGTAAAAATATTGTTTGCTTTTAAATATTGCGTTAATTCTGTATTGTGTTTTCAGAAAAATTAATGTTCACCTTTTCTTTATTGAAGATGTTGATTTTTTCCACTTAAATCAGCACCTTCTTTTCTAAAGGACTAAAAAAACAAACAATATTTAAACATTTGTCATAATTCAGGTGCGATCGGGGCAGTTTTCCCGCCGACTGTGGGGATCCACACGCAGAATCTCCCAGGTGTCCTCAGGAGAGACCGAATACAACCCCGTTGAACCTCCTGGTAAATGAGCCCCACGTGCCTTCAGCAAAACCTTTGCCTCCACAAGAGACGATAGCGTCACCGTTCCTGCAGAGCTCATCTGGTTTCCTGCAGTCCCAAAACAGAGAGCTTGGGAACAAGAGAGCATAAAGGGAACATCCAAACATGCACTTTTTTTGTGAAAAGGGAACATTCTTCTCGACAGTGCGATGATTTATACTGCTTTTAACAAACAAACATTCCAAAGATTTTTGGTCAGGCGAATCAGGCGGTCGCCTGCAACTTTTTGAGTGTTGACGGCTAAGATAGAACTTTAACTTTTTAAAAGCAGTATGTTCTGTCCTGTGAATCACAGAATGGGCTGGAGCCCGAGGCACTGACGCTCAGCGTGATGGACTTAGTCTCTGTCACTGAGTGACAAACCGTAATCACCTGAGCTGTTTAATAGTATAGTAGATCTTCCTATGCTGATTTTTGCTTTTGCTTTGCTGATCACGGTCGGCACAGCAACACTGGTACTCCGTCTGACACTTGAAAACTTTCTTTTATTGAGCAATGTCGTCTATGAATTCAGATTTTATCATGGGACAGGCACCGACAGAGACATTTTAGCTCTGTGTGTGTATGTGGGTGTGGGTGTTTGTATTGCTTTGCACGGTTACTTGCAGATGCTTTGTATAACGCAATAATTATGTGACGCCTAAATTGGAACAAGATCCTTTTTCACTCTTGTCTGTAGATGTGAAGCACTTTGAGCCCTACTAAGTCTTAAGACTTGATTCAGTACCTCTGGTGCCTTAAAACAGGTAAACAATATAAATGTTCATAATTATGATTGATTATGACATGAAATATATTAAAGGGATAGTTCACCCAAAAATGAAAATTTGTCATCACTGAGTCACCATCATGTCATTCCAAACCTGTATGACTTTCTTTCTCCTGCGGAACACAAAAGAAAAAAAAAAAAGAAGGAAAAAAAGAAGGAAAAAAAAAAAAAAAAAAAAATATATATATATATATATATATATACTAATTAATCACACATTATACTGTAATATTTTTTTTCAATTTTGGGGGATTAAATGGGTAATTAAAGTATAATTAAAAGGCATCATTTTTAACATTTATTAATCTTTAAAAAACAACTTTTAATTTAAATGAACTTAAAACAATCTTCACATAAACCCATTATAATAAATGTCACATTTAGCTGTTCCTTTAATATAGCAGGGCTCAAAACTGAAGAAATTTTCCACTTGCCTCGCCACAAAAAAAGTTTTACTTTAAAAGATTTACTTTTACTTACTTTCGTAAGTTTGACACCAACATTTTACATACCAGTGATATTACATCATTCTTGATTTACAATTTTTATACCACAACAAAAACTGTTATCATAACTACTACAAAGTTCAAACATTTTTACAGAACAAGTAAACAGTCAGTAATAAAATAAGAACAAATAAACAAAATACATATATTGAAGAATTGTCGTTTGTTCCAATTAAAGTCAATGGCGTTCAATACAACATTGTATGGTCAGAAAAACAGATATTGTTCAAAATATCATCTTTTGTGATGCATTGTATAAAGAAAGCCATAAAGGTTTAGGGAACAACGTGACGGTGAGTATATGATCACATAATTTTAGTTTGGGGGTGAACTATCACTTTATTTCATTAGGTCCTGCTGATAAAAATGATGATTTTCTTCATACTCGCACTGTGTATCTTTCATATCCTATTATATGTTATAAAAAGGAAGTGCCTTTCCTGTCGGTGCGCTGAGGGATTCGCACAGCCATCACAAAAATCCTCTTAAATGTTAAAAAGACTTGTTTGATCTTCCACTGTACGGCAGCGCTTTCTAAAATGGGCATAAATTGCACTTTTGGCTTCTTTTCATACAATAGTTGTGATATGGTTTCAGAACATCCTTGTATGCTGCTTAATGTGCTGCACTTCCAATCTCATTTACACAAAATCTAAATCTTAATAGAAAATGTATCCATTTTTGAACTTCGCAAAGTGCCTCAACTGTGTTGTTCACTGTAATTATGAAACTATTTGTAATATGTGAAACGTATGCCAGCTAGTCTTAATTGTCCTGTGAATGTGTCTGTTGGCTGGGGCCACAATTCTGTTTATGTTACCATGGAATTTTTTTGTCTAGATGTTTTGGGGGGGGTTTTTTCTCTTGAGGCACTGAATGCTTTGAAGGCTGTGCTGTGTGAGTGGTGTCTGTAAGACACATGGGTATTCGGCCCTACTGAGAGAGTAGAGGACACATCTTGCTGGCTTCTCTGGGATGGTTGCGTTAAATCTGCTGCTCTGCGCTGGATAGCAAAGTCAGCAGAGATAAAGGGAAGCACCGAGCACAACGGCCAGCAATTATACACACTGTTTAAAGGGTTTTTTTGTTTTGTTTTTTTTCAGTATTTACTCACATTTGTATTGTTCTAAACTCATATGACTTTCTTTCTTTATTGGAATAAAATTGTGGTTGCTCTTTTAGAACTACAATGACTGAGGACTGAGTCTTTCGAGCTTCAAAAAGGACACAACCTTTTCAGCGCTGCGCTCGTTGTCTTTTGACTTCCAGTTTGTATTTCCACAGCGATCTTACGTATTTATGAATGATCTGCTCGTTTTAAAATCTTCCCGGTCTACTGACATTTGTTAAGACATCTGCTTTAAACATTACAATGCTCATGATAACTTTCGTTAACTCTACAACAAGTAAATCCACTTCACCAGCTAATTATTCTTTGACAACGATGCCATAGAAATATACAGAGCAAAAACGGAAGTTCAAGACAAAATTTCTAAAGATGGCTGTGCGCACGTTTCTCTGGTGCATTACGTTTTCTGAAGTCGTACAATATGCGTTATGTGAACAACAAAAAAAAAACTATATTTAAAGTGTTATTCACTGAAAATCTTCCCCTCTGGTGAGCTGTTAACAGCTGTGACAGGAACACTTGAGTGAGTTTGATTCACGAATGAATTATTCAGGCTCTGTGAACTGGATCATTCACTGAAAAGTTCAAACTCAAAAGAACAATTTCTTCGTTTTACACCCTTAAAAATAAATGTTCCTCATTGGCATCAATGGTTCCGTGAAGAATCTTTAACATCCATAAACCTTTCGATTTCAAAAAAGGGTTCTTATAAGTCTTGATTTTTAAAATGTTTTATAAGATCTCTTTAAGATCGCTTAACTGGTTCTTTGGGAAACCTTTCTCTATGGCATTGCTGTGAAAATCCCCTTTTGGAACCTTTATTTAATGAATAATGACTTAAAATTCCGCATTCAAAGCTACTGAATCATTGTTTATATGGTTCTCTTTTTTTAATGCTCCAGTCAACATTAATTTTAACTGCATGAATGAGAGCAACTAGAACAAGTCTTCAAAATCCTCTTTTTGTGTTCCACAAAAGAAAGAAAGTCATACAGGTTTGGAACGTCATGAGAGTGAATAAATGATGACAGAATTTTCATTTTCTTCAGTGAATTATTCCTTAAATACAAAGTTGTGTATTTAAAGAATAAATAAGGAATTATGACTAAATCGCTCCATGATTCTTTTTATATCACTCTGTATCACTATCACTCATAGTTCAAACACTGCCACTGAAACGATTACTGTAAGAGTGTGCATTATTTTTCACTGTATTTCCCAGCTACACACACACATAAAGCCTTGAGAGTCGGTCTTGTTTGAGTTTAGTCAGTTTAGTTTAGATTTGTGATGAGAAACTGAAGCCATAAGGGTTTAAGTCCTGTTTTATGAAATGCTTATGACTAAATCACTCCATGATTCTTTTTATGCATGTCAAACTGGTTGAATTATGTTAAGCTTCATGTCAAATGATGGCTTCAAAAGAAATGTAAACAGCCATTCTCTGTTGAACACATGCCCATTTCTGTTTCACAGCCTTCCTGCTTGAGTGAGTGATGTGTTTGTGTAAATGTATATTGTTTCTTTTAATTAAATATATTGGTCTAAATTGACTTGAGTCGTGACTTTTATCAGTGTTATTTTAGTATCATTCTAGTTTTTATTATATTGAAGTTTTTATTTTTATATTTTCCATTTTCCTTTTAATTTTTGTTAGTTTTAGTAATTTTGTGGTATGTGTTTGTCTATTTAATTATTATTACTGTTTTTAATTCATTTTAAAGGGGACCTATAATGCCTCTTTTACAAGATGTAATATAAGTCTCTGGTGTCCCCAGAATGTGTCTGTGAAGTTTCAGCTCCAAATACCCCACAGATCATTTATTATAGCTTGTCAAATTTGCCCCTATTTGGGTGTGAGCAAAAACACGCCGTTTTTTGTGTGTGTCCCTTTAAATGCAAATGAGCTGCTGCTCCCAGCCCGCTTTCCAAAAGAGGGCGGAGCTTTAACAGCTTGCGCTTCGGTTGCTCAACAACAAAGCTGGAGAATCTCACACAGCCAAAATGACAATTGTCAGTAACGGTGTTCAGCCTTACATTGTTCAAACCGGAGTCGGACACTGATGGAGAGACTCAGGAAGAAGTTACAACTTTTAGAATGCAACTGGACGTTTCTGAATGGTTAGTGGATAAATTAATTCAACTCATCGACTAGCATGTGCCGTCATGTTAATCTTTTGTGCAAATCCAGCGTTGAATTGACCCTCGTTTGTGAAGCAGTCTGGCGTAAATTGACGGCATGGTAACAACACTCTACTACAACAACTCTTCCTCTTCTCTAAAGCAGCCCAACATGGCTTCGCCCCCTTTGTTGTGTGTTCCTGGGGGCAGGGTTTATGTAAATTTTAGGGTTAGTGATGTCACTAACCCGGGAAGAAGCTCATTGTAGTCCCTACCAGCCATTTGTTGTTGTCCTTAAACAGAGAATTCTTTAAAAGAAAATATCTCCGTTTGCATTGAACTTTGAGCATCGTAACAACCACCCCTTTAATTTAAATTCAAATTGTTTATTTCTAGTATTTTTTATGCTTTTATTTTAGTTTACTATAATAACCCTGCTTTTCGTCAAATAATGTTTAAATGTGATTTATTTTAATTTACATATTTTTTATTTTAAAAAATATAATTTTATTTTACTTTTTTTCATAAAAAGGAAATACAAAAACTTGAAATTATAATTCATCTTACATTGATGTTTTTCCCCTCCTCAAATTGACTCCTTTAAGATCCTTAAATGAAGGTTCTATCCCTTTCTCAAATCAAGTCTCAGTTTTCCTCTGACGTCTCAGTCTTTTATTCCCTCCTCCTGTCCTGACGTGTTAAACCCTATTAGAGTTGAAGAGGTCACAGTTACACCACATTTATCTGAGCCGGGAATCCTTTGATCTCCCAATGGGCCGAGCATCCTGTTGGCTGACCCATAAACACCCCAAGGGGTACGTTTGAGTGGACGACAGGGGAAGGGGGGGTCGGCTCTGGCATGGAGGGATGGAATGCGCCTCTTCTAGTCACTACATGCGGCGGGACAGAGAGGAGATGAGATGTGCTGGTTATGGTGGCAATTCTGCTCTGATCTGTGTGGATAACAATGGGAGGAGGGCTTGACACCTTGCTCTTAGTAGACCCAGGCATCTCCCCTCCACCCCCAAAAGAAGAGGTGGGGGAAGGGGTGTAGGTTAAAACATCCTAACAATCACTTGTTGTCTGGGTAGTTCCTAAACCACAACAACCTGCAAACAACCACAAAGCCTCCCAGTCTCCCCCACCCCCTTAGCCTGTTTCAGGCAGTGTTCATCTTCCATCAAAGTTTTATTATTTCTTTGCTGTGAACTGCAGATTCACACTTTGGTAACAGGCTGCCAAAGTCTTTGCATCTTTGGAGGGTTTATAGTCTTGTCCATGCAGTTCTCTGCCTATCAGCCTCTGCTGACCACGATCTAGAGATTGTAAAATCTTGTTAGTGACTTAGGACTTATTGACATGGGTGTTGGCCTGATAATTGTAAAGATAACTATAATGATAACTATATTAGCGTCCACACCATGGACCATAACACTCTTTTTATTATAAGCGTGCGCTGCAGTTGTCGTCTGCCACTTTAATTCTCAAGCTCTTTGAAGTCAGTTGGTGGATTCTGATTGGTTGACATTTTTTTTTTTTTTTTTTATCGTTCATCAGCTGAAAAAAATCATTCTGAAAGTGATTCCAACAATAACATTCCTCTGTGCCGTTATCATTATAGCTGTGATGTGGACTTTCCCTATTCTCATTATTAAATCTTTAAAGTTACCGTTATAGTTATTCTCCTCGGTGTGAAAGGGCCTTCAAGGGCTAGTTGTAAAGCACCACTGACGTAGTATTTTTTTCCTACTATGTAAGTCAGTGGTGCCTCACAACTATTTGGTTACAAACATTCTTCAAAATATCTTCCTTTATGTTCAGCAGAAGAAATAAATTCATAGGTTTGGAACAACTTGAGGGTGAGTATGATGCCAGAATTTTCATTTTTGGGTGAACTAGCCCTTTAAGACAATTTTTGGCTTGTTTTCTTGTGACCAAAATGAACATCTGAACTGTTTACGTTTTTTTCACTCAATCATTGAAACCATATTTTTCACTGCAGTTACTCATACATTAACTGATTTCTTCCTTATTTTTCAGAAGCTGCATCCAAAATTGCATACTAAGTAGCTACTACATTTGATGAGGAGCGTACTTCGCAACTGTTGTATGTTGTATAGTGTGAATGTTTGTAGTCTGAATGCAATTCGGACGTACTATTTGCCATGTTGCCATTGTCATGTGACTTGCGACGTCAGTTGCATTGCTTTACTGCCATTCACGACTTCTCTCCTGTGGCCTCATGGGATAGTAAAGTGTCTATGGGTGCATCTCAATCAGTTCCCTAGTTCAGTACTCAAGGCACTGATCAGGGAGTCAGCCATTTTTAGGGCTGTTTCAATCGCAAAAACCTTCCAGGGCAATGAAACGTTTGCTCCCTAAAAAGTCCCACAATGCACTGTAAAAACCAGGGAGCATCGATGCTCACTATTTTCCCTTACCGGAAGTTCTGAAGAGTTAATTCTTTCTATACTTTAGACATGTAAAACATATCTGCGTTTGAGCATAAATATGTGTGTTGTAGTTGCGAGATGCATCATTCTAAGATGTAGGCTAATCAATATTGGTCAGTCGTATCCGACATAAAGGATCCGCGGTCCAATGAAACTGTGACCACAAATTTGTTTGAAAGTGAATGAAAGGCAATAATTAGCAATAAGCGTTCACACAAATAACTTTTTATTTGAATATTTCAGTATGCGTTGACACAAATGACTATTTGAATGTTTCATTGATATGACACTGAGCTGTTAGAAAAGAAATGCATAGTGGCATCATAGCATGATGACGTCAGGAACCTATAAATCGGCTTTTCGAACAGGTTCATTGAGCCGAACTGTCCAAAAAGAACCAGTTCGCGGAAATGAATTGGACTTTGCATCACTAAAGTAAACTGACTCATTTTTTTAAAGTTAGTAGAACTTAAAATGTTTGTGACAAGTGGGACGGGGCCAAGAGCCGTGGAAGCGGAGCAAGGCCAGTGTGGTGCACAGGTGTCTCTCATAAACAATCACGTCACCGGCATCCCTTCACTCCCACAGTTCTCAGCCTCGCCCAACTCATTATTATGTTAATTTAATACAGTTCATTTACATAAACATCACATTCAGATCTTGGTTAAATGTTAGATAGCAAATAACACGCTATTCTAACTATCAAAGAGACTGTCATTATATACTTGCATGTATATAATCAAACAACATATAGTATTTATGGTCCTAAAAGTTTTGCAGCCCATCCTCAACCTAACCACAGAATCTACTCTTCACCACAATGGTAACCCTACAAAACTAAGAACCCCCTGTAAATCCCAACATAACACAACATTAAACACTAACTTATGTCTCCCTATGTTAATCTTGTGCAAAAACACACAAAATAATACTTAATTTTAACATTTATTTGTACAGCCTGACCCAAAACATGCTGGGAATTAGAAATCTGCTGCAACTCAACTCAATAATATTAAGTTCAGCTTACTACAATGAAATTTTGAGTTCACACAACTTTTTTCTGTTAAGTACAATGAACTTTCATTATTATTTGAATGAAACAAACTCATTTCATTTAA
The DNA here is from genome assembly GCA_039654765.1 of Mylopharyngodon piceus. Lineage (NCBI taxonomy): Eukaryota > Metazoa > Chordata > Actinopteri > Cypriniformes > Xenocyprididae > Mylopharyngodon > Mylopharyngodon piceus. The sequence continues at coordinate 389,666 of JBCHWC010000129.1, forward strand.
TTAATTTCACTGTTTGGTTTTACAGTGATGTTTTTTTTTTTTAAAAAAAACATTATTATTTATATTTCAACATAAACCCTACAACACTAGACACGTAATAAACATAATGTAGCTAACATTTATGGCTGAAATGTTGCAGGGATATGTATCATAAACTATCATAATGTACTTTTAAAAAACAAACAATTAATGTCAGAAAGATATCTGTGCTGTTGTTCATAAATACCAGTAGTGACGTTGTACATTGAGGCTGTTGCCATATCACTGGAAATAGAGCCAGGGTCCTTCCCAGTGCCCCAATTTGTATAGCCTACGCAATATACTGATTCACAACCTAAGGAGCTAAAGAGCTGATTGAGACGCACCCCAATATATGCACACATCAGGAAATCACCGAAAGTAGTAGGCTAGGTCCTCTAAGTACTTTTTGCCTATGTTTTATGAATACTATAAATTTGGGCATACTACCAGTTCACATAGGCTACTGTTTTTCACCTAGGGGGAGACTGGGGGCAATTGTAACAAATTTTGGTCTTGTCGCCATTACTCAAAAACCTTTTGAAATATTTGGAAACAATTTTTATGTCAGTAACTTGTATCTGTGTTCTACTTGTCAACAGTCACCAAATGTTTTTACAAGCAATGTTAGAGTCACAATACTGATTAAAACATTAGAAGTCAAATGTTACATCTGCCCCCACATGCGAGGGCAATTGTAACAACACATGTAATACCTTCATATAAATACCAATGACCACAATAAACTCCAGAGAATATGGATATAGTTAAAACTATTTAATATCCACTACATCCATATTATTCAGAACAATTAATTAACTCCCCTTGCAGTTTTCCTTGGTCTGAACCTAGGCATGCTGTGAACAGAGAGTGTACAGGGCCTACTCAGTAAAATGGGTAGGTCTATTTTGATGTCCTTACTAAATTGGACACTATTGTGATGGTGTCAGGGGCAACTGTTTAAATTCATAGACATTAATGGTTAAGACAGTAGATGAAACTGTAGTGTAGATGAAAAAAATTACTTTTATACCTCAAAAATGAGTCTTTGTAAAAAAAAAAAAAAAAAAAAAAAAAAACTTTACCAAGTATGATTTAGAAGCTTGTCCTTTGGCATGCAGAGAGGGATCTCCACAGAGCACATGCAAAATTAGTTTCATGGTTCTGTCTCGTTTCTGATTGATGTAATTTGAGATGTTACAATTGCCCCCTGTTACAATTGCCCCCGGTCTCCCCTACTATATAGGAGGTAAGTAGGCATATTTGGACAAAGGGAGAATCTTTATTTAAGAGAAGCAATAGGCCTATTGTAAAATGTAGCCTCAGTGAAGCTGTCACTTTGTGGGACAAAATCACCCTTTTATGTTTAAACCATCTACTTGTCAAGCTATGTTAAAGGGTTAGTTCACCCAAAAATGAAAATAATGTAATTTATTACTCACCCTCATGCCGTTCCACACCCGTAAGACCTTTGTTAATCTTCGGAACGCAAATTAAGATATTTTTGTTGAAATCCGAAGGCTCAGTGAGGCCGGCATAGCCAGCAATGACATTTCCTCTCTCAAGATCCATTAATGTACTAAAAACATATTTAAATCAGTTCATGTGAGTATAGTGATTCAATATTAATATTATAAAGCGACGAGAATATTTTTGGTGCGCCAAAAAAAACAAAATAACGACTTGTATAGTGATGGCCGATTTCAAAACACTGCTTCATGAAGCTTCGGAGCGTTATGAATCTTTTGTGTCGAATCAGCTGTGCGGAGCGCCAAAGTCACGTGATTTCAGCAGTTTGGCGGTTTGACACGCGATCCGAATCATGATTCGACGCAAAAGATTCATAACGCTCCGAAGCTTCATGAAGCAGTGTTTTGAAATCGGCCATCACTATATAAGTCGTTATTTTGTTTTTTTTGGCACACCAAAAATATTCTCGTCGCTTTATAATATTAATATTGAACCACTGTACTCACATGAACTGATTTAAATATGTTTTTAGTACATTAATGGATCTTGAGAGAGGAAATGTCATTGCTGGCTATGCAGGCCTCACTGAGCCATCGGATTTCAACAAAAATATCTTAATTTGTGTTCTGAAGATGAACGAAGGTCTTACGGGTGTGGAACGACATGAGGGTGAGTAATAAATGACATTATTTTCATTTTTGGGTGAACTAACCCTTTAATTTTATGTTAGATAATTATATAATGTTTATTAAACATATCAAATGGATTCAAACTATTCATAGAATATTCCAGTTAGCCAACTACAGTTTTATACCTGCAGTAAATGTAGATTTTAGGGGAACTGGTTGCCATGGTAATTTTTATATTTGAGGTTTAATATCTAAATCTTAAAATTGACGTTATTGTTAACAACTGGTCAGCACAGAAAAAACAGGAATGATATTCTCTGTAAACTGACAGGGTATCTTCAGTAAAGAAGCGCTCTTAACAGACGTTAGTTCCCTACTCACAGTTTGGTCATTCAGTCATTAAGACCTACTGACACCAGGAACGAAAGGAAAAGGCGAAACGAATCGGCGAAGAATTAACTGAACACCGTCTCTTCTTTAGGCTACTCTTCACCGTTTCTTCTCGGTCATTCTTTGAAGAGCTATGATCATTGTATGCGAGGGAAGTCTCCATTTGTTGCTCTCTGAAGTCTCGAGACCCCATGCTGGGTTTTACGATGTTACTTAAAACCCCCTCAGATCTGAAAGGTTTAGCCACTGTTGTGTCTCTTTTTATCTCAAAGCCTCAACAGAACTGAAGCCTGGACTGGGCAAAATGGGATTTAATCTGTTCCAGTATTTGTAGTACAGTAATTTACCTTGATGACCACCGCGTCCTTCCAAAATCTCAAAGTTACTACAGTTATTGTAATACACGTTTTAGCAGAAAATAACAAAAATAACTAATTTTAAAAAACACAAAAGATGCAAAATAACAGGCTATTTCAAAATATTGTGTAACACTGTACAACGCGGCTGTTTTCTAGCTAATGTGACCATATAATATATGGGCAGAGTCAAAATTATTTTCCCACAATAATGGCATGTTGAAGAGTTTGATCTCCATCACGCGCCAGTCTGTCCAATCACAGAGCTCGTGTGTGAGGCTCTATGCTCGCGCGCATATCTGGGGGGTTTATGTCCATCCCCTTCAGCAAAAGCTATTTAGTCAACAGCTGACCGCGACCATAGCAGCAGTTGAGTGAAGGAAGGATCGCCACTAACTAGCAGATTTGTCTGTGGAAACAGAAGAGAGATGATGTAATGAACTTTTAAAGCTTTATACGAGGATTATCCGCATTTACTGTTACAGCGCTGTTCAGTGGAAGTCTCGAAGAAAAAAAGACTGCTCATATATATGGAAGAGAGTACCAGATACTTTCAACAGCTGCTGTATATGTCCTATGTTTATGCTTTGTGGTTATGAACAATAGCGCGTTTTGAGCACACGAGACGTTGCATTATTTCCTAAACACTGAGGGAAGAAAGACCTGAAGATGAAGGGAGCGATGGCAGCAGCGCTTCAACTCTGTTTGTGTATCTTGGCAGTAAAGGTGAGCTATTCTGCATTATTTTATATATATATATATATATATATATATATATATATATATATATATATGACGTGTAAACTCGTAACAGTTCGTTTAGTTTTTTATTTGATTTCTGGTGGCTGTAAACGGATGGTTTGCACTGCTCATATTTTCCGACGTTAGGCTACTGGGTCTTTCCAGTTACTTTTTAATTAGGGGACCAAAGTGTTGTAACACTGTTTAGCCTACTATAACGTCTGTAACTAAATGATTTTGCGCTTTATAGGCTATCTCCCTATTCCCATGTTTTTCAGCTACAAATTAAAGTAGTTTAGAAATCCACAACTTATCCCTAAACAGTATCAATGAATGTAAAGTAGCCTACAAAAAGTGCGCTGTTGGTACAACCTCTGCTATGTTGTAGCACTAATAAAGTTTGTGGTAACCAAATTTACTTGTTCAAACTAATTAAACACCCACCCTCATTTAATTTTAATTTTAATTTTAATTCTAATTCAAAATAAATTGAAAATAAATTCTGAAACAAATAGGAATAAAAACATAAGCTAAGAACTCTAAAAACATAAAAAATAGACTGACTTTATGTCAGCGTAGCTTATAGAAATACATTGGAAAGTGTTACAATTAATTTTATATATCATATTAAACAAGAGAACCTGATTTAGATGACACTTTATTTAGCATTCATTAACATATTCACAAATTAAATAAGCCAGGCATTCAATTTTACTTTCTTACCTCAAAATAGCAGGTTAAGAATGAAATTTTGGCTAAATTCTAATTGGTTACACTAACTAAACTGCATTACAGCACTCCCTGTTCTCCCATACAATGTGTTCTTAACTAGCATGTTAGTCTGTCAGGGAATTGCAGTTTTATATTATGCAGAATGTTTTGGTAAGTGTGTGGATCATGTATTTGTTTTCATGATTAGTTTTTAATAAATCCTGGATATTGCCTGGCACAAAAGCAAAGACAGGAATGTAACACCCTGTGTCTCCCTGTGACCTGCATAGCATTACTTTATTTTATTTTATTTTTTTTAATCACGCTTACAGTGCAATATCCTGCTGTTCTTAGAAGGTATAAAATGTTGAATATTTACCATCCAAATGGAAAGATATATCTCGTCTTGTTTTCCAAATGATAAATTATGCTCAGAGAAATACGCCCTGCAGATGTCAAAGCAGAGCCAAATGGCCCTGTGATTTATTCCCGTTTAAACGAACTAGAATAAAAGGCTGCTTTCTCACAAATTAAAACAGTTAATCACACAACAACTGATTTGTTCTGACTGTTACAGACGTATGCAAAACTTAAACGATGAATGTTTTTGCTTGATGATTTTGCACTCTTTTCAGGTCAGTGGTAGTTAATTAAATGCTACTGGCCTGATCCAGATCCATGTCTCCTGGTGTGTTCAAACAGTCTGTGGGGGAGCAGACCCCCCCCCCCCCACATGTCTGTTGGTTGATAGGCAACCACAGCTTAAGAACTGCAGGGGCCCGGGATATCCGGAGCATTGTAATTATCATCATTTTCTCTTGGTCTTTGGAGAGCAAGGGGGTAGAAATCGCAGCTCAGTAATTTGACTTTCCATTTAGCCACACCGCTTTACTTCTTTCGGTGGGGGCAGAATTGCGGTTTCCTCTTGAACTCACAACCTCTTTTTTTTTTCTTCCCTCTCTCTTGTTCCCCACTCGTTTTAATAGAGAAGTATTTGGTGGCAAACTGACACTTTTGTAAATGATCTTGAAGTTCTACAGGCCCGAGGCTGTGTTTAGCCTGTCGTGAAACGGATCTTCTGCTACTGTTGGCTGCAGTGAGATAAGATAGCGGTCAGTCTCTAGCTCGGTCTCAGTGGATGTCTGTCTGTGGTTGTATGTTTGGCTGGTGGGGGTGAGGGGTCAATCACTGTTGCCTCCTGGGGCTCATGGCTCCTTTCATGTTTTCATCATCCAGACTGCTCTTTCCAAACTCGCTCATGGGCAACATGTGCTCATATATTATATTATATACAGCATTGGACTTAAAGGGATAGTTCACCCAAAAAATTATAATTCTGTCATTATTTACTAATCTTCATGTTGTTCCAAACCAACATGACTTTCTTTCTTCTGTAAATAAGATATTTAAAAGAAATTTAAAAGAAAGTTAATGGGGTCCGAAGTTGTTTTGAACCCCACTGACTTTCATTGTATGGATAAAAACAGTGCTTTAAAACATCTTCTTTTTGTGTTCCGCAGGTCATACAGCTTTAGAACGACTAGTAAATAATGATTGAAATTTCGTTTTTGGGTTGACTATTCCTTTACGAAAGATCCCTTCATTCAATGTGTGGGGCAGGTTTGACCTACATTATCAAATGTGGCATCCAGACTGACATTGTCCTTCAGTGACGGGAATGAAATGTTTGGGTAGATCAAAGATGTTTTTTTTGTGAAGTTGCTTAATTCATATGCATTATCTCTCTGTATTATGTGGAATCAGCACTTAGGCTGGAAGTGTCTGTAGTGTTCGTGCACCCCCGCCCCTCCTCCTCAGACCACTACATTCCTGCTCTTCCCAAATGTTTATAGGTGATATATCATTTGTCCCCACTTTGTACATTCTATTTAGCTAGACTTAGGTACAAATTATATGGTGAGATATTGTCATTGAGGATGTTAAGTTCCCCCTCAGCTTACTTTGTTTGGTTAGTATTAAACACCAGATTAGGAAAACTGTTAATTCCAATGGTACTGCTCAGAAATCTCTGTCCCATCTTTCCAACAAATAATGTATACTTATTTATAGGACACCCTCCCCCCCCTTTTTTTTTTCCAAAGCTTTTTTTCCAATTAGTTTTAATTTATATATACAGTACCTGTCAAAAGTTTGGAAACATTACATTTTTTAAATGTTTTTTAAAAGAAGTCTCTTATGCTCACCAAGGCTGCATTTATTTCATGAAAAAATACAGTAAAAACAGTAATATTGTGAATTATTACAAATTAAAAGAACTGTTTACTTTTTGAATATATTTTTAATTTTTATTTTTATATATTTTTTTTAATGTAATTTATTCCTGTAATGGCAAAGCTGAAATTTCAGCATCATTACTTCAGTCTTCAGTGTCACATGATCCTTCAGAAATCATTCTAATATGCTGATTTGGTGATCAAGAAACATTTCTTATTATTATCAATGTTAAAAAAAAGTTGTGCTGCTTAATATTTTTGTGGAACCTGTGACCTGTATTACTATAACTACCAAGGACATCGAGGAATATAATATAAGTTTCTTTAATATTCAAATTTGTGGCTCAACAATTTGGGCTTTTTGTGGAAGCTTGTTTCCGCCATGAAACAAAAAATAAAAAAGGTAATTGCGACTTTTTATCTCACAATTCTTCTCGTAATTGTGAGTTTATATCTCAAATTCTGACTTTTTTTTCTCAGAATTGCGAGATATAAACTCACAATTGTGAGTTACAAAGTCAGAATTGTGTGATATAAAGTCAGAATTGTGAGATATAAACACGCAATTGCGTGTTATAATTTCCAATTGTGAGAAAAAAGACTGACGTTTTTTCTCATAATTACAAGTTTTTATCTCACAATTCTGACTTTATAACTCGCAATTGCATGTTATAAAGTGAGAATTACGAGTTTATATCACGCAATTCTGAGAAAAAACGTCAGATTTGTGAGATATAATGTCAGAATCGCGATATAAAGTCAGAATTGCGAGATATAAACTTGCAATTGCATGTTATAATGCGAGTTTATATTACGCAATTCTGAGTTTATAACTCGCAATTGTGAGTTTATGTCTCGCAATTCTGAGAAAATAAGTCAGAATTGTGAGATATAAAGTCAGAATTGCGTGATAAAACCTTCCATAGCTTTTTTACATGGCACATTCTTAAACATTTAAATTTAGTCCCTTTCAATATATGGAATATTTGGTTAATCACTACTAAGCTTTGCTTCTTTTTAAACAATGCAAAGATCCTGGTGTATCAACAGTAGGCAAGTGTGGCTGAAATGCAAAATGAAGGTACTCTTTTTACTCACAAAGTGAAGGTTGTTGCCCTGTGGGCAGCTGTGTACAAATGTGTATTGGTGTTTCAATGAGATTATGAGCTTGTGTGCTCATTCAACAGGTTTACACACGCTCCCTTGTCCCAACAGAGATCAGAGAGAAGAAGAGACAGACATCAGAGAGGTTGCATGGGTTTTGCTTTCCCTCTTTGGAGGAGCTTTGCATGTTAGGCATCTGTTGGCTCTTGTCAGAGCCCCAGGGGGCAGTTGTGAAGCAGAGGGGGTGTGTGAGGGGTAATTTTCCTAAACATATGCATGTTTAAGATGCCGCAGAACTGGCCTCCTCTATCACACCTGCAGAGCTGCGGGGAAGATCAAAGTCTTCTCTCTTACCCAAACAGACGCACTCACACATCACACCCTCCCCTGAGGTCTTGAGCTGCACTGCTGTACCATTGCTGATGCCGCTGTTTGAAATGGGTGCAAATACACATAATGTTCCATTCCCATGAGCCAGGAGTCTTTTTAAACATCCCTTAATGACGCTCTACCTCCCTCGTTCTTGATACTGTTAAAGCTGTGTGAAAGGGTGTGTTACACTCAGTCACTATTTACACCCAAATTGGAGTGTTAAAGTCACACAGACTCCTTAAACTAATTTCTCTCTCTCACACAGGAAACCCTGTGCAATTTAAATGCCTAGACTTCATTTTTGTACAAATTATATGGTCATTGAGGATGTTAAGTTTCCCCTCAGCTCACTATGTTTGGTGAGAATTAAACACCATATTAGGAAACTGACAAAGAAAATTCCAGTAATACTGCTACGAAATATCTCTCTCTGTGTGTCTGTCTATGCCTTCCCTTCCTTTTCCAAGAAATTATGTATAATTTTTTATAAGCCATCTCTCTTACCAATCATTTTTTAGAATGTTTTTGAGAGGTTTTTGAAAGTCTCTAATGCTCACCAAGGCTGTATTTATTTGTTCAAAATACAGTAGAATCAGTAATATTGTGAAATATTATTAAAATGGATATAATTTAAATAGCTGTTTTATATTTTCTGTAATGCAAAATCTCTTATGCTCACCAAGGCTGCATTTATTTGATCAAAAATACAGAAAATTAGTAATATTATTAAAACGTATATAATTGACATTACCGTTCTAATATCTATAATGCAAAATCACAGGGAAATATGCGTGTGTTAGATGGAACATAGCATTTCTTTCACACATGTCAGTGAGCAAACTACATGATATGGCAAGTTCTCCTCCAAATTAAAGGTTGTGGTTTTATGAAGTTGCTCTTAATGAATATGTACTTTACCAGGGTTATATTGTTTAGAACTTTATGATCTTCTTTACCTATAATCTTTATAATCACCATTTATATTGTTTTTACAGCTTTTATTCCACATATTCTTTGAACATAATTGTCTGGCTGAAGATCAGTAGATGTTCTTGTTTCTGCCCTGGGGACCTCCTCAGTAGAGAGACTGAGAGGGTTCGAAAACTCTCAAACGTCATTCAGTGTCCTAGTATGTCACTGAGAGCAAAAATATACTACAAATTCCATTTAATTTTTATAATTAATTTGAATTTGACATGTGCTTGTGTGTTTTGCAGGTGGCTTTTGGCAATGCCTGTACCAGTGAGCAGTTCACAAACTCAGGCGAATGTTGCAGCATGTGTGCTGCGGGCACTGGCTTGGCAACCAGCTGTGGCCAGGAAGACACCAAGTGTCAGCCGTGTCAAGATGGTGAGTGTTTTTAAAACAAACTTTCATTTGTACTTTGAATAAATGCCTAAATGTGAATATTGTTGTTTTGCAAATGTTTACATCCATATTCTTGATAAAAATTACTTTATATATGTCCCAGGTGTGTCGTTCTCTGACTCTGAGAGTCTTTCAGCCTGTCGGCTGTGCGCCCGCTGCCCCCCCGGCATTCCTGAGCTGGCACGCTGCACTCCCACTCTGGATACCCATTGTGATTGCGGTGATGGTTTCTTCCTGTGGCGGGATCATAACAGCACAAGTGGGCTGTGCGCGGCCTGCTCCATGTGTGGGCATGGAAGTGGAGTGGTTCAGCAATGCGGGCCGCTGGGAAATACTGTATGTGAGCGGTGTAAACCAGGGACTTACTCAAGAGAGCGGAGCAACAGGAAACCCTGCGTGCCCTGCTCACGCTGTAGTGACGACGAGGTGGAGATCAGATCCTGCCAGCCGGACTCTGACACCGTCTGTATGGGTGAGTGTGATGTTCATTAAATTCTACTGTGTCTTTATGTAAATGATCTTGGGTGTATGTACTGTAGGGAGCAATTAATCAAAATGAATCAAAATCATGATATGGCTTAATGTGATTATTAAATCGCAAAGAATGTGATTTAATTAAATAAATATATGCACTCTGTGTTTCTTAGATACTCAGTTCTTTATTTTACAATTAAATATTACAATAGTAATATTTCTTATTTTGTTTAATATTTTTATTTAGTAATAATAATAATAATAATAATTATTATTATTATTTTATAGTAATTGATATATAATCATAACATGTTTGGCCAAGTTGTGCAGCCCTACAAACAAGCACAGCAAACCTGGAGCTTTTTTTTTAATTTTTATATTTAATACAATTTTAAATCGCACTTGCAATTTGTATCAGAAAAAGTACAATTCAATTTTTCCCCACATCATGTAGCCCTATACAACAGGGTGATTCACCCGTCCTGATCATAATGAAGACAAAAGCCTCATTAAAATATGAAATTCTTGTAAAGATAAATTAAGTAATTTTTATTTCTTAGTAAAGAAACTGTGAAACGGTTTTGTTAAAATATTATAAATATTTAAAAACATTTTTCTGTAAAAACATAAAACAACATTAACACATTTTTTTTTCATAGAGACAACCCCTGCAGACAATATCATATTAGCAAAAATGTTTAATAAATGATTATTTTACCTTTTTATAACATGACAAGATTAGTTCAAATTTTAAAAAATATATATTACAATATGGTACTAACCTCAAATAACATTTTTTATGAGTAAAAGAATTCATGATATTTGTAAAAAATAAAGTTTAGTTTGAAACAAATATAATATTGTTAAAAAAAAAAAAATTAAATAATGATTAATATTTGTGCACTCCCATGTATTCAAGGTGTAAGGAAAAATATCACTTTTAGTTTTTATTAAATTTATTTTGTTAAAAATGTTTTTGTTTTTTGTTTTTTTTTAACCATGTGAAACTAACATGAATATAAAGCATGAAACATGATGAAATATGCTTTTTAAACTAGATTTTTACTTGTCCAAGATACTTTTCTGTATCTTGGACACTTTTATTTGTCATTGATTTGACACACCTGTTAGTAAATACGGTTGTCAATCCTAAACACTGACTGTGTGAACGTAACCCGATATGCATGTGTGTCTTGGATGAAGTTTGTGCCAAGCTATATATAAAAACATTTATGCATGTGTGTGTGAGTGTGTATGGTTAGATTGTTAACATGTGGCAGACACCTGTGTTCAGTCAGAGAGAAGCCTTTGAGAAAATACAGCTCTCACTTTGACTTCAAATGTTCTGCTCATTCTTCAATGAGCTTAGCAACAATCCAGTCATGATCAAATTAAGAAGATTAACACTTTACAAAGATTTTGTTTGATCTATAAACAATCAAATGTTTCAATTTTGGCTTTTTTTAAGTATAAACTGTCATTTAAAAAGTGCTGTGTCCTCACTGGATTGCGTGTTAAACTGTGGCCTGAGGTGTGGTAAATTGGTTTGGAGGTTAACCAGCTGGCTAGTGGGTCACATCTCACGCTGCCCTCTGTTCCCTGCAGGGTGGAGTCACCAGTTAGACCACTCGACCTGCTGAGGTCAGGGCAGCCACACCGAGTGTTTGATCCGTACAGGCAGCCTGTGGGGTGTGTGAGAGAGCGAGTGGACAAAAGAATGCATGCATCTGTGTGATAGTGTGTGGGGTGGCCTCGCCTGCACGATCTATTTCAGGATGGAGGGTGGGGGGCATGAATCCTCCTGACCATTCCACACTTTTCAACATTTCGATCTGGTATTTAGTCTGTCAGCTGTTCCTGCACCCACTGATGATGTGTTAATCAGACTCACAGCAGATGTGTGTCACGTGGGTTTCACGTGAAGGCTAAAATGAGCATCTGCATTTTTTTGCAGTCTAGGTGTTTGAATGCTCTAGGGTGTACTTGAGTGTGCTTCAAATGTCTAACTAATGTGAATCTAATGAGTTTCCCTTTATTTATAAAGACAGCACAACTACTCATTTTTCAGATTATATCTATTTGGCAGCAAGTGAACATTTTGTCCTCAAAGTTGATGTGTTAGAAGCAGGAAAAATGAGCAAGTGTAAGGTTTTGAGCGAGTTTGACAAGGGCCAAATTATGATGGCTAGATGACTGGGTCAGAGAATCTCCAAAACTGCAGCTCTTGTGGGGTGTTCCCGGTCTGCAGTGGTCAGTATCTATCAAAAGCAGTCCAAGGAAGGAACAGTGGTGAACCGGCGACAGGGTCATGGGCGGCCGAGGCTCATTGATGCACGTGGGGAGCGAAGGCAGGCCACGTGTGGTCCAATCCAACAGACGAGCTCCTGTAGCTCAAATTGCTCAAGAAGTCAATGCTGGTTCTGATATAGAAAGGTGTCAGAATACACAGTGCATCGCAGGTTTGTTGCGTATGGGGCTGCATAGCTGCAGACCAGTCAGGATGCCCATGCTGACCCCTGTCCACTGCCGAAAGCACCAACAGTGGGCACGTGAGCATCAGAACTGGACCACGGAGCAATGGAAGAAGGTGGTCTGGTCTGATGAATCACATTTTCTTTTACATCACGTGGATGGCCGGGTGCGTGTGCGTCGCTTACCTGGGGAACACATGGCACCAGGATGCACTATGGGAAGAAGGCAAGCCGGTGGAGGCAGTGTGATGCTTTGGGCAATGTTCTGCTGGGAAACCTTGGGTCCTGCCATCCATGTGGATGTTACTTTGACACGTACCACCTACCTAAGCATTGTTGCAGACCATGTACACCCTTTCATGGAAACGGTATTCCCTGGTGGCTGTGGCCTCTTTCAGCAGGATAATGTGCCCTAATACAAAGCAAAAATGGTTCAGAATGGTTTGAGGAGCACAACAATGAGTTTGAGCTGTTGACTTGGCCTCCAAATTCCCCAGATCTCAATTCAATCATGCATCTGTAGGATGTGCTGAACAAACAAGTCCGATCTATGGAGGCCCCACCTCACAGCTTACAGGACTTAAAGGATCTGCTGCTAACATCTTGGTGCCAGATACCACAGCACACCTTCAGGGGTCTAGTGGAGTCCATGCCTCGACTGGTCAGGGCTGTTTTGGCAGCAAAATGGGGACCAACACAATATGTTATGCCTGATCGGTGTACAAACTGCCCGGCCAAAAAAAAGTTGCTGTTCGGATTTAAATAGGCAAACGCTTTGATTGGATCATTATTGCAGTAATTATAATGTTTTTAGCATGTTATATGTTTGGCAACAGTTCTTCTAACCCTAACTGATAGAGTGTTTAGCTTTTCATTTCTTAAACAACCATGTATTAACACACATCATGGCCATATTCCAGGATAACAAAGTCAAGATTCATCAGGCTCAAATTGTGAAAGAATGGTTGACAGGGAGCATGAAGAATCATTTTCACACATGAATTGGCACCTCTGAGTCCAGACCTTAAATTCACTAAAAGTCTTTGGGATGTGCTGGAGGAGACTTTACAGATTGCTCACCTCTTGCATTGTCAACACAAGAATCTTTACCAAAAAATGATGCACCTCTTGATGGAAATAAATATTGTGATGTTATTTCCATCAAGGGGTGCATCAAGATTTTGTATTGACAATGCAACAGTCAAGCACTCTGTAAAGTCTACTATATATAGTTCCTATAATAAGTTATTTCAATATCTCCTTTGAATATATAAAGGCATTCAAAAGGACTTATTCTGTTAAATCTCTTTTTGCAGTGAAAGACCTCAACATCCTGTCCCGGCCATCTGGTTCTGATGGTCCGCGGGAATTCCCCCGATGGCCGACTATGAGTGGGGAAACAGAGAACAGGAGCAGCCCAGCACCAGGGTCCGGATCCACTCGAATCACACCACAGGACCAAGGGGGCAACAACAACAACATCCTGGTCTATGTGTCTGTACTGGCTGCAGTGGTGCTCGGCCTGCTGCTCTACGTCGCCTACAAATGGTGAGGTCATACAGCGATTTAAAGAAGAAAAAATACGCTTGACGTGGTTATACAAATGATTTACACACAAATTCATTCTATTTGTATATGCAAGATATAGAATACTATAATGTGTCTGTGAAGTGAAATATTATTCTTGTAGGTTTTTACTGTATGACAAATGTGTGATTTGGTGTGTATGTACAGCTGGAAGTCATGTCAGCAGAAGCAGGCTCTGGTGAAAGCACGGGTTGGCGAGTTGAATAATGCTGGGGAAGGAGAGAAATTACACAGCGACAGTGGCGTGTTCCTGGACTCTCACAGCCTTCAGGAAAACCAGCCCAGCAAAGGTATGAGAGAACCGCTTAAACAGATACATTGTCTAAGGCTGAGAATCGATACAGATTCCTGATTTGATTTGATTCTAGAAATCAAGACCGCAAACTCTATTTATTTAAAGAACCGGCTCATAAGAGTCATTCGTTCTATTCATTTGCCTTTTTGAACTGTTCATTAAAAGAACTGGCTCATAAGAGTATTTTGTTTTAATTCGTCTTTTTAACTGTTCATTAAAGGATTAGTTCACTTCAGAATTAAAATTTCAGTCGAAAAAAAATTAAGGTTTTTGAGGAAAACATTCCAGGATTTTTCTCCATATAGTGGACTTCAGTGGGGTACAACGGGTTAAAGGTCCAAATTGCAGTTTCAGTGCAGCTTCAAAGGGCTCTACACAATCCCAGCCGAGGAATAAAGGTCTTATCTAGCGAAATGATCGGTCATTTTCAAAAAAAAAAAATTATATACTTTTTAACCACAAATTGGTCTTGCACTGCTCTGCGATCTGCCAGAAAGGTCACGCGTGATGTAGGGAAAAGTACCGCGGTAGGGCGAAAAACATCTCATTTTCTCCTACAACTTCAAAATCGTTCGATATCGTTGTTTTACCTTTTTTATGTAAAGGGTGTTTGACTTAGTCTTTGCACGTTCGCTTTGTAGACACTGGATCGGTACTTCTGCCTACGTCACCCGTGACCTTTCTAACCTGATTACATCATGCATGGTGGATCGCAGAGCAGTGCAAGACGAGCATTTGTGGTTAAAAAGTATATACATTTTTAATTTTTTTTAGAAAATGACTGATCATTTCGTTAAGACCCTTATTCCTCGGCTGGGATTGTGTAGATCCCTTTGAAAATGCACTGAAACTGCAATTTGGACCTTCAACCCATTGAACCCCACTGGAGTCCACTTTATGGAGAAAAATCCTGGAATGTTTTCCTCAAAAACCTTAACTTCTTTTCAACTGAAGAAAGAAAGACATGAACATCTTGGATGACATGGAGGTGAGTAAATTATCAGGAAATTTTAATTCAGAAGTGAACTAATCCTTTAAAAGGACCAGCTCATAAGAGTCATTTGTTCTATTCATTTATCTTTTTGAACTGTTCATTAAAGGAACCGTCTCTCATAAGAGTCATTTGTTCTATTCATTCATCTATTTGAACTGTTCATTAAAAGAACAGGCTCATAGTAATTTGTGTCATTCGTCTTTTTGAAATGTTCATTTAAAGAACTTGCTAATAAGAGTCATTTGTTCTATTTATTCGTCTAAAAGAACCAACTTGTAAGACTTATTTCTTTTTGGGATTCATCAGACTACACTGGTTGTGTGGTATGTTTTTTGATTCTCTAAATAACTGGTTCATAAGACTCAATCACTTCTGGAATCCAGCTACATCGGTCGCACTGTATGTCTTTGATTCACTAAAAAGAATCGGTTCATAAGAGTCATTTGTTCACCTACTGGACTACACTGGTTTTGTTGATTTGTTAGTGTACTGTAAGCTGCTTTCACAAAAAGTGTCCGCTAAATGGCTGATTAGTAATTATTTGATCCCTTTCTCATACTCTCGGCAGGCAGTAAACGGGACAGCAAACAGGACACGCGGCTTTATGTAAACCTGCCTCCCCACAGGCAAGAGGAGGTAGAGGGGCTTCTCGCAGAGGGGGGCAGTCGGAGCTGGAGGCAGCTGGCCGCCACACTCGGTTACGAGCAGGACCGCGTGGACGTCTTTGGACGGGGCCAGGACCCCATCCACACCCTCTTAACTGATTGGGCCCAACAGGAAGGGTCCACGTTGGGCCTGCTCTGCTCCGCTCTGGCACGCATCGAGCGACCGGACATCATCACCGCCCTCACCGCCACATCTCAAGGAGTGTCAGTGGTCTGAATACTTGAATATGTTCCTTACGCCTTCATAAAAGTGAAAGAGACACTAAAATGATAGAGGAAGAGGGTCAACCGACTCATTTTCGAAGGCTAATGCCTTGCAGCATGCACTAAGACTTTGAAGAGCAGGACTGAAAATAATAAGGGGTTTTATTCAACATAACGTTTCACTTATGTGTTTTGTTTCAACAGCCTGAGATGTTCCGCCACCTCAGAACATTTTCTGCTCGAGACAGATGTTTCCTCCAGTATTCATGGACAGTTTATGCTTAATAATATCCTCTTTGTAGTGTCAAAACAAACTCTGTTTTCTCCGAGACACATTCATGCTGAACATTTTCATTGTCAGTGTTTTGGCTGGTTGTGGTTTCAGCTGTGGTTGGTATCAAAGAACACGGACATTTCTGCGTCCTCATGAATGACAGTTTTCCATTTTTGCGGAATGGCATCATAGTGCCAGAGAAAGCATCATGCATGCGATTCAATCGTGCTTTTGTATTTATATTTCAGCGCTTCTGTCGTTCAAACAACGTTCAACACCAAAGCTGGACAAAGTATTCAGCCTTTATACCATGGCTTGTCAAGGGCAGTGTTACACTGTGAGGTGTTTTATGTTTTCCAAAGAGGAAAACCACTAAATGGGCTGCACAAGGGAGTTGTATATTCAAGAAATATATAGATGCATGGTCTAGTTGCCTTGGGGAATGATCCTCTTTGACAAAGATAAAAAGATGTCTCATTTACACAAGTGCTTGGTTTGCACTTTAACCAACAATGCAACCTAAAAGCAAAGTTATGTTTTTGTGAGTTCTGTGAGAGAAAAACTCTCTGGTGCCTTTACTTTGAACGCTCAGGTTTGTGCTTTGCTAGTTTTCTCTACCATGTATGTATTTTAAGGTCATTTCTGTATGTTAGTGCGGAGTACTGGGTGAGACTTGATGGTTTCTTTGCTGAGATGCTTTTCATATTAATAACATCCATGTTATGTATCTATCACTTATGTTTGTCCTTTTTAATAATGAAATATTGATGTTTAGAGGTATCTTTGTATTTTTAAAAAAATAAATAATACATTGTGTGAGCAAAGAATTTGTAATTTTTATGACCCTAATGATGTATAATGGTGCAGTGTTACAGTGAAAACAAGATTTGAACCTGAAATTATAGAAAATATCTTGTATTTCAAAGGCCTTTTCTGCACCATTAACCCAAACAGTCAAATCTGGAGACGCCTGGTCTGATTATCCTCTTGTTGTTGATTTAATCATAATAATACACACATCTCTTTGCCCTTCCTGTACATTTAAGGAACATGCTTTGAAAAATAGTGTGTATTTCACTTTAAAACCATAGCGAATGGTGAAGCTGTTTTTTTGATTTGTTTTGTTTTTTTCTGAGCTAACTGCTCAAATTGGCAAAAGAGGAAGAAATGTAAATCTTTTTGAGAGCCAAAACGTTTGTTGTGCTAATGCCAACTCGACACCCAACCAAAAGCAGCAGTTTCTTGGCAGTCAGAATTTCTGATGTAATGACAAGCGTTCACAATAGTGTGCTTTGTTTACATAAAACGCGTTCTTACCTGTACGTCTTCCTGTGATTATGACAACTGTCAGAATTGTAGGAATGATTTAAAAAGTGGGAAGGACACATCTTATTGTATATGGGATAAATAGCTCTTTTAAGTTAACAACTGCATAAATGGAGGAAGCCTCCACAGGAGTTCACTTGCCTACAGGCAATGTTAAACGGGGAAAAGAATAGTGAAAAATTATTTAATTTTATAAAAAATAAATTATTTTAAATCCCACGACTTTAAAAAGACAAACTCCTCCAAGTAAGAATCATGGACCAGACAAAAGCAGAGCGCGAGCGCTTGGGCAACGCACTGTCAGGTGGCACATACGTCACGTGCGCTAACAAACTCCGGGGGACGTTAGAGTTACTTTCAGGTGTCGACTTCAGGTAAGCTGTTGAAAACAATTTATCTTTATAAACTTTAACTTGAAAGATTCTCTTCAAACTATTACAAACAGTAGTCGAAGGATACCGTAAAAGAAGACCGTTTACGCTATCACGCTATAGCGCCCCTCATGGTTATTAGGGTGACCAGACGTCCCCGTTTTCCAGAGACAGTAACAAGTGAGGTTTCAGTGATATTAAGAGGAAATGTCCCCAGTTTCAGAAATACGGTCACTTAGGTGACACTAAGAATGCAAAGTATACTAGCGTATAATATGTTTCAGGCAGAGTTCAGGGGCAAATGTCCAGCTAAAAGACACCCAAAGGGCTGAGAGTAGAAAGGACAATTAGCCCTGCTGTCATTGCAGAGAAGTTTTGCATCTTAGGTGTGTTGATTTCCTAACACTCTTCTCTTCGAATGAAACGTGTTAATGATTTCTGTGACTGATCTGTTAAGTGAGAGCAGGGACTTGGGCGGCTCTGCATGCCGTCACGTACTCCAGACGGAGCTGCTTAACTGCGGTCTGGAGCAGCCCAGCGGAATGCCCTGGCCCTGGAGCTCTGCTCAAGAAGGGCTGGGCTGAGGGGAGGGGAAAACAAGCTCTGCTCAGATGGTTTAGGCACCATGTAGGCAGAGTCTGAGCCCTGGAAGAGCCTCTAATGAAAGCAGTGCACCACTTTGATTCTCTGATTTAATAGAGCCAGATCTGTGCTGTGGTGGCAGTCTCTCTCTTTGAAAACAGGGAGTTTAAAAGGGCTTAAAGTCAACATGAAACCAAAATTACTTTAATATTTGGTCATATTGTACATAATGCATCAAGGCACATTCTTTCAAAGAAAAAAAACTCAATTTTTTTATTTAAATATATTTTATAATGCTTAATAAACATTAATAAAATAATGGTAAATAAATTAATGTAAGTATTGTTCCAGAGCAGCTGTAAAGATTTCTTCCCCCAACTATATGCATATTTGGTTATTTCTTGCTGATAAAAACTACCGCCAATAGAACAAAATAATTATGATTATTTCCTACTAACCTATAGAAAGGATGAAAATGAAACAGCAATAATATATTAGATTTGGTAAGTATAAAACCTAAAAATACATTATTTACATTGGAGCACTGTACTGTTGGATTTATTATTTAAAGTCAGGATTAAAAGAAAATTCATCTATTTTTTAAATACATGTTACAGATCTTATTGTTCATGCATGTATGTTTCATTCTTTAAAATTAGTTTTTATATAATTTTCAATCAAAATGTCATAATTCGATCTTCTGGCACACGACACTGGTGACGTATGGTGGACTTCTTCAATCAATTAGTCCGCTTAAACTCCGCCCCTCCACAATCAACTGCAAGCTCGTATTCATTTTTGAGTGCAACTACAACATCTCAAAATCCAATCAACACCTAATGAACAGAACCAAGTCCCCGCCCTACGTTTTTTCTTTTTTAATAGTTCATTATCAAATAGTTATACGTCACAATACAGAAGATTTGTCGCTTCTTCAGTCTCATCTTTCTTTTCTTTAAACCCCCCTATTTTAGGCTACTGTTGTAGTTAATGCAGCCTTTCTAAAACCAAGGACTGGGCCTTCAAACTCCACATCAGAGGGTAAGAAAGCCTTTATATGCATTTAAATGTTGACTTTAGTAGTGTTAAGCACCAGAATGCTGGTTTAAACATTTCGCCCAGGATTAAACACAGTAGCATTTAATTGCTGGACGTTGATGTACTGACACTTCCTCCAACACATAGGCATGATACAGGTGATAAGAAAACCAAGCCTTATTTTTAGAAAACAGTTTATTTTATCTTAAAATGTTTTTACACTCAGTATGACAATGTGCTTGCACAGTACTTACAGTGGAGTGGGGTGAGACTCCTATTTGCACATAAAAAAAAGATCCAAAATCTTTCTACAGAGAAAGCAAAGGAAAAAGAAACGATAATGACACCCCAACCTTTAAAACCCAACCCAACATATGAAGCAGTGGGATAGTGCGGAATTCTGCTTTATTTAGGAACACCGGAGCTGCACCGGCGGGACGGAGGACTCGGATCTAGTCGCATCCTTCTAATCCCATTTTCCCGGTCTGGTATACTTACACATATTTACACAAGACATCGTGGACCTTGACTGTCATTTTACAAAGTCTCTGCTAATGGTCTCAAAAACTAACTCTCAAAATATTCACATATAAAGCAATATAATACATGTTTGACAGATTTAATGCAGGTTAATATGGTGGGGTGAGTTGATTAATGGCCAGAGCTTATGGGATGGTAACCTGATCAATCCTTACATGACGGCCACAAAAATAAGCTACAAACTGCCTGGATGGCTTCACATTTGCCTTTGTGACATGGATAAAAAAATGTTAATGTAAAAACAGTGTGAAAGACCTTGATAAAATATCATTGCTACATAACCTTGCCCCCGATCGAGAAGAGAAATAAGACCAGGGCAAATGGGGTTAGATCACAGATCTGCACACTTCATTAGCCTAAAATCCATAAAAACAGTGCTGAGCTGGGCAACCCATGGCCAATGAGTCCAAATCGACAAGTTCTGTGGATAGTTTATCTGAGACATATCATAATCCTTAGCGTCTGTCTTTCCGCTTCCCTCTTTCCTTGACTAATATCAGCAATTAATTGGACCTTCAGCAGAATAGGCAAGCTAACAAAAGCCCTTGGTAACAACTACAGTAATGGAGTGGGGTGGCAAAGGAAAAGGATTTTAATGGTCCACTTATTCTTTTTTCCCCCCCTTCTAGAGTTTAGGATGATCCTCTTCTGCAAAGTGATGAGACTTGCTTTAGAGATAATTTTGAGAAGACAAAAAAGATCTTGGAAAGAGTCTGTGTAGCACCCTTGGATTGCGTCCTCCACGCTTCATACCGCAGCAGTTTATCTCATGATTAAAAACGTCCCCTTGTGCGGGACGGCTCAGGCAATGCCCTCTACCAGAGCAGCATTAGGGACATGGTTAGAAGGTCAGAGGAATAAAACATGACTCGTGCTGGAGCCGCCCTGTCCCGACGCACCAAAAAGGTTTAGGCCAGCAGTGTTCGGTTGGAAAGAGCTGCCAGGAGGTTCCTGGGTTTACTTTAGGCTAGTTAGTCCAGCTCTGTGTCTTCCTTAGGTCGGTACACAGGGCCAAACTTCTGCATGTATTTCTTGATGTACTCCTTGGTCTTGTGTTTGACGTTCTCATTGCATTCAAGATCTTCAGGGTTCTTGCAAGACTTTAATTCCTTGTTCATTACACCATGAGTCAGCTATGGACAGACACACAAACAGGTTTAGAGATGTAAAAGAATCAGCTATAAACATGACATGCAGCAATCCAATTACATCATCACAAAAGACTTCAGTGAGCACATCATTTGCTCACCCTCATTCCATCACCAGATGTATATGACTGACTTTTTTCAAATGAACACAGATTTTGAAAAAAAAAAAAAAAAAAAAAAAAAGATCAATTTGTTGTGAGTGAGTCCATATACTGAAAGTATACAGATCCCTCAAAATATATAAATAAAAAATAATCATAGGCAGAGCGTATGCAAGGCTGGGCAAGGCTTATCCTTCCCCTGGCCACGGACTTGAAGCTAGCATGGAATTTTTTTTTTTTTTTTTTTTCACCTCAAACCACTACCTGCTGCTGCTTCTGATTGCTTTTAAAGGGAAAAGCTGTTCATAACTGCTGGTCTAGGATCAGTTTCTCCATAATAATAGCATAGCATATTGGCAATTTGGCAAACAAGTGCGTATCTGTGTTTGTGCTATGGAGAACGTCAAAGGTTTCTATTTACAACGTGTTTTTATAGCACTGAGCAATGTAACCAATCAAACATTTCTGTTGATTTCTTGAACGCAATGGCCAATCAGGGGTTATTTAAGTAACCACAGCTCAAAGTCTGAGTTTTCTGTCCAGTGTTGAGTTCTGCATGCTCGCAAATCCTCTCATTATAACCAAGTGTAGACATTATGTAAATAAGAGATTCATTCTGCAGTGTAGACAGCTTCATTGATTATAATGGAACTTCGTGAGATTGCATCATCGTGATTAAGATGAGTGACAGCTTTTTTGACTGTTCTTTGCGCGCTTTCTAGGAGATATAAAATCAGTTCAGAATTTGAATACATCTTTTGTTTTTCTTGCTTGACCAGCAACCACATACACGCTGCAAAGTTTCTGGAGTGACATCTGCTAAATTCATGAATCTGAGTGATTATTATAGTCATGAGTGATTTTTTTTTTCCCTTTCACTCAAAAAAATTTTTTTTTGTCTCATTTGATTAGGTGGACGAGCCGTCAATCTGAGTGGGCCAGTGCCACTCTGGCACTTATGTAGCCTTGCCACTGCCTCTGACATGAGTCGGGTTTGGTATTAGCGGACTTGGGACTTTTTCTTTTGCATGCAGAAGTAGTTCACCAGAAATGAGGTAAATAACGTTGCAGTCAACACTAGTGGATCCATGATTTATTAGGCTATTGATTTAATTTTTATCAAGCTATTGAGTTTTTCCAATCCATTGGTCACAGTTAAAAGCCAAATCCAAAAATCACTTGTGTCCATTGGGCAAGCAATAATATGAATAAATAAATGAAAATGAATGTAGCAGCTGGCCTAATCAGTTGCCAGGCCAGCAGGATTTCTCCCGGCGCTCCTGATGGCCTGACTGGTGCGTGTGGGGCTGCTGGCTGTGTACACGTCGATGTCGTTTACATTCAGTCTAGACGTGTTCACAAAAAATTGCTGTTGAGTCGGGTCTGATGTTATTGATGAAATATTTTATTTATCCTGTAGAAAACAATTGTAGAAACAGTTTGAAAGCCAGATGTGTTTTGAAGGCCTTATGGCCTACATGGCTGTGGGAAATAATTATTTACAAAGGTCAGATGCATCTGAGAAAGTCGTGTGGCCACTGAGCAGTTTTGCTTAGCCAGGGGTTTTTCCAGTAAACAACAGGTGGCTGTGAAAGAATAAGACCATTATTAAGAGGTGTCACTTGGAGGCTTCTTGCCTCTGGGAAAGAGTTGATTGTCCTTGGAGAATGTTATATCTTGCCTCTGATAAAGGGCTGACCATCAATTGGCAGGTTTCCACAAGAGAGAAAGGCTAGAGAATAAAGACTTAATTGTTTTAAACAGGAGGGGTGAATCTTACCACAGAATTAAGTCACTTGGTTATTGCGAAATAACAGATAAGAAAAATGTACAAGAATAGTGCCCTGGCCAGAGATGAATTCAGATGTCCTGCAGGCATCTTGGCTTTGTTGCTTTGTCCTTTAAAGTCTTATTTTGACTTCTGGAACTCTGCCTCTTGAGCTTCATTTGCAAGAAAGGGATGTCTTTCCTCCACAACATTATCAGGTCTGTCTCGGGTTGGGTTTTTCTTTTTTAAAAATGTATTTATTCACGTCAGGTTCGGGTAAGAAGTGATACGGGTACAGATCTTTGGACCCGAGATGACCTCTACTTCTCACGCGAGTTTCACAACATGCTTACGTTTCAGTCACATGAACGCATGTATGACAGTTGCCCGGAAGCGGTGATTTATAGTTTAAAAAGTTTAAAATATAATTCGTTTTCTCACACACCCCTATTGTTTTGCTTCAGAAGAAATCATTCCATCAACTGTCATATCAACTGTAATGACCTTACATTATATGGACTCTCAGAGATGGATTATTTCTCTAAAAATCTGTTTTTTTGTTCATCTGAAGAAAGAGTCATTTACATCTGGGACAGCATGAGGGTAAGTAAATGATAATTTAATTTTTTGGGTGGAGTATCCCTTTAAGGGTGTATAAGCAATTAGTCAGTAGGTTGGCTGAAAAAGGACACTGAATAATCAGACCTATTAAATGTTTTATTTATTATATTTTTTTTACTGTGTAATTTTAAATCAAAATGTCTTAACTGCATCTTACAGTGAAATGACAGACTTATCTCTGGTATCATATGCCAGACTTGAACTATTTCATCCAGCTTTACCTGTTCCTCTCTTACAATCAGCTGCAAGCTTGCATTCAGATCAACAATCAACAACTGATGTATTGAACCATTTTTTTCTTATCGATAATCCATTTCACACAGATGTTACAATACAGAAGAAAAAGGTAGACGCTAGATCTGTTTCACAGTTTTAAAAAGACAAGCCCAAAAAAAAGGTGCAAGCCAAAGATGTCTATGCACGCGTATGGATGTAAGTGCTCTAACGGGTCTTAAGGCAAGCGTACACTGTGCGAGTTTGGACACTCGGGAGGTAGGGCTGGGCGATATGACCAAAATCTTATATCACAATATGAGTAATTGTATATCACGATAACGATATATATCACGATATAGTTTTGGTTTAAATAAGATTATGATCAACATTTTCCATATCATTGAAATTTTATCAATTTCATATCAATGAAATATCAATTTCAATATAATTAAAAAAATTAATACTAGCCTAAAAAAAAAAAACAAAAAAAAACAAGCTTACTGAAGACAAATAAACTGTGATAAAAAAAAAGAGCAAAGAAGACAAACTACAATAGAACAAAGACAGATGAAATAGACCTACATGAAAAAACTTCAAGCACTAGAAAATGTATAAAGTAATCAAAGGTATAAAAAACAATGCATAGTCTTTACTGTGTAAATTATACGTTTATTCTTATTAAAGTTACAAAAGCAAGCAGTGAGAGATTTTCTCTCTTTTTTGTTGTTTGATTAGCATTAATAATGACAGCAGGCAAATTTGGATGCCGTCCCTTTAAGACTGACTGCACTGATCCATTAACTCTTTCGCCTTGTCTTTCTCAACTGTACCTTCACTTAAGACATAAATGGCTCTGTTTACTTGCAAATACGTGGCCACTTTGACACAAAGGTATGTGTATTTAACCGTTCAAGCCCTTTCAGGCGTCAAAAAGCACTCAGTTCAGTCCTCACGCGCTCTATGAGCTGTGGCTTCATGTCGCGCGTCTCTCAGACGGCGCTGAGAAACAGTCTCTTCAGAGAGCGCGTGCATATGCTGAAATGAGTTGTCTTTCGCTGCTAATTGCACTTAAATGGTTTAAAACCACTTGTTTTTAAACCGCAATGCTTAAAAACTCATGCAAACTATAATCTTTCGTGACCGTGCAGCATAGCAACCTCACGTGAGCGTAACCTTGACAGAGACGATAGTCCAAAATCTCTAGCAGTTGACAAATTTCAACCGGCTAATCGTGTCTACCAGTATATCGCCCACCCCTACTTATTGTGCTTAATACACTTTAACATCGAGTACGTCTCTAATTCACGATCGCCTTCTGAGAGAGGCAGGTTTCATGCTTTGGCAGTGTGCCAGTCAGCACGAGCGCTGCACCGAGTGTATTTGTGTGTGTGTGTGTGTGTGTTTGTATGCGCATGCTGTAGTGTTGCAGCCACTGGGCTATAATAACATTTATAGATCTAGCCTATGTGACATGGTTGTGTATGATTTGGCAATAGGGGACAGCCTACTATACACTGGTCAAAATCGGACCGACTCCCTGAATTTTTTAAACGTTTAAACAACGCCTGCGAGCTTGTACGACAGCAGAAAAAGCACCGTGTGCACCCAGCTTTATCTATATTTGAGCATTCAACAGGACAGACATATATGCTTTTTTGCAAAAAGAATGTCATTTGTCTGTTTTTAAAAAGCATACAGACACACACATTACCTTTCTAGCAAGATGTTTGAAGTCATCTGTGTTACTGATACGGCCCAGCTTGCAATCTGGCTTGCGGTACGGATTAAGGCAATGCACAATAAACTGTGACATCTGAAAAGATAAGCAGGAGAAATTGAAAGGTTAGACGAGTCAGACACTCATGAGCTACCGCTATAATAATTTGGTAAAAAAACCCAGGAGAATCTAAAGCTCACCTCCTTGCGGAAGACTTCTTTGCTTTTTTTGGCCAGCTCACTGGATGTGTCTGCCTCGGCGGTCTTTGTAGAGAACTGTGGAAAGGGGTCAAACAAAAAACCAATGCATGAAAATATATACTGTAAATTCTGACAGTTTATTTGGAACATAAAAAACACGGTTTATTTGACATATTACTCATGTAAGTGTATCTAGAGATTGTTTTAACATTCTTTTCCAAAACATACTGGGGAGACTAAATTCTGCAACAAGCAACATTAAACACTGCAACTCCCAGAGCCCCCTTAGGCAGCCGATATGACATAAATGAGACAAAAATCATGCTGAATCAATGCCAAGGCTGTCAATACACTGTCCCAAAAAGAAATCCAAAGGGCAAATCCCTGCACATCAGACAAAATGCTGACATACTGACAACAGACAATGAAACTCTTTGGTAACGATATCTGTTAAAAGTTTAATAGTTACGATATTTTGAAGTCTAAAATGAAAGGGCAATTGCTGAAAAGACAAAAGAGATTCTGCAAAGCTCGACTCCCAAACGAGAAACCACACATAAATGAATGCAGTTTCAACAGCTGGGTTTGATTAGCATCAAAGAGAGCCAGAGAAAACACCAGCAAAAGCCTGAGAGAGAGAGAGAGAGAGAGAGAGAGAGAGAGAGAGAGAGAGAGAGAGAGAGAGAGAGAGAGAGAGAGAGAGAGAGAGAGAGAGAGAGAGAGAGAGAGAGAGAGAGAGAGAGAGAGAGAGAGAGAGAGAGAGAGAGAGAGAGAGAGAGAGGGTAATGGGGGAAGAGAAGACTGTAGTGAATGACAGATCAAGATGGTTGTGACCTTTGAGATGACATGTCTTTAAAACAATGTTTACTATAACTTGTTTTTGACTTTGTTTTAATTCGGCTTGGCCCGGTCATACCTCTTGTTTATTTGCATCAGATAATGTCTTAAAAGCTTAAAAGCTGAGGCAAATCTAAGTGGTCTAAGTGTTTTCTTCGAAAATCCAAATAGCTTTTCTCTATTTGGATGAACACCAGCTGCGAACCATTCCATCCTAGATGGCTGGAACAACATCTTCAATTATCCAGAGAGGCTGGGACAGTCTCAGGCCCAACATGTTATGTACTTAAGAGAACACTAGAGTAGGGATTGTTAAAAAAGTACTTAAGTTCTAAGTCGATACTAAATCAATCAAATATAAATTAACATAAAAAAAAATAAAAATAAAAAAAATTAACAATACCAGTATTTTGACATTATTGGGTACTTAATTTGGTAACAAAACTGTCTGAATGCACGTCTTGGTCAATATGACCATACCAAGACGGATATTATGTATATCTGCCAGTTTGTGTAAAAGGAAAGTAAACAGGATTACATGCAGGTATTTTTAAGATACAAGTACAATGTAAAAACATGTATGTACACAATAAGTGCATTGTATCAAATGATTCATTTAAATGCAAGTACATAGTAGTATACCACATAATATAAAGTGGGACCAATAAAATATTTTTTTAAATAAAGAAGCGATGCCACATTCTACACGTAAGTATCATAAAGTATCATATCTGTGCACTTCAGGGAAAAAAAAAAAAAAAAATTATTTCATGTCTCAAAAACCCCACTCATCTCCTTGGAATTAAAGGTAGGGTAGGCAATTTCTGAGAGGCTAGCAATAGCAAGCTAGCTTTGAAAACATAAGATCCAACCCTCTCCAAAGCCACACCTCATCTAAAACACATGAATGCACTGCAGAGTCTGCAAAGTGTCATGAGAGATGGCATTAAATTACCTCGTGTCTCAAAGCACATAACATTAAAATAATAATGAACGTAAATGACTTAAAGAGCTCAGACTTGTACCACCTGACTGCTGCAGATTAATTTCAGCATTGATAATGTTGCCATAGAAACAAATAAATCAGAGTCAAGAAATTCAAGTAGAACGTCACGGGTTGCCATCCCTTAATTACAATAGTTATGGTGTAAACACATCATAAGCTTGTTGTTTTTGTTTAGGAGGAACTGTAAAAGGCGGCTGCTGTTTGTTTTTGGTGCTCTGTGACTGTTTGTCTACAACTCTGCATAGCCTCATTGAACGCGCTGATGACGTGTGATGTCTGCGCGAGCGGGGTGTGCGGAAGTATGCAAATACATACGTTGACAGGCAGGTAGGACATCCTATTATTGCATTTGGACCGAATGTAATGATTGGATGAACATTTTTTGGTCCTGAGACTTCCAAAAAAGATATATGTACATTTTTTTTTATATTAGGACCACTTCTATTATTGATTGCTATCAGGATGTGAAGAGTTTTAACCAGTATAACAAAAAGTGTTTATTGCTAAGTGAAAATTATTGCCTACCCTGCCTTTAACCCCTTAAGCCCAAAGTGTACCGCTGACGGTACACTACCCCCCGCGAAAAAAGTCATTATCAAATGACTAAGCAACCACTGACAGGAATAACAAATAGGTATCATTTTAAAGCTTAGAAACTCAGCTTTTTAATGCATCCAATCATTTTGTTCAGTTCTTAATTATTGCCGAGTCATCCCGTTAAACCAGAGTGTACCGCCCGCGGGGCGCCACCTAGCTACAAAAAAAAAAAAATTAATAATCATATTTTTCAAAACTCCTACATTGATCAACTCAAAATAGGTGTCATTTGAAAGCTTAGAGTCTGAACTTTACAATAAATGTAGCCAATTTAACTCCTAACAAATTAACTCCTAAGTACTGCTGAGTTATTTGCTGAAGAAAAAAAAAATATATATATATATATATATATATAAGACCCTTATGTAAATAATATACTGGTGCGGCATTTATGTCACGTTTTTGCTCGTAACTTCATGAAACATGCTCCAATTGTGGAAATTTGCACATTATTTACAGCAGATTCTCACGATTAAAATGACAAGATCAACATAATCCAACATCAACATAATCCAATGAGTCAGTCACGAGATATCTCTCATGGAATTACAACACATAAAACCTCACAGACACACAGACGCTAACTAAAACTAAAATGTAGCTTTCACGTGGCATTTTTGCTTATAACTTCATGAAACATGCATAGATCTTAGAAAATGGCACATCATTAATTACAGTGGATTCTCCCAATTGAAATGAGTCCAAAATCAACAATCCCTTGCGTCGATCACGAGATATTCCTTGTGAAGGAACAACTTTAAAAATGCCCATTAGGAGGCGTCAAGGGCTAAACAAAAAGGCTAACTTGGTTCCAAATGCTGTAACTTTTGATTACTTTATGCGATCACAAAATTTGATCCAGATGCAGCTCACATGTATGGGATCTTCACCCAAATTGTCCTCCTACCATATTTCCTTCCTGAGTTAAATTAGATGTAAAATTTCCCTTAAGCAAACTTTTATTTTTTGTCTTTTATCAGCAGTTTCTCAGCATGAGAATGTCCAAATTTATTTATTTATTTTTTAAGTTTTTTTTCAAACAATACCAACCTTTTGACTCTCCTTGCTATAGTTTTGGAGTTACGAGTCCTTATTTTTTTGTATGTCACTCAAAAAACAACTCTGAAAATGCCTTCAGGGATTAAGGGGTTAAACATTCTTTTTGTTACTGTTCCTTTAAGACATCTAAATACAACTGACCTCTGGTATTAACTCCTTTGCATGTGAAATGAGTAACAAATGTCCCACAAGGTTGCTGATCTAATGTGTAATCGTGGACAGGCATCTGTTAATGTATTTAGGGTGGTGACATCAACACTAACAATTTCTGAATTATTTTGCTGTTTGGTTTCAGTAAATGGTCTGGGTGGACTGGGGTTGAAGCTGTGTGTTATTAAAGAAGAACATTTACTGTATTTCTAACTCAAGGTTGATGAAAATCATAAGATTTTCCACTTAAAGCATGAGGAACTGTTTAATACCTTTGAAGGATTTTCATCATATGTGGGCGTCCCGAGGTCCATCTCAGCCTCGTGTTCTACACTGGCTTCCTCTGTAGTCCCATCCCAGCTGGGAGGATCCCACTGTGTTTGCCTGAAAGAGAGAGAGCACATGAAGCCATTACAATAGGACAATGGTATACATGGTCTGTCCGCAATGTCGTAACTCATTAGATCAATCCATGCTGATGTCATTGAGTTTAATTGCATAAAAGGAGGTTTAATTCTTGAAGTTTTAATGACATACAGAGTTTGTTTAATAAGAACCATTCATACCTGGTGATGATATGGTAGTAATAAATTCTGCCCTCTGGGTCTCGCGCCACTTTCCAGCTGGGAGGCAGGATAATGGTTTTAGGTTTAGGAGGGGAAGGAGGCGGCAGGTCAATGATGCTGTTGGGTACGATCATTTCCTGTGGTGAATCACAGTTCAGGGGAAGTTAGTCAGAATGTTAAGATTACTGGAACCCTGTTGTCTATAAAATACTAATTACAAGATGTCATGCAGGAACTTGATAGTATAGTATAGGCTATGAGACCACATTAATTAATATTAAAGAGTAATAAACACATAGCTTGAAAGTTCTGCATCAGATTTACACGCATCACGCTGAATCAAACTTGCATTATAACTTGTTTTAATTCAGAAGACACTAATCTCCAAGTTTCTGTCTCTCTACTTTGTTAATGAGTTTTGTGATTTTAATAAGCATGTCTTTAAAATAGTTTTTTTTTTTTTTTTTAATCTTTATGTTTTTATTAATGCTTATTTTTTCAATAGAAAGAAATGGCTTGTTCAAGTCAGCTTATTTTGTTATTGGTAATAGAACCATGTGGGGGGGGGGGGGATATATTATGTATACACTTTTTTTTTTTTTTTTTTTGACTAATCGATTACTCATTTATGTGTTAGAGTATTCAACTACAAAATGACTTGAAATTACAATTCCTAGTCCATGCATTTCTTTATGAAAGAAAAAGAAAAAAAGACAGAGAGAGAGAGAAGGTGTAACAGCACCCTCGTCTGGTGAAAGTCATGACTTGCATACCTGTTGAACTGTCTGAGAGGTGACAATGGTGGTGACAGTGCCTCCCTGCTGCACTACCACACCTTGTTGATGCCCCGTGTACACCTGCTGCCCATGCAGGTAGTTGGCAGCTGGCTCAGTGTATGTCTATACACAACCACAAACAAGAGCAATGCTGCTGCCATTACATACTACTTGTTATAGTGTTAGTTCACCCAAAAATGAAAATTCTGTCATTAATTACTCACCTTCATGTCGTTCCAAACCTATAAGACCTTCGTTCATCTTCAGGACACAAATTAAGATCTTTTTGATGAAATCTTGGCTATTTCTGTCCCTCCATTGACAGTCCACACAACTACCACTTTGACGCTTCAAAAAGTTCATAAAGAGATCATAAAAATAATCCATATGAATTGAGTGGTTTAGTCCAAATTTTCTCAAGAGACTCAATCACTTTATATGATGAACAGATTAAATTTAGGCTTTTATTCACATATAAACATTGATCAGCGAACATAAACAGAAGCTCAACCATACTTGCTTGATGCTTGAGAACAAACCTCTTGCGAAAGCTTAAATGTGCTGCCTAACACAAGAGAATGAACCTCATTGGTTTTCGCATGTGTCATGCGAACATGCTTGAGCTTTCGTTTACCACAACTGATGTGTGAGTTGATGAATGTTTATGTGAATAAAAGCCTAAATTCAGTCTGTTCATCATATAAAGCGATCGAGTCTTTTCAGAAAATTTGGACTAAACCACTCATATGGATTAGTTTTACGATCACTTTATGAACTTTTTGAAGCATGAAAGTGCCAGTTGTGTCTATGGAGGGACAGAGCTCTGATTTTATCAAAAAGATTTTCATCTGTGTTCCAAAATGAATGAAAGTCTTACGTGTTTAGAACGACATGAGGGTGAGTAATGACAGAATTTTCATTTTTGGGTGAACTATACCTTTAAGTGTTCATTTTTCCAAAAAAAAAACAAAAAACACCAGACTAAGTACATGAAGAGCTTTTGCACTGGGCTGTCATTAAGTATACATATTGCATGAGATGTCAGTTATACTACTGTATGACAGCCATTACATTCATATCTCACAGCACTGGTCCCATGTGTGATCATTTCCCAATGGACAAAAATCAAGTCCCGTCCATCATTTTCTCATTCGAGAAGCTGTTTCACTCAGATACACATCACAGACTCACAATATGGAAGGAAAAACAGTTGCAAAATCCGTTTCATGTAGACTTTAAATAGAGTCAGTTACAATCTAGTTATTTTTTTAGTCTAGCCAAACAAAGTTGTTTTGAGAACCTTTACTCTCCCTGAAAGGATATTATCCTGTCTCCAGCCACTAACATAATAAACGGTTTGTGGTTCAAAACCAGCATGTTTCCAAAGTCGCAATGAAACAAAAATGAGACAGAAATTTTCTTCCATATTGTGGCGTACATCCAGGTAAAACAGATTATCAAAAACGAAAAAATGCAGGACAGGGATTTAGTTCTATCGGTTGGTGGGATTTTGGAATGTGGGCACTGCACTCAAAAATGGAGGCAGATTACAATGAGAGTTTACTGTAAGAAGGGTTTAAAGAATTAGTTCAATTTCAAATGAAAATTACCCCAAGCTTTACTCACCCTCAAGCCATCCTAGGTGTATATGACTTTCTTCTACCTGATGAACACAGTCGGAGATATTTTAATAAATATCCTGACACATCCGAGCTTTATAATGGCAGTGAACGGGACCAACGAGTATAAAGCTGAAGAAAGTGCTTCCATCCACAACCATTCATCATAAACGTGTACTCCACATGGCTCCGGGGGGTTATTTAAGGCCTTCTGAAGCGAAGCGATGCGTTGGTGTAAAAAAAATATCCATACAAATTATGAAGTAAAATATCTAGCTTCCGCCCGACCGCCTTCCGTATTCAAGTTACGAAGAAAGCGTAAATTGGCGTTGCGTTAGTTAAGGTTTCTCCGCAAGTTGAATAAGGAAGGCGTAAGACGTAGCGTAAGCTTTTTGAACTGCAAGAGTTTTACACTTTCTTCTTAAGTACTTTGTAACCCCCCGGAGCCGTGTGGAGTACACGTTTATGATGGATGGATGTGGATGGAGGCACTTTCTTCAGCTCATACTGGTCCCATTCACTGCCATTATAAAGCTCGGATGCATCAGGATATTTATTAAAATATCTCCGACTGTGTTCATCAGAAAGAGAAAGTCATATACACCTAGGATGGCTTGAGGGTGAGTAAAGCTTGGGGTAATTTTCATTTGAAAGTGAACTAATCCTTTAAGCAGACTAAATGAGTGGAAAAGTCTGGCAAGAGAAATTTGTCATTTCACTGGAAGATTAAATTCAAATTAAGAGGTAAACTAAATAAATAAAAGAAACATGTATGAATCGTTCACAGTAAGATAAATAACATACATTTAGAAAACAGATGGGGTTGTACAAAACCAGTTTTTCCAACTAAGAACCACCTTTTCTTTTATGTAAATGCACAAAAATAGGGGAAACAAGCAATATATTAAAATAAAATCTGTAATATCTGCCAGTAACCAATATTGTACAGATATATTGTGCATCCCTAGTTTCTTTTTTGCATGTAAAATGTTTAATTTGTACAATGTCTCATTTCATTTTATGAAATTGCATTGCATCATATTTTGTATTTACATATAGCTCTCTGCTCTCTAGATATCTGCAATGAAAAACTTTCATCAGTTGACCACTATGTATGAATACAATGAGAATAATGATTAAAAGGGAAGTATTGGTGTCCAACCTGTATGACAGGAGTGCTGGTCTGTGGGTAGCCTGCAGGAATGCTATAGATGGTCTGGCATGGCTGGCCTTGATAGTAGATGGCAGTCTGAGGCTGTGCTGTGGTAGAATACTGCTGGGTGGGCTGCGTCTGCAACGTGACCGCCTGCTGTGTGTTGGGGTCCCAGAGAGTGGTGTAGCCCTGCTGACTCTGGACCTGCGTGCTGGCTGTTTGCGCAGGCACTGACAGGACAGCCACGCTCGGGTCCTGTGCTGGCACAGCAGGCTGGACAAACTGCTGAGTCTGTGTGCCAGAGGAAAGCTCCAGAGAGGCAGGGATATGTGCCAAGCTGGAGGCAGGACCGGCCTGGGTGGTGGTGGAAGAAGAAGGTGAAGCTAGACCGAGATCTGATATGATGGGCTGAGTAGGTGTTTGTTCGAAGGTACCAGCAGCTGAGGTGACACAAAGAGGCTCTACAGCAGGTGTAGGGAGGAGCACTTTTCCTGCATTGGGATTGGTGGGATCCACATAGGTCTGGATAGGGTATCCAGGTGGGTAGGCCATGAAGCTTGGACTGGAGGTGTAGGCCAGTGGGTTAAACGCAAGCGTCTGTATTTGCTGTTGCTGCTGCTGCTGCTGTTGTTGTTGTTGTTTCTGAGCTTCCCGCTGAGCCATTTCCTGCTCAAAGAGCTTCCGTCGTTCCTCAGTGGACAGCTTGTTACGAGACTCTTTGGTGTGGAGTTTCTTCTTGCTGCTGTTGGCCTGCTCGTAACTACAGAAAATAATGCAAGATCATCTAGGTGCCAGTAACCATACTTTTGAAAAAAAAAAAAAAAAAAAAAAATGTGTTTCATGTTGTTCTAAAACAGTTGTTCCATGTACGAATGAAACTTGTATGAGTTTGGAACAACATGAGAATGATTAAATAATTACAGAATTATACATACATGTTTTATTGTGCCGTAAATCTTACCGGTCATCGTTTCTGCGGCCCCTCTCATAGGCTGAAGGCGGCAGAGGGGAGGTGGAGCCTCGTCGTCTTTTCCTATCTGCACTGCGAAGGGTCGATCTCTCTCCATCCCTCTCCCGTTCCCGCTCACGGTCCCAGTCCCGCTCACGCTCCCAGTCTCTGTCCCGGTCTCGATCCCTATCCCGATCTCGATCACGCTCCTTCTCTCGTTCTCGTTCTCGCTCTCTCTCTCGACTGCTCGAAGGAGTGCGAGGGGTCATCAGGGCTTCCCGATCACGACTGCGATCTGTTGGAGGAAAACAATGGATCAGAATTTGTTACAAAAAAAGTATGAAACGGTTCAAATTAAACTCGGTAGGAGTATGATGCGTTCTTGACATACCATTTGACTCTTTTTCAACCTGGCTCTTCTTTGGTATCCTGTAAACCTCCTAAGAGTGATATAAAACAGCTTGTTTATTTGTGATCCATCATTATCTAGTCTTCAAGTACACAATTACTTTTAAGAAGTGACAGAGATACAGTTAATAGTATACGTCGTATACTTCAAAGTATACTTCGTTTTTAAGTGTATGCTTTGTATATGAGTAAAGCTTAACACATAGCCTTTCAAAGTATACTACATTAATAAAAAGCTTGAACACAGGTGGTTGACACGCGCATTAAAAAGTTTCACTTTTGTCCAGTGTCAGTGCTATTCTCTTATGTTATGATCCGGAAAAAATTGTCTTTGTACTCATTTAAAGGATTAGTTCACTTTAAAATGAAAATTACCACTTGATTTACTCATCCTCGAGCCATCCTAGGTGTATATGACTTTCTTCTTTCAGACGAATACAATCGGAGTTATATTAATAATCACCCTGATGCTCCCAAGCTTTATAATGGCAGTGCATGGAAACCACCTGTTTAAAGCTCAAAAAAGTGCATCCATCCATCCATCATAAACGTACTCCAAACACTCCGTGTACTGCCATTATAAAGCTTTGGAGCATCAGGGTGATTATTAATATAACTCTGATTGTATTCGCCTGAAAGAAGAAAGTCATATACACTAGAGGTCTACCGATATGGGTTTTTCTCTGGCCGATGCCGATATTTAGAAATCAGGGCAGCCAATGGCCGATATATAATGCCGATTTTTTTGGCCGATTTTCTTTTTTCCCCCCTTCATCTCATAAAATCTAGCAGTTAAGTAATAAGAAATTATACAGAAAATTGCTTAAACATTTATTGAACAACACAAGCCTCTCCAATCAGTGCACTAAAAATAATTTATACGTTAAATATTAAATACACAAAACAGGTAATCAAAAATCTAGACTGTCAAATTAACTTAGCAGTAGCCTAATTCATAGTAATAATAATACATGGCTCAACTTTTTAAGCACCTTCTCAAAACTATTCTGAAGCATGCTTCTATAGTGTAAGTCAAATAGCCATAATCTAAGTGATAACAAACGTAAGAGTTAACCCATTTTACACAGCCTGCTGCTCATAACTGAATAGAGTGCACTGGCCACGAGCGATGACGTCGTGGAGGCTGTGTCGGACCCACAGACACATTTAATGAGGAAAGTTAATATGCACGTTTTAGCCAGAAGTTTCTTCTGAATTGCACGTTTCTACTTTCACATGCAAATGACTTGTTGCACTTATGATAAACATGGTCGGCATCAATTCTAGTAGGCTACAACGTAATTACTCTTTCAAAACGGTCTGTTTTCCCCTGCCATCGTTAGTTGAAGCTGTGTGTCAACAAGGCACGGCTGCAGAGTGTGAGTTGCTCTGTCTCACACGCAGCCTCAGAGGGAGAGAAATTCTCCAGTAACGTACAGAAACAGAATTGATAATGTATGTCAGAGTTTATCTGTACAACGCAGGCTTGTATAATAATTTAGCCGCTGGGCTCGTTACCAGGTTTTGGTACCCGCGCCTACCTGTAGCCTAAACTACAGCTGGTTAAAGGCTCGCACACCCCGTCCGCGTGCAGGACGATCCGCGTGTACAACAGGGCATGTGTGAGTGACTTGAGAGCTTCAAAATGGCAGTCCACTAAATCCGTTTTTCCGCGCTCACGGACAAAGGAGTATACTTTGAAAGGCTCGCGTGCTCAGCTGTGTGCGAGATGCAGCGGAACACGGAAAATGAAGTATAACTGGTCCTTTATGCCGGTGGAATGGCAAACGCGCCTGCCTATTAATTGGCCTAATTTGCAGCACAATCGGCAGATGCCGATTATTTAAAAAATGCCAAAAATCGGCCCGATCAATCGGTCGACCTCTAATATACACCTAGGATGGTTTAAGGGCGAGTAAATCATGGGATAATTTTCATTTTAAAGTGAACTAATCCTTTAAACTAGAGTTATAGAAACCTCCACACACAAGTGCTCATCAATGTGGCTGTCTATTGTTGTTGCGGCCTCCGAAGTTTGTTCTGTCTTTTACT
Source organism: Mylopharyngodon piceus (assembly GCA_039654765.1). Lineage (NCBI taxonomy): Eukaryota > Metazoa > Chordata > Actinopteri > Cypriniformes > Xenocyprididae > Mylopharyngodon > Mylopharyngodon piceus. The sequence continues at coordinate 426,823 of JBCHWC010000129.1, forward strand.
TTTTTTTAACTGTAAAAAAAAAAAAAAACAATGGCTCAGGCCAGTGTTGCCACCTTGGAGACCAACTAATTCATGGAAAAAAATTCAATGCACAGGTGCAACCTTAGCATACAGAGTAAACATAAAAATCAGGCTGTGTGCATACAGTATGCACTTACTATACTAATGAAATTTAAGTCAAACGCACTGTACACATACCCTAGCATACACGTAAAAATGTGTTTTTTTTTTTTTTTTAAAGTATACTTTGGGCTTTAGGTTAAACACGCTACCTCAAATGATCAGTCCCATTGTACTGGACTTGAAAATTACAGCATTACTAAAATTACAGGTATCTTTGAGAACCATAAAGAATCAGTATTTGTATTTGGACTGAAAAAAAAAAAAAAAAAAAAAACTGTATTTGTATTTGAAAAAAAAAAAAAAAAAGGTATCGATGCATCCCTGCTTTTAACAAATTTTAGTCTTGCCTTTAAGTCTTTCCAACTGTCCAGCAGCCGGGCAGCCATGTCACTGATATCAGAAGCCCGAACTTGTGGCTCCTGACTGCGCTCGCTTTCGACATCAGAAACACCTTCCTCCTCATCTTGAGAGGGCGTCCCCACTGCAGCGCCCTCGGCTGGAACAGCCACAATAGCCAGGGCCGATGCATCAGCAGACTCGGCGACTACAACAGCCTCTGATGATGCGTTTCCAGTAGAAACAGCAGCAGAACCAGGTGAAGTGGTCTCCACAGGGACAGACGGTGATTCTGTAGGTGTGCTCTCTATGGCAACAGCTGTAGATTCAGAAGTTACACTCTCCATTATAACTTCTGATGGTGGTGTGGGTGTGATTTCTGCAGTGCTGCAACTTGCATTCTCTTCAGAGCTGCACTGTTCAGAAGATGCATTTTCCACCTGGGTCTCAGTGATGGGAGTTTCCACATCAGCAACTACATCGTTACTAACATCTTGTGCAGATATGGTGTCTGTGACTGAAGGGACATCTTCAACTGTCGCTGACTCTGTCTGGATCTCTGATGGCTCCTCAGTCTTGGTCTCTTCCACCATCTTCTCATCCTCTAGTTGTTCTTCAGACTTACAGAGGGGTTTTTCTTCAGGTTCTTGCATTTCAAGTGTCTCTCCCTCATTGCCAATGGCCTCTGGCATTGAAATTGTGATTTCTACAGTTTCAGGGGGTTCCTGTTTCAATTCAGCCTCAAGCTCAGCTTGACTCTCAGAAGGTGCTTCAATGCTTTCTACTTTCACCTCCCTTTCAATCGTGGCTTCCAACTGTGAAGGCTCATCCTCCATCTCTTCCTCTTCCTCATCCTCCTCTTCCTTTCCATCTGAAGCTTTACTAGCATCGGACAGTGCGCTGTCCAGACTGTTCTCACTGATGATCTTTAACCTACGATAGACTGCTCGCTTGGGAGTGTCCCCGTCCAGCTCAGTGGCCAGCTTGGCCGGTGGACCATCAGGGGTGTTGAGGGGCGTTTGGGCACGGGAGGTGCTCTCACTGGAGTAGCCATCCTGTTCGGCCGGTTGGCTGAGTGGCCGGCTTTGAGCCCAGCGCTGGATAAACTGCAGTACTCGGCTCTCCTCCAGCATGTTCTTCGTTGAGATGGGAAGCACTGCCAGAGCCTTCATTATCTATGAATTTTGCAACAACAACAAAAAACTTCAAGAGACTGCACCTTAAATTTCTTTGTAGGAGTTTAAAACCACATACAGCCTTATCATAATTAAGCTACATTTACTAAAATATCAGACCACTAGGTACTTCTGGAGTTTGCTTAAAGGGTTAGTTCACCCCAAAATTAAATTTCTGTCATTAAGTACTCACCTTCATGTCGTTCCAAACTCGCAAGACCTTCGTTCGTCTTCGGAACACAAATTAAGATACACTGCCCGGCCAAAAAAAAAGTCGCTGTTTGGATTTTAATAGGCAAATACTTAAGAATCTATGAATGGATCATTATTACAGTGATTATTATGTTTCTAGCATGTTGTATGTTTGGCAATGGTTCTTTTAACCCTAATTGATGGAGTGTGTAGCTTTTCATTTCTTAAACAACCATGTAGGAAGACACATCATGGCCATATTCCAGGATGATAATGTCAAGATTCACCAGGGTTAAAATTGTGAAAGAATGGTTCAGAGAGCACGAAGAATCATTTTCACACATGAATTGGCACCTCTGAGTCCAGACCTTCATTGAAATTGAAAGTCTTTGGGATGTGCTGGAGGAGACTTTACAGAGTGCTCACCTCAATACAAGATCTTGACCAAAAATTGATGCACCTCTTGATGGAAATAACATCACAACATTTGTTTCCATCGAGAGGTGCATCATTTTTTGGTTAAGATCTTGTATTGACAATGCAAGAGGTGAGCACTCTGTAAAGTCTCCTCCAGCACATCCCAAAAACTTACACTGAGGTTAAGGTCAGTGCCAATTCATGTGTGAAAATGAGTCTTCATGCTCTCTGAACAATTCTTTCACAATTTGAGCCTGATGAATCTTGACATTGTCATCCTGGAATATGGCCATGATACATCTTAAAACATGGCTGTTTAAGAAATGAAAAGCTACACATTCCATATTTTAGGGTTAAAAGAACCGTTGCCAAACATACAACATGCTAGAAACATAATAATCACTGTAATAATGATCCATCCATAGACTCTTAAGTGTTTTCCTATTAAAATCCAAACAGCAACTTTTTTTTGGCCAGGCAGTGTATTTTTGATGAAATCCGAGGTTTTTTATCTCCCATAGAAAGCAACGAAATTACCACATTCAAGAGAAATAGTTAAAAAATCGTTAAAATAGTCAACATGACTACAGTGGTTCAACTTTAATGTTATGAAATGATGGGAATACTTTTTGTGCGCAAAAACAAAACACAAATAACGACTTTATTCAACAATTTCTTCTCTACCCTGTCAGTCTCCTACGCAGTTGACACAGTGCAGCACTTGCGTGTTTATGCCCGAATGCCAGCTCAGTATTGGCCAACGCTGTTCACATGAGCACCACGACGCATGCGGTTGATGATGACACAGGAGCCGGCCAATACAGAGTCGGCGTTCTGACGTAGAACACAAAAGCTCTGCAATGTGTCTTCAACGTAAACTGCATAGGAGAATGACAGGGTAGAGAGGAAATTGTTGAATAAAGTAGTTATTTTTGTTTTGTTTTTGTGCACAAAAAGTATTTTCATCGCTTCATAACATTAAGGTTGAACCACTGTATTCACATTGATTATTTTAACGATGCCTTTACTATTTTCTGGACCTTGAATGTAGTAATAATTTCTTTGCTTTCTATGGGAGATAAAAAAAACTCTTGGATTTCATCAAAAATATTTTAATTTGTGTTCTGAAGATGAACGAAGGTCTTACGGGTTTGGAACGACATGAGAGTGAGTAATTCATTACAGAAATTTCATTTTTGGGTGAACCAGCACTTTAAGAAAAATAGCAGAAATAGATTGTGTGTGAATGTGTGTTGAACTTTTACCTCCAGCTGTAGTTTAATGTTATTTACAGAGTTGCTCTTAGCTTCAGAAAGTTCAACCATAAATATCCACAGCAGCGAGAGGCCATGGTGATCCAAAAACTGCTTCAGGCACAAGGGATTCTGGGTATTCTGCACAGGCATGCAAAAAACTCAGTAAGACCAGTTTTCAACAATTTTTAAATACTTAACGCCACACCAAAAACATGCAGCAGTTTGTCCTCAAGCACTGCAATCTAATAAATCAAATTCATCTCAATGTGACATTGTTGCAGTTTACCTGGATGAGTTTAAGGCAGGTGAGTCGCTGCTCCATCGTCTCCACTCGAACCATGAGTCTGCAGAGTGCGATCACATCTTTCTCTCCACATAAACCTTCTCCATTCTCCTGCAGAGCCTCCAGCTCTTCATCCAACTGCAGAACAACGTCAACCAGTTTAGACACCAGCAGCATCACAAGAGAAATCTTTCTTGTTCTCGATCAAACTGTGACCATGGCAAAAGCTCACTTCCAATTTTAAGTCATTTCATTTAATGTAACAGGAAGATGTTTCTACATTATATGCCAGAGATGAAGAGTGCTAGTTCAAACAAGCCATAAAAAATGCAAAATGCAATTAGCTTGAATGCATGCAGAATATATTAGCCATGTTATTTGTAGACTGGAACAGGCCCTGAAAGTCTCAGAGCAATTAACATGCAAGCAAGAACAAAGCTGACCCAATTCAACCACAAGATCATTGCTTTGGTACTGTTAGTCTTTAAGATAACACTTTGGTACAATGGTTTGAAAATCTGGCAGGCCATGTGTTAGTTAGTTGTGTCTAGCTTTAGCACATAATTCTTCATTAAATAAATAACAGATTATATCAGGTTGTGGACTTGATATGTAAAACACTTCCAGTCACTGCATGGGTTCATTCTGTCTTCCTCTTGTTATTTCCAATAGCTGGATGAAGCACAATAATTAAGCCCTCTTCCTCACCGTGGTAAGTCCACTGTCAGTGTCTTTCTTCCTTGAGCGTTCCCTCTGTTTCTTCCCACCTGCTGCTCGAACACTGACCCGAGTCTCTCCACCAATTAAACCCCGACAGCTAGGAGCTCCACAGAAACACTTCTGGGCCTCTTTACTGGTGGACAGGAGGAAGAACATGTGACATTATGATCAACATTGATGTTGAGTTTCATTTTAGGAACAGCAAGGCTATACAAGATAGAAATGATTGTTTTTTTACCCATATCTTTGGAACTGATAATCGAAAGTGAGCTCTGTCCCAGCTGTCACAGCTTTGGTGGTGAAGAAGCCAACACGGAGCTGGCCATTCACAGTCCACTGCAAAGGGTGCAATGGATTAGAATTGCAAAACAAAGATTTTACATGGAAATCAAAGGCTCTAAGTTCCAGTAGCACTGGAACACTGGGGTAAAAAGTCTGAGACCACAATGTAAATCAAGTGCACTTACTTTCTGAGTTTCACAATTGGGTTCACAGCTATGATTCATGAAACGGGAACAGTTTCCTTTCAAAGTAGCATCAATTATCTGCAGACATAATGAGGACATATGCTCATCTTTTTTAAACTTAACTCATGAAAGTTAGCAACAACATTTCTAGTTCTCATTTTTTGCACCAATGACACTAACCTCATTATTTTTCAAAGCCATGAAATAATAGTGAATGTTCTTGTTTCGAGCATACTCCTTCACCCGTGCTTTAAATTCCCGGTGATCCAAAACTTCTCCGCAATATTCTAAAACAAAGGTGTTCCTGCAAAAAAATATATAAATAGGTAACTTGCATAAAAGTCAAAGAACGTATCTAATAAGCACTTGTTAAGTAAAGCAAATAATACTTACGGCTGTAGGTCTTTGGCTGCTCGTAAGCCCCAACCTTTGCTCTCTGTCAAAATTACCTCAAAGTCTGCATGCTGTTTCATTTGGAAGCGCCGGTTGGAGCAGCATACTCCATTTAAACATCGGGAAGAGCTTGAAAGAAAAAGGAAAAAAATAATAATTTTGCCTTCCATTTTCTTACTGCAATTTAGAACAAGTTGAATAAGTTGAAGATTCCAGTCTCAACAACTGCAATGTGTCAGTAATATAAAATCAGCAAGTAACATACAGGTTCTCTCTGCTATAAAGCAAATATTATGATGTAGTAGCAGGATACAGTACCACTCAATCATCAGCAAGCGATTGAGGCAATCGTCCCCACATGCCATAATCCCTCGGGCTCGCTCTTCTCTTGAGAGGATAGCACACTCACACTGCATACGCTTGATGTCACGATGAGACTTATTCTTCTTGCTGCAAGGACAAAGACCAGATTTTATGAGCTTTAAGAAAGATCAAATTAAATGGACAAACATTTAGAAATTCAAAAACAGTAGAGCATGGCACTACCAACACAAAGAAAATAATTTTGTTTGCCAGGGACAAAAATGGTGTAAAAGGGAAAAATAGACACTTACCGTTCTGTCAGATACACATTTTCTTCGATGAGATCAAAGTAGGGTGGCATTTTTTTCTGCTTTGCCTTTTCCCTCCACACAGATGGATCCAGGAAGTCTTTTAGACTGAGAAGTGGGCGCTGCACCTCTTGAATTTGATGGAAAGATTCCTTACTATCTTTCACAACCCTTGAGCTCTCATCAAAACTATCCCTTTTACTGGTCAGACCAGCCTCTGCCTCATTATCTGATTCAGATTCAAAATCTTGACGTCTCTTCTTAGGTGGACCCCTTCCTCGATGAGGCTTTTGGTTGTCTTCTCTAGGGGCTTCTGAGATGTTCTGATTTTCTGTGGTGAAGCTGCAATTACTACTTATCTCATGGGCTTGAACAAATGGGGATGATCCTGGAAGATCAGCAGATAGGATAGATCCTTGTTTGATCCCTACTACCCTTCTCTCACTATCGTAATCATGGTCATTGGTCAGAGAGTCTGGATGGATCTGGTTAACTGAACTGTGATACTGAAAAGGCACATGTGTGTTGACTGGTCTGCTGGTTACAGAGATGGCAGACTGAGCCCATGGATCTTGTCTGTGAGCGTTATCAAACAGAGCAATTGCTGGCTGAGACGGGCGTTCGGTGCTATGACTGCTGTCCGGTTGTTGAAATGTACTGCTGGGCTGTTCTGACTGGTTAAAGTCCCAGGCCAAGCAATAACCCTTCCCACCACTGAAGTCATTTGAGTCCCCATATTGTTGCTTCCCTCCCTTCCTTCCATTCCAGCTATCTGGTCTATCATGGTACTGATGGTGATCCGATTCAGGTCGCCTGCATGTCTTCTCAGAACTCTGAATAGAGGCTTGGTTTATCTGGGCACAGACATTTGGTCTTTCTTGAGCACTCCAGTTCTTGTCCACATGAGCACTGGTAGCCTCCGAATGGCTGGTGCTGTCAACCATGTTGCTCTGCGACTGGTAGGAGACACCTTTAACATCTGGAATTACAGCCTGTACACCGGCCTTAAAAAGTGCAGCTGATGATTCCTCAAGCTTTGACTGATTGTTAAAACCATAGGCAAATTCCCTGTTAATGCTTTTATGTGTATCAGTCAGTTGCTGTCCAGAAAACACTGAGGACCCCAGAGACGGCTCAGTCAAATCATTTGTCTCAAGAGCAATGGTTGAATTTTTTGGCACAACCACCACAGAGTGCAACCGCTTTAAGGAGACCCGCTCATCATCTGAATCAGAGTCCGATTCTTCACTCTCACTGTCCTCACTGTGGCATTTACCATCATGGTTTAAGGAATCAGGGTCTTGAGTTTCAGGTTTATGTTTGTCTACATTGATTTTCTCTTTACTAGCAGAACGGCAATTAAGGGAAAGATCACTAACGACCACAGCACTTGTTGGCTGAGGAATTTCAACAGCCTGATTAACTAGTTCACTATGGGTATGTTGGTTTCCAAGGTCAGATGCGTGGGAAATTACTTTGTGATGAGATTCAACTGAGGTTTCGTCTCGTATTTGTCCTTCTACAGATTTTTCAGATGGTAATTCAGAGTGTTTCTGTGTACATGATTCATTAGGGGTAGTATCATTGTAGACCTCTGTTTTTTTTACTAAAATTACCCTTTTCACATCTGGATTCACTATTTTCGTAGGGCTTTGATATTCTGAAGGGACTTCACCAACAATATCCCATCGGGATTTTTTCGCACTACCATCCTTTTTCAAAATCCCACTAGGTTGTTCAGAATTCACACTAAGCTGCTCAGAATCTTTTTCACAAAGTTGAGCACTCGGTGTGACGGGCATAATGATTTTACTAATGATTATTGATGACCCATCCGATTTAGTGTTTAATTTCAAGCATCCTCCAGCTGGTAATTCTTTCACAGAAAGAGAAAGAGGGTCTGCCAGTGATCCTACTGAATCCTGACTGGGAGAGTGGCCTACACAAAATGTCTCTGCCAGTCCTTCTGTCAGAGCTTTGCTTTGGATTGGAATCTCATCTTTCATTCCAGGTTTATCAGCCTCAGTGGAACTTCTAACTTCAAGGCTTTTACTTGTTGGGGAAGTGGACTGCTTCAAACTTTCAGCTGTCTTGTGACTCTCAGGGACATTTGTGCACTTTTTCAAACTACTAAGATCTTGGTTTCGAGGTTGATGCTCAGTTTGTTGATTTGTTTCAAACAAATTAACTTTGTGCGTAGCTTCATGCATCTGTTGAGAACTGCATTTAGATTTAGGCAGGGTACAGTTGTCATCAATTTTGCTGGATTCCTTCTGAGGAGTAACTGGACTGGGGACTAACTCTGACTGCTTTGTGTTATTACTTAATCTGTCTGTTGATTGTCTCTCTGTTCCAGTAACATTATTTAAAGTTTTGTGATCCGATGAATCTGTTTTTTTGGATGATAAAGTTCGAGACCCAGATGACCTGTCTGATCCTTGTGACTGATGTTTTTTTCTGTGCTCCTCATCAGAGTCAGAGCTGTTTTTATGGACCTTTTTCTCAGATGTTCGGGATGAGGTAGCTCGGTTGGAATTTGAGGTTTTAGCATTAATTTCCGATTTTGAGTGGGCACTGGATTTCCTGTGAACTGCTTCTGCTTCAGGAGAGCTCTTCCTATTGGATTCAGAGTCACCAGCTTTTAAATTAGATCGTTCTGGTTTTGAATGCTGTGGTCTTTTGTCTGACTCAGATGATCGAGAACAATCTGTGGGTTTTGAGTCCCTGTGGGATCTGGAGTGAGTGGACGATTTCAATTCTTTTTGCGAGCTAGAGTATGTAGAAGATCGGCTTGAATCACTACCACGAGTCCTTGTCCGCCGGTGGTCATCCTCCGAGTCAGAGCTGTCACGAGACCTGCCATCAGTTCGAGAACGCGAGCTTCTCCTTTCACGATGAGGAGAACTTCTATGAAACCTCCGCTCAGATTCATGGTAATGTGACCTTGACTGTCTCTCACTCCTTGACCTTTCAGATCTGGAATAAGAACTAGTTCGACAGCCTCGAGATCTAGACCGTGAACGACTTTTGGTCCTTCTTCTGTCTCTGTCAGAACGAGAAGATCTTGAAGACGTGTGCCTGGAGTCACGCTCAGACTTTGTCCGACTCGACCCCTTTTCATCTTCTTTCCTATCAGGCCTCGGTTTTTCTAATTCCTCTGTTTTGGAATTAGAGGATCTTTTTGCTTCATTTCTCTGGGATTCAGATTTTGTTTTATTTCTGTGGTCACTAGATTTCTGGCTAGATGATGTTCGAATTGAATCTCCATCAGACTCCGAACCTGGAAGTGTGCTGTCTGATCGGGGCTGGGATTTTCTGTTTTCCTCATGCTCAGAAATAATGGAAGAATCCATATCTCCCTTCCCAATATGGGAAGAAACAGGACCTTTAAGGCATGAGTCTAATTTCTCCTGAGGGTTTTCCTCTTTGATAACTTTTTCAGAGGAACTATCAATGACAGAGTTTTTGTGAGACTGTTGCACTGAGGTTTCAGTTTCAACCTTGGCTGAAGATTGAATTTTGTCTGACTCAGGTGGGACTACTGGCTCCGAAATCTCTGCTGAGGCAATGCTGACAATGGAGTTATCCTCAACAACAGTAACGCTGAGAAACTGTTTCTTAAAATGCATCTTTCCAAGAACATGTTTTGATTTGAGTGGGAAGGATACTGGAGCGGGTGCAGTCTGGATCTCCCCCATTGCTGGAGTATTTGTGTCCACATTCTTGGTTTCATCGGTCTGTCCTGCTAGATCTGAAGTAGGTACAGCTCCAGCTTGCAGTGTAGAAGAATTTTCACTTGCAGATTTCTCTGGGCTTGGTGGGGCTAAAAATAAATTTTGACGTGGTTTCTTTGTCTGTGTAAAGCTAAAGGAGACCTTCTGTCGACCCTGTTCCTCAAGGTTCACCTTCGCCTTGGTTCCTTTAGGCAGGAGATGGTTTGTCAGTACAACCCTGGGTGCAAGGCCTTTGAATATTACTTGCTTCGGGAGGCTTTCAACCTTGATCTAGTGATACATATAAAAATAAAAATACAATTTAGTATTTTATAACCATGTTTTAAGTATGTACATTTAACTGAAACAAAGATATCTAAACTTAAACACTTACCGAACAATCTTTTACATCTTCCCTGTTGTCATAAATGAACAGCATGAAAGAAAGAAAACAGAACATTAGTCCAATCAATTTAAAATTTTGGTTATTTTTGGTTTCAAATTAGACCAATCTACATTTTTATGTAACTGACTTAAAAACAGTTATGAACAGCCTTAAAGGGTTAGTTCACCCAAAAATGAAAATTATGTCATTTATTACTCACCCTCATGTCGTTCTACACCCGTAAGACCTTCGTTCATCTTCGGAACACAAATTAAGATATTTTTGAAGAAATCCGATGGCTCAGTGAGGCCTCTATTGCCGGCAATGCCAACGAATCTCTCACGATCCAGAAAGGAAACATATTTAAAACAGTTCATGTGAGTACAGTGGTTCAACCTTAATATTATAAAGCAACAAGAATACTTTTTGTGCGGCAAAAAAACAAAATAACAACAATATCTAGTGATGGCCGATTTCAAAACACTGCTTCGAAGCTTTACGAATCTTTTTTTTCGAATCAGTGATTCAGAGCGTGTATCAAACTGCTGAAATCATGTGATTTTGGTGCTCCGAACCACTGATTCGAAACAAAAGATTCATAAAGCTTCGAAGCAGTGTTTTGAAATCGGCCATCACTAGATTTTGTTGAAAAGTCGTTATTTTGTTTTTTTGGCCCACAAAAAGTATTCTCGTTGCTTTATAATATTAAGGTAGAACCACTGTAGTCACATGAACTGTTTTAAATATGTTTTGAGTACCTTTCTGGATCGTGAGAAGTTTGGTGACGTTGCCGGCAATAGAGGCCTCACTGAGCCATCGGATTTCATCAAAAATATCTTAATTTGAGTGCCGAAGATGAACGAAGGTCTTACAGGTGTAGAACGACATGAGGGTGAGTAATAAATGACATAATTTTCATTTTTGGGTTAACTAACCCTTTAAAGGAAAAAATGTGATGACTAACTTGTAATACTAGTCTAAGCAGTTGATACAACTGGCCCCTGCTGTGAAATTACATTACTCTTTTATCCATCACGCCAATGCCTAATAGTTATAAAAAGGTCTATGACACACAACATAGGCATAGTTTATATTTTCTTCCTATTTTTGAAGTCTCTTCATATCATACACAACTGACACACTTGCAACAACAAAAAAGCATACTGCTTGCTAGTTCTAATATGAAACCTAAATAAAGCTACCAAGCAACAACTAGGTTACATGTTCCTCTGAGACTCATTTTCTCCATCTGACCTTCCTAATGGAGTCACCCCACAATGATAATAGTAGTAATGGGAGGGGCTTCTCATGCCATTCATATCTGTCAGATGTCATATCTGTCAGCAATATTTTAATCTACCATGACCCCATTTAATATTTTTTTTTTAATAATGGCACCATCAAGAATCAGGTATAATAGAATGAATAGAATTTTGATGTGTGACCCACTTTAGCCATTCTAATGCAACACTGCTAATGATATTGCTAAAATTATATCCCTAATGACACTCACTATTAGCATAAAATAAACTTAGATATCAGGCATGTGAAATACATTTCATACATAAGCTCAATACTGAATACTGCACAAAAGGCAAGAGCTGCACTGTTTGTTAAAAATGCATATATAGCCATGTTCAAGCAAGTCCTGCACATAAACGTGGCAAGCAAATGAGTAACAACAGTACTGTCTAATCTGAACACAGATTCTTTGTTCAAACTTAGCCCACAATATTCAGGTATAATCCAGCCCACACATTCGGGATGTTGACATTTTATATCGTGATAAAATGCTGTGGCATTTATCTAAAATTTGTTTTAAAATAACTAAGGGGCAGAGTGTGAGGTGAAATGCAAAAAGGTTTTAAAATCTTTTAAGCCTACATATAATATATGCAAGCACTCGGTTATCTAAAATCCCTCAATAGTGCAAAACCAAATTTAGCCTGGAACTGGAGAAGCAGGATTAATATTGCAGGGATGCATGGCTTAACATTCTTGCATACTGTCCGTTGACATAAGGAGCTAAAGATATATTGGCCCATGTCAAATTGGACCTCGAATTCTGCAATTCATGTTCACTGAAGCACAACTGAAGACTACTACAAAGCTTCTGTTCTATTACAGCAAAAGTGAAAGTTTTGTTTTTGTCTGCAGTTTAAGCGAATGGAATACTGCACCCTACCTGAGATCGGGATTCAACAGAGCATCCATTTTGAGGCAGATCTGATGCTGAGCAGCTTGAAGGAAGCTGCAACACTGGGGCAAACCAACTCAGAGAAGTATGC